>CM029019.1:100109354-100695070 GCA_016801055.1 Panax notoginseng
AACTGTGACCCCCAAAATAGGTACACATCCCCTTTCTGAGTTGCCAAATACATGGTACAAAATTCAAATACAACTTAATTATACAACAGTCGTGTAAAATACGACTAAACACATGCTGTGAGTTTTAATACAAATATTGTCATATAGACAATATACAAACTCAATGGGGTCCTCATTACATTTATTATCACACTATTACATAGAATAGTGAGGACTATTAATGCTATCATCTGGTCCATCACTCCGTTCCTCGACTCGTCCCAACTATATTCTCATTTCCTGAAGAGACAGTGAAAGAAGGGTGAGCTCAACTAGCCCAGTAAGAACTATTATGACTAAGATAATGCAGAATAAATTATCATTAGCCTTAAATAGTGTTAAACTGATACAATATAACAAACATCAAGTTTAACTGCAGCGGAACAAGCAACCCATTAGAAGAGTCAAGTAGAGAATAAAATCTACTATCTTCTATGATTTAAAAAGTTTTTCATGACTTTTATCGCGGGACTCAGCTTAATAAATAAACCACATCATCGAATCACCCCTGCATTACGGCCAAGGATATTCTTTAGTATCACAACCACAATTATCCATGCACTACGGGCCAAGAATATTTGTGTATTCATTAATGGTCATGATCATGCCAACCACTGTCCATCAATGCAACTACGGCCAATGAGGACTTTTACCACATCATTTGTAACATTACGGTCATGATTATACCGAATAATCCCAGATCATAATCATAACAAGTCCATCTATGCACTACAGGCCACAGATGACTTTCAACAGAATATAAACATGAGGATGATGACAATGATATAAGAATTCAATAAAACAAGTTCAAGAATTAATTTATCCAGGAACCAATAACGTCCAAATTGTCAATATGATACTGCTTTGTGGAGTAAAAATTAAGAATGCTCGGAAGAATATTTTCATGAAAAGATACTGGATGAAACGTAAATATCAAGGATATTCCACTAATTTTATGGAGTATAAAAGTCAAAACTTTAACCAACTGAATATAATAAAGAATGGAATAACAAAAGAAATCACCATGCATGCGATAGACCGCACAGACAGGTTATTCCAACAAGAAAATAAATAATGGAACTAGGTCATGCGTAAACGCACCGACAGGATATTCTGACAGAATAATAAAAAATGGAACCAGGTCCGGCATAAATGCACAGACAGGGTATTCCAACAGAATAATAAATAATGGAACCAGGTCCGGTGTAAAGCACAGACAGGATATTCTGATATTCAGACAGAATAATAAATAATGGAACCAGGTCCGGCGTAAAACACAGACAGGATATTCTGACAGAATAATAAATAATGTAATAATAGAAGAATTTTACTAAGTATAGGGTAGCCCGCGTATACATGTTATTCCAGCAGAATAATAAAAAATGGAATAACAGAAGTTCTCATCATGAATAAGAGAGAAAAGAATACCCTTTACGAGTACAACAATTAATATCCCTTACCGTAAAAGAAACTTGATATCGGAGTAGTGAAGTAGCAGAATACTTTTCTTCTTTCTCTCTATAGTTTCTCTCTCTAGAATTTCAGTGAATTCGTAAGAAAATAATGAAGGAATGAGCTTCTATTTATAGAAAAATGGACAGCATAGTAACTAACTCATGAACGGTCTAGATTGATTTACTTTAATCTGACGGTCCATATTTAAAGTAAAATCTTTTAAATAAAATATAATATATTCTATTTATAATCTAATAAAACGAATAACTTTATAAAAAGATTTACTATGCAAATACTATGCAGGCACTATGCAAACACTATGCATAATAAAATATAATATATTCTAATTATTGCGTAATAAAACTGATAACTTTATAAAAGTATTCTGTTTTATATAAAAAGATTTTACTATTAGCCTAATAAAACGAATAACTTTATAAAAGTATTCTGTTTTATATAAAAAGGTTTTCTGTTTTATTACATTAATAATACCAATAAAACAAAATTGAGTGGCTTATCACGTAAGCATCAATAATCAGTACCGTGTGCTACTATGCAACCATGCGTATTACAGTACTTTTACTACCGAGTAGTTCAACAGTATTAATGGTAAAACTTCAGCCGTTATTTTCATAAAGTATTTTTGTCGTTTTCTCAATTCGACAATAATTTCGTTGTGGGGTTCACCAATGATTGTGTCGTCGTACGAATATTCCCTGTTAAAACGAATATTCCCCGACCAATCGAATATTATATAGCAACTTGCGTACTTTGCAAAATTTATAAATATTACCCACAACTATAACATCATATCAATTTCACTCCATAATATTTAAAAATAATATTTATAAAAAATTCATCTTTATTTATAAAAGTTGGGGTCTTACATTATCTATATGGGTAAAAAGACTTTTTGTACTGTCCTTGAAGCATCTTACAGGTAATATCTTTCTTGTTAATCATTGCATACTAGAGCCTTGTATTGCTAAGTGATTAACTACTTTGATCAATAGTCCTCTATTTGTATTTTGATTTTTATATACTTGATTCTATCTAAAGGTGTTTGTTAATTCGGTTCGAATTAAGGTATTTTTGCAAACTAGTTCGAGGAAGAATAGGTGCTTAAGAGTGCATAGGTGCACAAAGAGTAAAGAGTGCTCAAGTGTTTGGAACTTGTATTGTAATTGAAGTAAAGTAATAAAAGTGAGTCTCTAATACTAGTTGGTATTGGACGTGGATTAGGCTACTATTATAGAGGTTAGTAGTTGAACCACGTAAAAATCCTTGTGTTGTGTGATTGCTTATTGTGTTACTATTTATCACTAAGTCAATTGAACGTATAAAAAACTTTTTATTCAGTTAGTTTAAAAATTCAATCCAGCAGCCTGAATTCAGAATCTAACATTCTAGAAATCAATCCAGCAGTCTGCACTTATATACTAATAATATGATAAGTTTAAATATTATATCCAACATCCTGAATTACACCTTGATCATCCTGCAAACATAGAAAAGTAATTCAGCGTCCTACATTGATAATTCAGTATACATAGATATTCAATCCAGCATCCTGAATTCAATAAAAGAAAGTAATTTTAAATTGTAAAAGTTTGACATCGTTTTGTTCCCACACTTATTCAACCCCCCCCCCTTTCTAAGTGTGCCTACTTAAATTTCACATACCCTTGTAGAAACTATCTTCCTCAGGTATGAGTTCATATTTAATTCATTTTTCACGTTCAACTTGAATCCATCGGGTTTGATTCTCTTCCTTTGATCAACGTTAGCCACCCAAGTGTTTGGCCTCTAGAGGTGATCCACCAAGGAAGAACAAATATTCATGAAGATGAGTGTTTGGCAAAATCCTAATTTTTCTATCTCTATAGAAAATATGTATACTCTCCTAACTCTTGGAAAAAATCATTCATGTGTGTTGTAAAAGCATCAACCCTCACCCATAATAAGACTCATCTTATTTATAGATGTAGGTAACCCTCCTTAACAATTAAGAAATTGTGTTTTTATTTTAATTAATTAAACTCCTTTAATTAATTAGGCTCCTAATCTCATTAGGAATAATTAATTAAACTCTTTTAATTAATTAGCCTCCTAATCTTATTAGGAATATATGAGAGTACTTTTATTAATTAATTCTCAAACTCCTTTAGAAATTAAATAATAATAATTGTAATAATATTAATAAGACTCATCTTATTAATTTATATTTAATATTTCTAAAATATTAAATAATAAATATTAAGCTATTTAATTTATTCTATCACCATAGATTAAATTAAATACACTTAACAGAATATTACAATTATGTCATTAACTTATTAAATAATTATTCTTCCTTTTATGGTGTGACCCTTTAGGTTCTCCATTTTAAATTGGTTGTGAATAAATCAATTAGAACAATTCTAATCTTATTTAAATAAATAAATTATACTAATAATCTATTTAAATAAATAATATTTATTCTACAATAAGGATAAGCTTCCTTAGCGATCAACGACTTTTCAGATAATAAAGATTTCAACATTAATCATAAAAGAACCTTTGAGTAAATAGTTACCGTACAATTCAATCCTTCTACCATACAATGTCCCAATTAAATATAAGACATGGAATTACTGTCAAGTCTTATTTTATTTAATTATATGTATTTCGATTCTTAAATGCACAACTCTAAATAATGCAAATTAGAAACTCCTTTCTAATTTCATTCTGCCTTGGCCAAGGACTACTGGGTTGTCATTTATTGAATTACATAGAAAATTTCTCTTCTTTTACTAGAAGTGGTAGATTCTTTGTTGATCAAACATTACCTCCATGCACAACTTATTATGCCCAAGGATACCCTTTGAATACCCTAATGATTTTAAGGAATAAGTTAAAGTATAAATCATCACACACAAGATACTATGATGATCTCAAGTCCAAAGATCACTTGTACTACTATCACTACATGAATTCTTATTGATAGACAAGTAAAACTCTATTAGGTATTCCTTAGCAAGCAACGTTCAGTGAACTTATTCTCCAATAAGCACATGCATACTTGCTTTAGTGTCTCCACGCAAATGATCATGAGATCAATCATCCTCATCCAATGAGCAAGTAATACATATGTACCAATCTATTCGGATTCACTAATCCCCTTTTTAGTAATCTAACGATTGGGGACAATTTTAGTTTTAAACTATCTAAGAATTTAGATCTCATTAGCATGATCTCTTCATGATTCTAAAAATATTGCTTAAAACTATGGGTTTATAACATATTAAAAAATAGCACCATGTTGATAAATTAAAGCCTTTAATAAATGAATACTTTTATTAATAAATGAATAAGATTGTTACAAAGTATATGCTTTATCATCAACATGATTGGCTTGTGTGCATACTACTTTCATAAGCAACATATGTACCAATCTATCCGGATTCACTAATCCCCTTTTAGTAATCCAACGGTTTGGAACTATTTTAGTTTTAAGCTATATAAGAATTTAGATCTCGTTAGCATAATCATCATCATGATTTTAAAATCATTGCTTAAAACTATTGGGTTATCACATATTATAAAACAACACCATGTAGATAAAGTAAAAGTCTTTAGAGATATTAATTCTTTTATTAATAAATGAATAAGATTGTTACAAATTATATGCTTCATCATATCAAATATGATTGACTTGTGTGCATACTATTTTTCATAACATAATTAAATCAACAACACAATGTGAATAAAGAAAATGCCTTTAAATAAATTAATTCTTTTATTAATAAATTAATAAGATATAAAGTATATATTACATCATATCAAATATGACTGGCTTATGTGCATATTACTTTTAGAAGCTACACACTAAGTCATTCATGTCCCTGAAGAAATGATTATTGTGATGGATGAAGGACTTAATGCACTTCTCAAATTATTTAGTATGAATGTCAAGGTACATCCCAACACAAGATATGAACCTGAGGTTCATTCAAGCTGAATATGGAATTCCAAGACTTTCCTTTGTTCGTAAAGCAAAGGTGTTGATCGATATGTTATGCTCAAAACATCTATTTGATCAAGCAACTAGATCATTTTGGAGTTTTTATAAGTTATGATTAATGGTAAAGCTAAACATTGAATATCTCTATCCAACAATATGATAAAACTTTTCAAGCCGAACTACTGATTGTCAAGATATTGACATCAGTGAGGTATATGGCATTATTCTTTCAAAGTGTTTATATTGATGATTAAAGAATTATTTTATATATTATTATTTATGTGTTGCATTAATTTTAAATTGGTTTAGTACTATCCTATTAAAGAATCATTTTCTGCTTCAGAAGGAGAAAGACAGTGCAAACAAAACTATGATGTACTCTACCAAATACGATCTCGGTGATGCCCCCAAATCTAGGTACCTTTAAATCCTAGATAAGGTGATACACGGTACTACAACATCCACATATATCTATCTATATAAGCTTAATGACACAAATGTAATCACTATATTATTACATCATATACGTTCAATCCCAAATTCTATAACCCATTACTTGTTCATAATATCATAATATTACTTATTACTTAGAAATATTAATATATCTATTACACGATCTTCTATTCCTTCCTCTTTTTTCTTACTTTATCCTTACTAAATTCTTCAATACGTTTGGCCTTAGTTAAAATCATAAAGTTTAAGCAAGGATGAGCACTTAATTGCTCAACAAGTATAACAATTCAACAACAAAATCATGAATCATATAATTATCATTCAAAAATTGATCAATAGTTATGAAACACTGTGAATAAAATGGAATAATACTTTGAATAAACCAGAATAATACTTTTCCTTTTTTAAATACATTTTTGACATTACGTAATGGTCATTTATACTGAGATGGTCGTCATACCAAGAACTTTCTTTTACTTTCATTAAAAAGAACTTCCCAGCTTTAAAACCATAAATCCGATATCACTTACGAATACGTCTAGATTATCAGCCTATAGTACCTTATGTTGTATAGCACTCGTCTGTTAAACGACTTTGCGTTTAATTTTGACACCTTTGTGTCAGCCAAAAATTTCGACTAAAATATTTGTTCGTTTCATCCTCAAGCTTACTTACTTTTGAATCCGTACCAAAATAATTTGGTTTGGATAGCCTTACTTAACATTAATAATATTTAAAGGATTCAATATCAAATTGATAAAACATTTTAACAATTGTCTAACCAAAAGAAATGGCATCGACACTTCCTTAGAAAGTTCATGGATATCGAACTTTAAAACTTTAACAATATATGTCATAACATAGCTTGAATACTTTCACAAATACTAAGATTTGCATAAGCATAGACTCCACACAATCATACAAGAATTGTGTTCATTTGATCTTTGTAGGCAAGGAAATCGTATCTTGCTAGTTAGGGTTTTGTGTTGGCTGAGGAGGAGAGAAATCCACGAAGAGCACATATTTGATTGATTGATTGAAGGGGGAGAAAAATAGGTGGGCGATTTGTAACAACCCCAAAACAGGTTCATTCCACCCACCCAACCCATCTGAGTCGTCAAATACATGGTACAGAAAACAAGTACAACTTTATTACAACAATTGTCATGCAAAATACAGCAACACATATGCTGTGAGTTTGGATACAAATATATACCAAATGTGACTCATGTTCCAACCGTGGACATCACCTCACAATAACACCTTACATAAAGGTATAGTCAAAAACTGTTTTATAAATTAGAATCTTTGAGAAGTGCTCAAGGAAACCTTCGTACATGGGAGGCCACGCGTCTAGGTTATGATAGATATCATATGGCCACAGAATTATCCTTGGTTGACCCAATAGACCCCAAAGAAAAATGAGAAGATTACTATCATATTCTTCCCAATGGTGAGTCTTCTCTTGACATATCATTATCTCTACTGTCTCTAATTGAGAATTATACTTCAAATAAACACCAAGATTATATAGGTAGTGTTCGTATATATACTCAGCAAGTGGATGGCACATCCCTGTCTTATGATGACACGAGGTTGTATGTCGTTAGACATCTTGTATGATAGTGGCAAACCACCCTTCCAACGTTGTGTACACCTTACCCTATTGGATTCACCAAATATAACTACTAAATGAACTTTTCTATACTGCTTCGGGAGAACATCCACAGCTAGAGACCACCGTTCTATTTCCCCGTTACCCTCGCTCGACCCAGCTACACTCTTATTACCTGAAAGGAATTGTGAAGCAAAAGGGTGAGCACAACTAGCTCAGTAAAGAATATCATGACTAAAGATAATTAAATTATCAATAGCCTTCATCAATAATAAATCAGAGATTTAGAACATATGGTAAATGATAAAAATTTTAACCATAGTTGCAGCGGGAACATGCAATCCATTAGAAGAGTCAAATAGACCATAAAGTCCATTATCTCTTCCATGTTAAAAATCCACCAACAATGTTTTATCCATGTAACATCACTCAATAGTTCCTTTCCACAATCATATGAATAACTCATAATCATAATTGTGACTCTAAATTTTTCTTCGCACCCAGGACGAAGAATATTTTCATCACCTGTCTTTACCTGAAACATCAAAGATCATGGTTATACCAAATCACAATTCCTGTTTATAATCATACTAACAAATCCATCTTTGCACTACGGGCCAAAGATATTCATCAACAAACCATCTTTGCACTACGGGCCAAAGATATTCAACAACAGTTCATCTTTGCACTACAGGCCAAAGATATTCATCAACAGGCCATCTTTGCACTACATGCCAAAGATATTCATCAACAATTCATATTTGCACTACAGGCCAAATATATTCATATCTCAAAGAAATATATAATCATTTCAGAATTTATATAAACAATAATTATAACCATGTTGATCAATTCACCTTTGCACTTAAGCTTAAGATATTCAATTATAAATTCAATGGTCATGATCATACCAGTCACAATTCAACTTTGCACTACAGGCCAAAGAGAACCCTAGTCATGATCATACCAATAATCTACCCATCTTTACACTTTAGTGAAAGAGAATTTCAACATCAAGGTTATAAAAATGTTATATATAATAGTAAAATCAATATAATCAAAACATCTAGATTTAATATCAAAAGTAATATTCATAAATCAACTATAATTTGGTTAGAAAAAGAAACCAATTTTTATCGTGAATAGTAATTCATAAATAGTAAACCCGACACAAAAAGGTAGAAATTCCACAATAAAATACATACCAATATTTCGGTATAATGATATTGAAAGAATAATATTCTTAAGCTTATAAACAATTTATTTAAATTGTTTACACTTTACTAATTAATGCATTTAATCATTATAAAACGCCAACTCTTAAGATTTCATCATCAAATAACCAAAACCCTCATCAAAAATCTGCATATATCTCATATAGGATTCTCAAGCCATAAAATCCTATTTTCTAATTTTCTTTCTTCACAAAACATATTTAATTCATTTACTCATAAACTAGACCATTTTTATGAAAAATACCAAATCAGTTCCAAAAATATTTCTTTTCTGGGATTTAGCATAATATAGTCCCATAGTGAACATATATTTTTCTCAGAATTTTTAAAAGTCATTTACTATTTTTCATATGGCCAAAATAGCCAAATATTTAGACATTTATCAAAAATTGCACTTTTGTCTAAAAATTCTGAAATTTACAGAGTATACTTCTATCATATACATGTACTCCCAATAAAAATTTCATCAATTTTGGAGTTAACCACAAGGAATTATAAGCGGTTACTTTTTAAAATAGTCTTTTTCCGTAAAATTCATAACTCTTAATCTATACATCCAAAAATCACCATTTTTGGACACAATCAATAAAACTCATCAAAATATCATTTCAAATTTTTCCAGAATTTTTGAAGATCAGAAAAATTACGAAACTGAAAATCATAACAACCCTTAAAATCCCTTAAATATCCCTTACCTCAAAAGTGCAGTATTCTGACTGGAATGCAAAGCCGAAGGAAACTTGCACTGAATAGCAACTCTCAAAGTATCTAAATACTCACAAAATATGCTTCATAATATAGAGAGAGAAAGAGAGAAAACTTATGTTTTTGGTGTGATTTTCAATTCTAACTTAGCCCTCTATTTATAGGAAAATTTTGGTAGGTTTGACCTGCAACCTGATGGCTTTACCTGCTACTATTCCCACCCACCACACATTTGAAATATAATTCAACACATTTCTTCACCAACCACAAGTGGGGCCCACCAATTCTAGAATTTTCTACCAAAATGATAAAAACTCCGAAAATTCACAATTTCTGAACCAGTCATCTTATAAAATTCATAACAAATCATACGTCATTTTTAACGGTTCAAAATTTGTGGACATATACTCAACTTATATATGTATAACATATCCAAAAATTACCACGATCCAACGGTCGGATTAAAAAATATAACCCCCGCAAAATATCTCAAAAACCCTGATTTTAATACCTCCATTCCGACAAAAATACGGATAAAAATCTCAACATTAACTCCTTCATTTTTAACCACAAAAATATATCCCTCGTTTATATCCACATAAAATAAATATTCTTATCATATGAATCAATAATTAATTATTCACAAATAATATTACAGAATCACATTTATGACAACCAGGCCGTTCCCAGGAAAGAGGGGGCTTTCCAATAAGAATTTTTTTCTTACTGGCGCGCAATTAAATGACAAAACCTCTCCTTAGACAGAACTTTCTAGACATTGCCAATAATGTTATCTTATAATACTATTCAAATAATATGAATTATTGATCTGATAATGGGAAATACTGTGCAGCAACAATTATTGAACAACAATAATACAAAATTTCAACGTAGCAATTATTGAATCAATAAAATAAAATATTGAACAGTAATTACTGTAACAATTATTGAGTAGTGCCTTCTTACGTAAGAATCAATAATTTCAAAAATACTATGCAATACCGTGTGCTACTGTGCAATAACGCGTATTACTGTATTTTAACCACCGGGTATTCTAACAGTTTTAACGGTAACAACTACGCGGTTATTTGTAAAAAACTCAAATTTATCATTTTCTTTATCCGACAGTTATTCGTTATGGGGCCCAAATAGCTGCATAGCTGCGCCGTCGTACGAATATTCCCCGACAGAAAGAATATTCCACGACCAAAGGAATATTCCCCGACAACAATGATTATTTTATAACCACTTGCGTATTTTGAAAAAAATTTATATATCACCCGTAACTTTAACATTTATCAATTTAACCATTTACTGAATAGTAATTATAAGAAATATTGAATACTTTTATTTCATAAAATTCGGGGTCTTACAATCTCCCCTCCTTATGAAATTTCGTCCCCGAAATTTACGTACCTGGTATTTCAAAGAATTGAGAATACATTCCTTTCATTTCAGATTCCATCTTCCCTGTCATCATAATTTCTCCATTGCTCATCTCCTGTATTTCATATATCATTCTAGAATACAGCTTCAAAACAAGGGTTAATTTAACAAATTAACATATCACATAATATCCCGATATTATGACTGACCAACAAATAAGCTTAGGTAGGACACACTAGCGAAGGATTTACTCATCTCTCCCCTCCTAGTTATATTCCCCAATCTCTGCCAGAGATCATATCCCTAAGCTCTGATACCACCTGTAACAACCCCAAAACAGGTTCATTCCACCCAACCCATTCTGAGTCGTCAAATACATGGTACAGAAAATAAGTACAACTTTATTACAACAATTGTCGTGCAAAATACAACAACACATATGCTGTGAGTTTGGATACAAATATATACCAAATGTGACTCATGTTCCAACCGTGGACATCACCTCACAATAACACCTTACATAAAGGTATAGTCAAAAACTGTTTTATAAATTAGAATCTTTGAGAAGTGCTCAAGGAAACCTTCGTACATGGGAGGCCACGCGTCTAGGTTATGATAGATATCATATGGCCACAGAATTATCCTTGGTTGACCCAATAGACCCCAAAGAAAAACGAGAGATTACTATCATATTCTTCCCAATGGTGAGTCTTCTCTTGACATATCATTATCTCTACTATCTCTAATTGAGAATTATACTTCAAACAAACACCAAGATTATATAGGTAGTGTTCGTATATATACTCAGCAAGTGGATGAGCACATCCCTGTCTTATGATGACACGAGGTTGTATGTCGTTAGACATCTTGTATGATAGTGGCAAAACCACCCTTCCAACGTTGTGTACACCTTACCCTATTGGATTCACCAAATATAACTACTAAATGAACTTTTCTATACTGCTTCGGGAGAACATCCACAGCTAGAGACCACCGTTCTATTTCCCCGTTACCCTCGCTCGACCCAGCTACACTCTTATTACCTGAAAGGAATTGTGAAGCAAAAGGGTGAGCACAACTAGCTCAGTAAAGAATATCATGACTAAAGATAATTAAATTATCAATAGCCTTCATCAATAATAAATCAGAGATTTAGAACATATGGTAAATGATAAAAATTTTAACCATAGTTGCAGCGGAACATGCAATCCATTAGAAGAGTCAAATAGACCATAAAGTCCATTATCTCTTCCATGTTAAAAATCCACCAACAATGTTTTATCCATGTAACATCACTCAATAGTTCCTTTCCACAATCATATGAATAACTCATAATCATAATTGTGACTCTAAATTTTTCTTCGCACCCAGGACGAAGAATATTTTCATCACCTGTCTTTACCTGAAACATCAAAGATCATGGTTATACCAAATCACAATTCCTGTTTATAATCATACTAACAAATCCATCTTTGCACTACGGGCCAAAGATATTCATCAACAAACCATCTTTGCACTACGGGCCAAAGATATTCAACAACAGTTCATCTTTGCACTACAAGCCAAATATATTCATCAACAGGTCATCTTTGCACTACATGCCAAAGATATTCATCAACAATTCATATTTGCACTACAGGCCAAATATATTCATATCTCAAAGAAATATATAATCATTTCAGAATTTATATAAACAATAATTATAACCATGTTGATCAATTCACCTTTGCACTTAAGCTTAAGATATTCAATTATAAATTCAATGGTCATGATCATACCAGTCACAATTCAACTTTGCACTACAGGCCAAAGAGAACCCTAGTCATGATCATACCAATAATCTACCCATCTTTACACTTTAGTGAAAGAGAATTTCAACATCAAGGTTATAAAAATGTTATATATAATAGTAAAAATCAATATAATCAAAACATCTAGATTTAATCTCAAAAGTAATATTCATAAATCAACTATAATTTGGTTAGAAAAAGAAACCAATTTTTATCGTGAATAGTAATTCATAAATAGTAAACCCGACACAAAAAGGTAGAAATTCCACAATAAAATACATACCAATATTTCGGTATAATGATATTGAAAGAATAATATTCTTAAGCTTATAAACAATTTATTTAAATTGTTTACACTTTACTAATTAATGCATTTAATCATTATAAAACGCCAACTCTTAAGATTTCATCATCAATAACCAAAACCCTCATCAAAAATCTGCATATACTCATATAGGATTCTCAAGCCATAAAATCCTATTTTCTAATTTTCTTTCTTCACAAAACATATTTAATTCATTTACTCATAACTAGACCATTTTTATGAAAAATACCAAATCAGTTCCAAAAATATTTCTTTTCTGGGATTTAGCATAATATAGTCCCATAGTGAACATATATTTTTCTCAGAATTTTTAAAAGTCATTTACTATTTTTCATATGGCCAAAATAGCCAAATATTTAGACATTTATCAAAAATTGTACTTTTGTCTAAAAATTCTGATATTTACAGAGTATACTTCTATCATATACATGTACTCCCAATAAAAATTTCATCAATTTTGGAGTTAACCACAAGGAATTATAAGCGGTTACTTTTAAAATAGTCTTTTTCCGTAAAATTCATAACTCTTAATCTATACATCCAAAAATCACCATTTTTGGACACAATCAATAAAACTCATCAAAATATCATTTCAAATTTTTCCAGAATTTTTGAAGATCAGAAAAATTACGAAACTGAAAATCATAACAACCCTTAAAATCCCTTAATATCCCTTACCTCAAAAGTGCAGTATTTCTGACTGGAATGCAAAGCCGAAGGAAACTTGCACTGAATAGCAACTCTCAAAGTATCTAAATACTCACAAAATATGCTTCATAATATAGAGAGAGAAAGAGAGAAAGCTTATGTTTTTGGTGTGATTTTCAATTCTAACTTAGCCCTCTATTTATAGGAAAATTTTGGTAGGTTTGACCTGCAACCTGATGGCTTTACCTGCTACTATTCCCACCCACCACATTTGAAATATAATTCAGCACATTTCTTCACCAACCACAAGTGGGGCCCACCAATTCTAGAATTTTCTACCAAAATGATAAACTCCGAAAATTCCACAATTTCTGAACCAGTCATCTTATAAAATTCATAACAAATCATACGTTCATTTTTAACGGTTCAAAATTTGTGGACATATACTCAACTTATATATGTATAACATATCCAAAAATTACCACGATCCAACGGTCGGATTAAAAATTATAACCCTCGCAAAATATCTCAAAAACCCTGATTTTTAATACCTCCATTCCGACAAAAATACGGATAAAAATCTCAACATTAACTCCTTCATTTTTAACCACAAAAATATATCCCTCGTTTATATCCACATAAAATAAATATTTTCTTATCATATGAATCAATAATTAATTATTCACAAATAATATTACAGAATCACATTTATGACAACCAGGCCGTTCCCAGGAAAGAGGGGGCTTTCCAATAAGAATTTTTTCCTTACTGGCGCGCAATTAAATGACAAAACCTCTCCTTAGACAGAACTTTCTAGACATTGCCAATAATGTTATCTTATAATACTATTCAAATAATATGAATTATTGATCTGATAATGGGAAATACTGTGCAGCAACAATTATTGAACAACAATAATACAAAATTTCAACGTAGCAATTATTGAATCAATAAAATAAAATATTGAACAGTAATTACTGTAACAATTATTGAGTAGTGCCTTCTTACGTAAGAATCAATAATTTCAAAAATACTATGCAATACCGTGTGCTACTGTGCAATAACGCGTATTACTGTATTTTAACCACCGGGTATTCTAACAGTTTTAACGGTAACAACTACGCGGTTATTTGTAAAAACTCAAATTTATCATTTTCTTTATCCGACAGCTATTCGTTATGGGGCCCACAAATAGCTGCGCCGTCGTACGAATATTCCCCGACAGAAAGAATATTCCACGACCAAACGAATATTCCCCGACAACAATGATTATTTTATAACCACTTGCGTATTTTGAAAAAAATTCATATATCACCCGTAACTTTAACATTTATCAATTTAACCATTTACTGAATAGTAATTATAAGAAATATTGAATACTTTTATTTCATAAAATTCGGGGTCTTACACGATTACTCCAATGACACACGGCAGAACTCCTAGAATTTGGAAACCGTGTTAGGTTAGCAGGGATTCCAAGAGCCTTCTTGAGTGCTTCGAGTTGAGAGAATGTCCAACTCTTGAGTGCTTTGAGAGAGAATGTCCAAGTCCTAAGTGCTTTGAGAGAGAATGTCCAAGTCCCAAGTCCCTAAAGAGTCCTCTCCTTCCTAGAATGGAAGGGGTACTTATAGAGTTTCCTAGAATTAAGTAGTCACATGTCAGGCGCATGTCTTTAGGGAAATTCCAAAAATTAGTCATTAGAATAACGCCCATATCGCCCTGTCCTTCTAGCCACCAATCCAATCCCTCAATCAATTCCCAAACATGAGCCACCTCCATGAGCCTTCTGCCTCGGGACACATGGAGGCTTCTCTCGGGTTTAGTACGTCTATTTTTGGCTTTTTCATCTTCATTCAATTAGGTCATGTGAACCCTAATTTGTACATTTAATGAAACCGTGGAACCCTAATTATGCATTTAGTTCAATTAGGTCACATGAATCCAAATTTGCACTTGGGCCTACATTTGCCCCCTGCACTAGAATCGTTTTTCCAAAGAGACGATCGTGTAAGAATATTTCAAGCTTTTGAATGATTTTACAGGACTCCACTTTGCAAGTCTTGAAGACAAGGATCCTAGAAGAGGGAACCCCTAGGGAACCAAACCCTTAGGGTTAAATCCTAGGGAGGTAAAACCTAGCAGGGCTCTTCCTTGGACATATTGGAAAATCTTCTGAAAATCTTTCCATAGCTTGCCCAATATTTGTTTCCTTATTTTTTCAAGAAATTAAAACAAGGAAGATCATCAAATATTACCAAATAAAATTCAATCTAATAAAATCTTTATTTTGGTAAACTAAATCTTTCCTTTTTATCAAATCAAATCTTAATTTTATTTTGGAAATAAAATTAAATTTTTTTTCTTTATTTGATTTTGAAGACAATATCCTTCCTTATCATTATTATTATTTAGAAGGGAAAAATCAAATTTTGAAATTTCCCTTTATTGGGAATAAAAATCAAATCTTTTCTATATTTAAAAAATAATATCTTTATATATTTCTATTTAGAAACAAAATCAAATATACTTATCTTTTTGGAAAGAAGATTGAATCCCTTCCTTAATGGAAAAAGAGTGATTGTTTCTTTTTCCGTTGCAAGGATATTGTGGGGGCTATACATGTATTCATATATATGCATCTCCCAAACCATTCACGCCTCCTTTTTTATCTTGCTTCATTTTGGATTTTCTCTCTCCCTACGAGCCAGGAAGATCATCATGGGAGCAGCAAGGAGATTTTCTTCGATCCGAGCGAAAGGTAACAAAGAGGATTCTTCCCTATAGGGCCGAGCCCTATGGGGGACCCGACCCATGGGGCTCCATTCATTCTTTTCATCTTTGTTTTTCAATTTGCTTACTTGTATGTTTTCTTTCGGATTTCTCTCAACTTACTTCCTCTATTTCTCTTCTTTTTTTCAGGCAATTGTAGTCTTTCTTTGTTTCCGAGCCCCGTCACTTTAATCATATCTTGGTTTTTTCTCTCGGAATTCATCAGAAAAAGGCTATAATTTTCGCGGCGAAGGAGCATTTGTTCCAAGCAGTTGATTTGTGGAGCAACAGGACCTCAAAGGTATGAAGGGAACAACCCCTAGGTGGCCAAACCTTATAGGGGGCCGAACTCTATAGATTTTATTTTTTATTTTATTTTATTTTTTTTCAGGACCCTCCAATCTTTCTTTTGTCTTTCGAGCCCAATTACCTTGATTACATCTTCGTTTTTTCCTTCGGATAATAAAGAAAGATTTGGCATTTTTTCAACAAAAAACACAAAGGAAGATAAAATGCTCTACATGCAGTGAAACCACCCCAGATGGTCGAACCCCTAGGGGGAAAACCCTAGGGGGTTGAACCCTAGGGGGCAAACTTTAGGGGGGAATTCACATTTAGATGAAAAAAATGAAGTCCTAGAGGTGCAGTTACTATTTTGATCATAACTTTTGACTCGTTTGGAGCTTTGGGGCCCATAATATATCAAAACGAAGCTAGCGATGAGCCGAAAAAGGCACTAAAGGATGCTTTTGGGCTGTCTGAAGTTTTTTCAAAAAATTGGAATTTTTTTCCTTGCATAATTGTGATTCCTAACTCCTTTTAACATTATTTCTTCTTCTTTTCAAGTGTCTTTAAGGTTAAATATCAGACTTTCTTCTTTGCCATGGTAAGCACTTTGAGCTCAAATGCTTTCCTTGTCATTCTTTCCTTACTATTTAGACCCCTTATGCTGAATGTTTCTTGCTTGCAAGCCCTCTCCGTTGAACATTTTGCAGACCCGGGAACCACCATGGAGGCCCCGTTTCTCAATGATTGGGGAAGGGCTCCCCTCTTTTGGTCTTTTCGACGTCTTTTGGGAGCAAGTCCAGACTTATGACCGTACAACTCTTCCTCCACTAGAGAAGGAAGGCTTGTTTCTATACACGGTGGCTTGTGGAGGTTGGGATGACTTTCTCATTTCGATCGCATTCCCCGTCTATGCATAGAGAAACAATATAACCCTTTCAGTCCCCTTCACTTCTTGTCTGATTCATCTAGCCTCCTTCAAGAATGGCATCATTGGATCGACGAGATACTTGAGAATGTTGATTATGTGGACATACTAAAGAAAGGGCTGACATTCTTCATTACATGCAGCTATGCAAGGACATTCGTATCCAACAGGACCATAGTGCTCCTTTACATGCACATTCGTCATGGCTTGGGGGGGATGCACCTCTACCCTGGAGGATGTCTATGCCATCTAACAGTAACCATTTGTCCCCTGTGCGTGAGTCACGCCTTTGGTGAGATGATCGCACAAAATATTTTAAGTGTTGAAGTCTTGATTCAAGTTTCTAAACACTTCGCGGGACTTGATGTTTTACAAGCCTCGAAAATAAAAGTCCTAGGAGATGGAACTTCTAGGGGAGAAAACCTTAGGAAGGCAAACCTTAAATGAGTTCTCCTGGGATATCTTGGAAAATCTTCGAACTAATCCTTCTTACCATCTCTTGAAATTTCTCTTTTCTTTAGAATCAAGAAGTCATTGAGAAGACCAAGGCTGATGAAGAGGATGATGATGTTCCCATTGGGCTCTTTGTGAGTATCGCAAATGGGGAAACGGGTATCGAGTCTTCTTTACCACATAAAGCCTTTGTACAACTTCTTCACATAACAGTTTTGAGGGTATCGATGAGACTCCTGCTTCTTGGAGGCGGAATCCTTCTGAGACTATTACTGATGTTCATCCTCCCAAGGAGGATTCCGCCGAGTTGGTGATTGCTCGGAAGGGTATTGTGGATAGCACTTTGGGTGGGTTGAATGACCTTCCGTCTCTCGTGGCATCTCCTAACTCTCCTTGGACATGCCTTCCTTCCATGCTAGGTTGGATCTCTTTATTTCCCATCATCATGTTGGTGAACTTCATTCGGAAGTCACTTCTCGTCACTATGAGAACGACTTACTTTATGTAAAGCTTTAGGAGCTTCAAGATGTCGTGGATAAATTGAAGACCAAGCTTTTGGGAAGTTGAGTCAACTGCCCAAGACCTTGAAGGCTTGATAGCCTCAAATACGAAGGCTCGAGCTACCGCCATTGTTGACTTGGAGGCTTTAGTTATTCCCCTCTCTTTAGTTTGACATGGCATGGCCTTTAGATCATGAACTTTTATAGTTTTTTCATTTCCTGTATCAGAAAATTCATTTACATATATTTCATTCATCAAATTATAATTTCTTTAACCCTGTTGATTGCTTTTAATTTGAATGATTCCTTAAAACTCAATATTTATCATTGAATCTCAAGTTATTCAAATTAATACTCCAAGACAACAATAGGTATTATAACCAAGCAAACATGAATTTTGTCAAAAATATATGTATATATATTTTCCACAAACCAACACTTGAATTTATACTCATTTTTTTAAGAAATCAAAATTAAACATTCAAGTATAAGTGAAAGTTTGTTAATTCATTGATAATCAAATTACTTTTAACGAAAATCAAAACGTTTCATATGATAAATCTTACTTTTGTCGAAGAAAGCATAACATTCGCCACTTTTAGAGATGAAGTGTAACTTTCTTGCTTTTGTCGAAGAAAGAATAACGTTCACCACTTTTAGAGATAAAGTGTAACTCTTTTTTTTTGGGGTTGAGGGCTTATACTCAGGTGTCTCAATTACTTTTGAAGTTGAGAGTATAACTTATGAGGACTTATATTCAGGTGCCTCGATTACTTTTGAAGTGAAAAGTATAACTTGTTGGGTCTGAGGACTTATAGTCAGGTGTCTCATTCACTTTTGATGATAAAGTGTAACACTCGGGTGCCTCGTCACTTGGGTCATCTAATTTCTCAACAAGTGCGGTCTACGTGGACTTAAAATCGGGTGCCTCGTCACTTGGGTCGTCTAATTTCTTGGTAAGTGCAGTCTACGAGGACTTGAAATCGGTTGCCTCGTCATTTGAGTCATCCAATTTCTTGGCAAGTGTATTTTACAAGGACTTGGCCAACATTATGAGTGGACCACCATTTTGGGTGGAATTTTTTTTTGTCAATTCTTATGCCTCCTCCCTTGGTCATCCAATTACTTGGTAAGGGATACTCCTGAGGACTTAAACCACCATTTTTGGTGGACCACCATCTTGAGTGAATTTTTAATTTGTCAATTCTTGTATCTATAGTGCAGAGTTCTTTCGATGGTAGAGCCAGTGTTTGGGTTTCCCATCAACTTGACTTCCGGGACTGCACCATGGGTGATAGTGTTACATGTTTCTTTTTCTAGTTCAATCTCTCTGGCCGCCAACTTCTCATGGTATATCCTACGCAGACTGTAACAGTCCATAGCGGAGTGCCCTACGTATTGGTGGTATACACAAAAGTCCATCCTTCTTTTCATCTCTTTCGTCATAACCAACTGGGGCTTTGGAGGTTTCACCACTCTGTGCTCGATCCATTGCTCATACAGGCCCTTGAATGCCTTCTCACTGCATGTGATAGCCTCCGGAACTGGCATTATGGTATACTTGTCCCCATATTTTCCTCTGCTTCACTCAAATTTCTCATTCTTCTCCCTCTTTCCCCCTTGTGATTTTGATTGAGAATCCACCAAAGCCACAGTTGTTGTCATCTTGCCCTTCCATGCAACCATCGCATGGCTAGTGGGCAATGTCATGATTCCTCCCAAGTCTTGTGCAAAAGATGAGAGGGTCGCAAATGAATCATAAGCCTTAGTAATGAGGTGGGGCTTGAAGGCGTCTAAAGCACCATTGTTGCATATGCTAACCAAGTTCTTTTCTTCAATTGGCTCTGCACACTTCTGTGCTTGGGCCCTGAACCTATCCACGTAATCTGACAACTCCTCGTTTGGCTTCTGCTTGAATCGCATGAGCTCTACGATAGTTACCTGTTTCTGCACATAGAAAAATTTCTTAAATAATTGCAATTTTTGATCATATATCCCAATCATAAACTGATCCCTTCTCCAAGTTTTAGTACCAACTGAAGGCATTATCCATCAAAGTATTGTTGAATTCCCTAATCAACAAATTGTGATTGTTCATTTCATCATATCCTAACCATGGAGACATCGACTCTACGAAGATGCTCGATATACCCTGTCGGGTAAGGTTGTCTCCGAATATATGTCGGGTAAGGTGGAGTAAAGTCTAACTCCGAAGGTCGGGATGTCTGCTTATGAAGTTGATTGATCACATCGATCGTATCATCCTTTGTCACATATTGGCTTGTGGTATGGACTCTCTGTGGTATTGTGATGTATGGCTGCATTGGCCGTGTGTATGGTATAGAAATTGGCTTATGTACACTTGCATCATGTAAATTCTGTATCGGTTGTGTTTGTGGGCTAGTTCATTAAACGAGGCTTGGAATGGTTGGTATAGGCACTTGTGAAAATGCTGGGATAGTGGTCGAAATGATGTTTGTCTGAGGCTAGCTGACTTCCAGTCTGAGTTGTGGCACGTCACCACTGTTCTGAGGTTCTAAGTGGATGGTTGGAACGGACTGATTCTCCGTCAATTGAGGTGCAGTCTGATTCTCCTTATTATTACTATCGTTGTTGTTGTCCTCCACTCGTGTTTGTCACTACAAAAAAATGTGCCTTTAGCAACGATTTTTCGGGCAATAACTTTATAAGTCGTTGCTAAAAGTATATGTTTAGCAATGAAATTTGTCATTCATTGCAGATTGTGTCAGGCTTTCACTTTTTGCAACGAAATTCATAAGTCGTTGCAAAATTTCGTTGCTAATTCATTGGCGGGAAAAAAATTCGTTAGAAATTCGTTGCAAAATTTTCGGCCACTTGCTTTCCCGTTATCGTGGGCAACGAAAGTTTTTTTGTTGCTAAAAATGGGGCTTTAGCAACGATTTTTCAGGTAACGACTTTATAAGTCATTGCTAAAAGTGTATGTTTAGTAATGAAACTTGTTCTTCACTGCAGATTGTGTCAGGCTTTCACTTTTTGCAACGAAACTCATAAGTAGTTGCAAATTTTGGAAATAAAATTCGTTAGAAATTCGTTGTAAAATTTCTAACCACTTGATTTCTCCTCATCGTGGGCAACGAAAGTTTCTTTGTTGCTATATTTCGTTGCCTAATATGGACCACATTTATTGGCAACAATTTTTATTTTCGTTGCATATTTTATACAACTTTTTGCAACGATTATCAAAATGTTGCCTTAAATTTGATAATAATAATAATAATAATAATAATAATAATAATAATAGTAATAATAATAATAATAATAATAATAATAATAATAATAATAATACTGATAATAATAATAATAATAATAATAATAATAATAATAATAATAATAATAATAATAATAATAATAATAATAATAATAAATACAACAATAGTAATAGTAATAATTATAGTAATAATAATAATAATAATAATAATTATTATTATTATTATAATAATAGTAATAATAATTTTAATATTATTATAATAGTTATATTAATTATAATAATAATAACAAATATTCATATAAATATTTATAAATTTATCTCTAAATATTCATATCAATATTTATAAAAAAATATTCATATCTAAATTTTATAAATTTTAGATGAAATATTTATAAATTTATAAATAAATATTTGTTTATAAATTTTTAAGATAAATTTATATGAATATTTGTTTATAAATATTTATATGAATATTTAGAGATAAATTTATATATATTAAAATATTCATAATTACGTTATATAAATATTCATAGTTACTTTATATATATTTAGTTTAATGTGAAGATTTAAGATGTGTATATATATATATATATATATATATATATATATATATATATATGGTAATAGAATTTATCTAATACACAAAAAATATAACATAAGAAGCAAAAATATCACAGCTAGGTTTTAAACCTAAGACCTATAGGTTATTAGGCCATTAAGCTATCACTGAGTTATTCTAACTTATTAGTTAACTAAACTACTGCCATAACTATTGCATATTTTTCTATACATGACTAGTGATATTATATAAAAATAAAAATATGACATTTAATACTAAGGATATTACGCACAAATTATTGTAAAAAAATATATTATTTAATATAAGTAAATATTTAACTTGAGATTATATAAAATAATAAGAACTTTTATTCTTAGACGGAGGGAGTAACTTAAATCATGAATATATTTTTAAGTTCAAAAATAAAACATAAGAAGAAGAATAGTAATGGTATACGCTTAGCTATTCCTAGTTCTCTTTTTAGCTTTTTTTCAAATATATTATAAAATTAAATTATAATACTATCAGTTCTAAGAGAAAACATAAAAGATGAATTTTTTTTATTATGTTTTATGAACTAAAAAAGAATAAAGTTATTTAAAATAACTTATAAGTCATTCCTAATAAGTTAGTTTGACCCATATTAATGTAATATCAATTTTATCCCTATTTTATTTTATTTTTTAAAAAAAATAAATGAATTTGTACAAAAGAATAGTAAGATGCAACGTCACTTTAATTGGCGTTAGAAAATTTTTTTTTATATTTTTTTTATAGTTGAAGTCTTATATACTCCTTCATTTCCAACGCCGATGACAGAGAATAAAAAAAAAATATTGATGTTTGTAAACAAGTACAAGAGATCAAAGAAATTAAAAAAAAGAAGAGATTTCAATGTCAGTTAAAGTGATGTTACATCTTACTCTTTTTTTTTTGCAAATTTGCTTTATAAAAAAATTTTAAAAAGTTACAATGCCGGTTAGTTTGGCATTGGATCACATTTTTATTTTTTTCAAATTTCTTTAAAAAAATAAAATCATTTTTAAAAAAATTAAGATAATTTTTTTAAAAAATTCCTTTTTAAAAAAATTATTTTTTAAAGTGGCGTTGGTTGCCTTTCTGATTTTTAGCCAAAAAAAAATCCAAAAATTCAACGCCATTTCAAATGGCGTACAGTAATTTTTCCCAAATTAGATGTGAGAGATAAAATTGGTCACTATTTTGTTCTAAATAATTTTTTTAGAATTAATTATGGTGAATATAAATTCTAATATAAATACATTAATTTTTTTACAGTAGTAAATTTACTTTTAGTAACACTTTTTAATTAACTTACAGTATTGACTATTTCTTTTAACAAACTATAAAGTAAATAACTTTACACTACATTAAACTTTAGAATTTTATACATTGATCACGACAAAAAAAGTAGTGGTGCACTTTTGTAGAATAGAGCACAAATGTCAAAAATACTCATATGTTGTACAGAAAGAGTCAAGTTTGAATTTGTTCTTTAATTTATAATATACTACAATTAAAATTGTAATGTAATTAATATTTTAATAGAAATTTTATTCTTAATAATAATTTTTAATTATTTACAATATTAATTGTATTTATTAAAATATTAAGTTACAATAATTTAAATTTTAAAATGTTATAAATTGACAGTAAATAAAATTATAATAATTATGACTCTTTTTATGGAACAAATTATAAATGTTAAAATATTACTTTTTGGTTAGTTATATTTCAATTTGTTAATTAATTTATAATATCCGAAAATTTAAATTTAGATTTATCTTTGTCACTTCTCACTCGTAAGTTCCTGTAGTCTTCTCACTCATAATTTCAGTCCTCTATCTCCTCTATACCCTTTTTGCTTTGGCGCGTGACTCTTCCTCTACCTCGGCGCCGCTCGTTACCCTTTCTCATTCGATCAGTCGCTGGTGATCTTTGGCCGCACTTTTTTGGATCGCGAAACCCTAGACATCGTCGGATCGCTTCTTATCTCTAACGTTCTGATCAGATTGGCCATCGTGTGCCCTTCTGGTCAGATCTAGGAGGTCTTTAAGGTATTTTTTGGTGCTACATGCGAGGAGTGCACTATTTCTTGAGGTATGTATACCTTCTCAATAAACCTCAATTTACAATAGCATGCTTGATTTTTATCAGTGTATTTTGTTTTGTTTATCTTTGATTGTTGATGAACTTAAATACTGATTGGATGTTTAACGAATTACAGTTGTCAATTTATGCTTTTAATGAAAAGCTAGGATAATAATCTTTCTGGTAGTCATTTACAGGTTTTGAGATTGGGAATAGGAATGGTGGTTTTTGGAATACTGATATATCTGTTTGATTAGCAATTTCTTTCTATCTTTTTTTCCCTTCGTGATATTTCATATGGCCCTATAAATATTTTGAAGTTTTATGTGGAACCCAAATGATTTCATTACTTGTTCAATAGAGGGATTTATTACTCGTTAGAGCCTAATTGCTTTGATACTGATTAAGGAGCTTGTAATTGGATATAATAGATAATATGTTGGTTTTTTAGTCTTATTATTGGACTATGTGTTTTTAAGGCTTAATACAATTTTTTGACAAGTACTGTACTGAATGTCATTAGATGTTGAATATATGATCAAAGTGGTCACATATTGATTGATTGATTTTGATTTTGATTTTGATTTTGATTTTGATTTTGATTTTGATTTTGATTTTGATTTTGATTTTGATTTTGATTTTGATTGATTGATGTTGATGATTGATTGATGAGTAAATATGTTTATCAAATTATGGACTTATATTATCCCTGTAATTTAAGACTGCAGCCTGTCAAATATCATTACTGAATTCTTGCGCCCGCATTTTGACAAGTAATTGTAATTTATATTTAACATTAATATAAACTACCTCCTAAATGTTGTGAAAAGCAGTAGTAGCAGACACCTTGGGGAATATTTAACAATTTGAACATGTATATCTCGACTCCATTCTCAGTCAAATGCTTCTACCTTCCAGTAATCAAGGATCAAACGTATCTTTACCAAAACAATCAAATTCTTTTAGCATCCAAGACTTCTCAATATGCCACTGAGCTTATTTATGACAACTGCGGGTTTTGCATAAGATCCCTTCAGGAATATAGCATGGTACTCCAACCTTTTCCACTTGGCAATAAGTGCAAAATGCGGGCGCAAGAATTCAGTACAGTACATGTCAAAAACATTACTTGTAATTATCCAAAACATTTATGTTATTTTGGATGTTCTGTACATTACAGTACTTGTAATGTATCAACAAATTGCACATTACAAGTACTTGTTAAAATATAGATTGAATTATTTGATAATTTCAAGTAAGTATTAATTATTTAGTTTTCTAATTTCAAATAATAAATGTAATATCGGTTATTTAATTATTTTTTGTCCAATAAATAACACTATCTTGTTTTAATACAAGGACAATATAGACAATTGATATTATATTTAATATTATACAATTATTTCTTTAATACTTGTGCACAACTCTAAAACGATTTATATTAAATAACGGAGGGAGGGAGTAATATCTTATCCATATAGTAATTTATTATATATGGGAAGAAAAGGTGATGAGCGATGCATAACCCATTTACGTGGAGAACCTATCACCTATGACAATACAATACTAGTAGACTAGGAGATAACAAAGTTAGACCACCAACTTGCTACTTTTTCTTATAATCTACTGTTGAGAATTATATGAAGGTAATGTTTGTGTTAAGTTGGGTTTTAATTAAAATGTTGAAATCTTTTTAGTTAGACTAACTAACAATGTTTTGGATAATACTGTACTGAATGTACAGTACAGTACTTGTAATTTGAAGGTAAATTTATGCTATTTTGGATGTTCTGGCTTTTCAGTGATTTCCTTATATTCATGGTTCATTTTAATATGGATAGTTTCAACTTTTGAGCTTCTTGGTATGAAATATGTTTGGAATTATGAGGATTTCTCTCAAAAATGATGAATGTGATCAAGCATTAATACTAATTAGTTACTTCTTTTTGGCAGTTTGATACCAAGTATTACTACAAAGTTGGGATTGAACATTCTCTGCTAACTTTCTGGTTCATCACTCCTCTTGTAGTTGGACCTGATGTCCCATATACTTTTGGCCTCATTGGTAAACTACTCTTCCTATATTAGCATTCCAAAGAAGGGCTAATGAATAAAGTTTTGACATTTGTTCAATAATCTTCTGTCTTGTTGGCGAATTCCAAGCTTTTTTACTTTATGCCTTTCGAAGAGTTGAATTGAATAAATGTGAATGTAGTGTACTACCTTGGACAGCTGGACTTAATAAAGAAGTACCAAATAAGAAGAAATTTTAATTAGACTAATTGCTAGAGTTTTTTTGCATGTTTAGATGAATCTCAAAAGGGAAAACACAGTTACGATGTAACATCATGAATCTATATGACATTTTTTGTTGTCTATATACTTTTTATTCACTTTATTAATAATTTTATTGCAGGGGATCTTGGTCGGAGTTATGATTCGAATCAGACACTTAACCATTATGAACTAAATCCAACGAAAGGAAAAGATGTGTTGTTTGTCGGGGATCTTTCATATGTAGATAACTACCCTAATCATGACAATACAAGGTAACTTTATTTATTTACAATAGTTTTTAATTTCCTGCAGTCTACAATAAATTTTCAGAAGTTTGTTTGTTTCTTAGCATAAATTCATCTTTGTTTAATCTACTACATATGGTAGAGTAAGTCAGTACTTGCATGTGTGCTTGTGCTACATCTATATATTATCTTAAATAAAATTACTAAAAAAGTTCCCAAACTTTATTTGAAAAGTTCAATTTGTAACAGTTATAGTGTGGCAAAGATTCTGATGTGGAGTCTGAGGTTAAGCTGGTTTGTCTTCACTAAAGTCGTATATAAATAAAATTATCAACCAAAAATTGATTGCTTCCTGATATATATATTAGGGCAGTTAGTGCAAATTCATACACAATTGTCTAGCTCGTTATGTTGTAAAAGTATATGTATATGTCAACATTTATAGTCGCACTGAAGGTTCATGAAATGGCCGATTTAAGATTCTAATTTTTTCTTGTAATAAAGCAATCATATAGTCGCACTGAAGGTTCTTTTTCTATTTGGATTTGTAGCAAATGATATTGTGATTGCCTATTTGTCTTTTTCTGCTTATGAGCAATACGGTGTACATTAGTACCTCGTAGCAATTCTATTGTCTTTGTGTATTGATTTAGGCACTAAGTGCATCTAGTGAATTATTTGCTTCATTTTCCTGACTTGCTATTATTTTTAAATACGTGCTGGAAGACTGCTTCTACGACCTGTCTTACAATACTGGGTATCAAATTTTCGTGCTACGTTTATGGCAGACAAAGGACAAAATTATGAAGTGTACTCTCTATATATGTAGATATATACTTTGATTGAAGAACTGTGGTAGCTTTAGATGGTTAATTGCAAAAATGATGAATGATTATGTAGTGGATGATTTTATTAAGTTGATAATATTTTAATTTTTTGTGTTTTTGCCATTATTTGCTATGGGGACATTGAGTCAGTCAGGTACACAAAAAGAATGTCAAACTTTGATTTGGCAACAATATAATTCGTTACCAAAGCATTGAACAAGTTTTAATATAGCAACAATTTTTTATACATTTAACAACAAATTTTCATTGCTAATGGCATTAAAAATATAATATTTGGTAACGAAAAATTAACCTAATAATAACGGAGAGGATATTGTTGCTAATACTAAAATAAAAGGCAACATTTTTTATCGTTGCAAATCATATCAACTTTCGTTGCACATATAAAAAAATGACAACATATAATGTCGTTGCTAATCGACGACTTTCGTTGCTATTGAAAAATAACCAGCAACAAACATTTTCGTTGCTGATTCAGCATAATGTCGTTGCCAAATAATATAATCAGCAACGAAAATCGTTGCTAAAAAGTTTACATTCCGCAACGAAAGCAAGATTAGGCAATAATTTTTATAATTTACTGCAACGAAAAATGTCGTTGCAAAATGGTGTCAATTGCAATGAAAATGCATGGTCGTTGCAAAAAAAAAGAGTTCATTTTGTTGCCAATTAGCAGGCTTTTGCAACGAAATGAGGTTTTTAGCAACGACATTTTAATTATTCTACAACAATACATTTTGTTGCTAAAAGATCGATGTCTCTGTACGAAAGTCAAATTTCGTTGCAAAATGTATTACTTTTGGCAACAAAAAAAATATGTTCGTTGCGGAACAATTAGCAACGCTCATTGCGCAACGAAAGACGCAACGACAGTAAAGTCGTTGCCAAAACCCTTTAGCAACAAAATTTGGCACTTTTAGCAACGAAAATCGGTTGTTGCTGAAGTCCTATTTTTTTGTAGTTCTCCTTGTGAATTGTATGGGAATATGACCTTGATAGTGGGGATCTGCATCAACTGCTGGACGAAATTTCCCATTTCCTCTTGCTTCCTCTGCATCTCCATCATCATAGCCATCATCATCCCTTGTCCTTCCCATATTTCCTTCAACGCCTTGAGCATCTCTAGTTGCATAACATTTGCCTGCTCTCCATTTTCTTCCTCGCTTGGCCTTCCCGCGCCTGTCTGCCTGACATTCGTTAGTTGTTGATTAGGCATGTATGGTGATGTTGAACTTCCTTCTGAGGTGTCTTCAAGGATGGGTTGATCGAGATTTAGATTCACGCCTTGGAAAGCTTGACTTGCTTGCCTTGGAACTGGATTCGGTGAGGTAATGCTATTTGTTGGTGAAGCTCTTCCTGTTCTCTCACTTCGAGTTGTAGGCATACCCTTCACGAATTCTACACCTCCCTAGCAAAGTCGCCAAAGAAATGTAGGCAAGGAAATCGTGCCTCGCTAGTTAGGGTTTCGTGTTGGCTGAGGATGAGAGAAATCTACGAAGAGCACGGATTTGATTGATTGATTGAAGAGGGGAGAAGAACAGGTAGACAATTACTTCAATGACACGTGACAGAACTCCTAGAATCCAGAAACCGTGTTAGGGTAGCAGGGATTCCAAGATCCTTCTTGAGTGCTTCGAGTTGAGAGAATGTCCAAGTTCTGAGTGCTTTGAGAGAGAATGTCTAAGTCCTGAGTGCTTTGAGAGAGCATGTCTAAGTCCTAAGTGCTTTGAGAGAGAATATCCAAGTCCCAAGTACCCAAAGAGTCCCCTCCTTCCTAGAATGGAAGGGGTACTTATAGAGTTTCCTAGAATTAAGTAATTATATGTCAGGCACATGCCTTAAGGAAAATTCCAGAAATATCCTTTAGTCATTAGAATAATGCTCATATCGCCCTGTCCTTCTAGCCACCAATCCAATCCCTCAATCAATTCCCAAACATGAGCCGCCTCCATGAGCCTTCTGCCTTGGGACACGTGGAGGCTTCTCTCGAGTCTAATCGTTTATTTCCAGCTTTTTTGTCTTCATTTAATTAGGTCATGCGAACCCTAATTTGTACATTTAATGAAACCGTGGAACCCTAATTGTGCATTTAGTTCAATTAGGTCACATGAATCCTAATTTGCACTTGGGCTCACAATCTTTAAAAACAATACATAAGCTTCATGAGAATATATATTCAGATGAAGTTAGAAAACTTGCTCAATAAAATCAGAGTATGTTTTGAAAACTTGCCTTGCGCGTTCTTTATTATCTTGATGATAATCGTCATTCAAATGTCCTAAATATTTACATTAACCATAACACATCAATTAGGCACATAATGACACCAAGTTTGGTTTACGTTAACTCTACTTATTACTTTTCATGTTTCGGCATTCGTTCGACGTACATCATATCTTTCGCAAACGCCCAAGCCATATGCCTTTGCATATGCTTAGCACGATCTCACAACCTTTCATAATAATCTTTGATTTAAATTAAGTGTTTTACACTTAAAATGTTTATCTTTTCAATTAACATCCAACCATTACGTAAGGTTTTAATCACTTGTTATGGTGATACATTAGTTGAACATTTATGTTCATAATTATTCTACACAATTCCCCAATATCTGAGTTCAAAATAATTCTTTACTGGGCTTTGACCCGACCTGTCACTGCGGCGCCTAGATTAAGCCTATAGTCGGCGCTGCCGCGCCGACATTTCACCCCAGCTACTGCAAATGGGGGTTGTGGCGCCCGAAATGAACTAAAACAGCGGCGATGTGGTGCCAGTCTGGGGTTTTAGTTTTTCAAGCTTAAGTTTTGCACAAATGATTTTGGACCAAAATAACTTATTTCAAACGGAATATTCTGTCGGTAATGTCTTGAACCAATTTAACTAGGAACTAACACGTGGTAGATGATTCTCAATAGAATTTCTGTCGAATATATATATTATGTCTTAACTACATTAATGCCGACGAAAATTTTGTCATAATTAATTCAGACGAAAATAATTAATTCCGACGAAACTTTCGACATAATTACTTTTAATAAAGGTATATCTGTTAGAATTTTTGACGAACTTTTCCGTCGAAAATAATCTAATTCTGACGAAATAAGACCATTTCAAACAGAATATTCCATGGAAAATAACATTTTTTCTTGTAATGACAACATGAGCACCAACTAAATATCCAGGCTTCAAGAAAGAGCTTCCTCGTAAGATACAATCCATTGGATGATATCTCTGGTGATGTCACTTATATTGGACCAAATTAATGATGTCACGCCTAGAACATTGGTCCTATTCAACTGTTTATGATTAAGCCAATATGAAGAAATATTATCAGATCGAGATAACCCTTTTCAGAAATACAGATTGCCACTCTAACCTCTGGCATAGGGTTAGAATGGATGTTGGAAATGGGATTTAGTGAGGGTTTCAGACTTGTGGATGGAGATATAGGGTAAAATGGACCTAGAAAAGGTAGTATTTACACTTGGAACTAATATTGAATTTCACAATTTATAATGTGACAAATATGTCATGTGCCTATAAATACTCACTCCTCCTTTGCAAGGAGGTCGAAAAATCTTGAAGAAATTGGAGAATTTGAGAGCTTCTATCTCTAGAACTCATTTTCTCTCTCTAGAATCATAAGTACCAAGTTACTAGCGCACCAAGAGCCATAACTTATTGTTTTGATTGGCTAAGTTCCACACCAAGGACTTAGCTCCCACGGAGCTAAGACCCAGTCATACTCAAATCCACGCACATACACCTACGACCCTAACACAATGATTTTGTGGGTTCTGCCTCTATTGTCTTGACGAGTTTGCCTACGATCTCTCCCTCTTCCAAGTCTTCATCAATCTCATCTCGTAGTTCTTGGTTTGTGAAGATGCTTCGTGAAATTTTCGCTTCAACCCCAATCAATTAGCGAACCACTCCTCAAGGAAGCATAGTAGTATATGAAATCATTGTATTGTGCTCCACACTTGAAAAGTTTTAAAAAGATCAATGATTAATAGAACATCAATTATTAGTTAATCTTGTATGTTCGATTGTTATTTAATCGCGCTTTACATTTTTTCAATGCTACATGCATGTTACTATAACTGATTTTTAGGAAGTATTAAATAGTCCAAATATAAAAATGACCCCATTAAAAATCACGTGCAACGTATATAATTGAAATTTGGGGAAAAATTAGCCAAGTTGACGAAAATAAACTGAAATGCCAACTTGAAGGACGAAATCACTTTTGCCAATTAAAGGGCCACTTTAAAACTCGATAACAACTTGGAGGAGAAAATATGCAATTCAACCAAAATTTTAATATCTTAGAAACATATACACCTGTTCCAAAGTATAAAATCGTTAATTTGAAGTCATATTGAAATATTTTCAAACATAGAATTAATATAGTTTCATTTTCTTTTAATATACAACAATGAATATTGTAAGTTGTCTAAAAAATATTATTAAGTAACAAGATTTATTATTTCATATAATTTTTTCTATGAATCATATAAACTTAGTTTGAATTTTTTTTTAAATGGACTTTCAAATAACAAATATTGATCATATAGAATAGGAAGTATAATGCAACAACAAATTGTAAAATAAATTACGACACAATAATTTATATATCATACCACGAGCGTTAGAGTCTTAGTAAATTCAGTCAAAATAAACAGCCAACTTAACCTTTTATAAAAAAATTAAAAAAAATACAGAAGTGGGAAAATAATCACAACTCTGCATTCAGAAACAATTCTAATTAAACACCTCCAAACTTCATCATCTTTCCGACTTGAAAAATATTATTTTCATACCATTTGTCTAAGCTCTTGACTAGTAGTCTTTGATATAGTAGAAGGAAACTCATCAATATCATAAACAGAATTACGCTTAGTCGACATATCATGCCTCTCCCCATCATCCCACAACGCATAAGCCTCCTCTCCATGCACGGCATCATCACCAATTTCAAGTTCCTCTTCACTCATTCTAAGTGGAACCATCAACTTAATGAACCAACAAATCACACTAGTAGTCACAATATTGAGACATACAATAAAACCTATTCCTGCAAGTTGAACTCCCATTTGTCTAAATCCGGCCGCTCTTTTGCCCGTTTGGAGGCCATAAGCTAGACCGATATATTTTTCCCAGTCAGGTACCAAGAAAAAGAGGCGACTGAGTTTAGGTACTGCAAAAAAGCCGGTGAGGATGCCTCCTAGGCTTCCGGCTATGGCGTGTGTGTGCAGCACTGCAAAAGTGTCGTCAACATGCCTTAGGAATTTGATTTTTTGGTGGAGTATCATCATTGTGTACCAAGGAACACAGCCTGATATTACTCCCATGATCATAGCTGCCCAGCATTGTACCACTCCTGTGAGGCGTTAAAGTTTAGATTCTTAGCATAGGAACATGAGATTTAGGTAACAAATACACATCATTTTATATTTTAATTATGTTAAATTAAATTTTGCCTGCGAGACGCACTTAACATAGATTACATTTTGTCTGATTTATTTTTTAATTTTTTGTAAGTATAAAGATTAAAATCCATTATTGGGAATATTATTAGAGTATTATAATCAAGTGTCTTAGATGTTAACGTTGTTTATGAATTGGCTTAGCCAATACGCCTATGACCGTCCACCTGAGAATGGAATGTGGAACAGGCGCTTTACAAATAATCCCTCTCATCTCCTATAGTGATATTATTATTAATGGTTGTTACATCTTCAGATAGACGACCATAGAGGCATCGATTAGAAAACCAATAGCCAACAGTTGTGGACAGTGACGAAGTCAGAAACATTTCTTAGTTAGTCAAAATTATTACTGAATTACAAATAATTTGGTAGGAGTTTCGAGCTAATTTTTTTAATACTTTATTCTTTTGAGTATATATATATATATATATATATATATATATATATATATATATATATATATATATATATATATACACACACACACACACACACTATATTATAATGAAAATATAATGAGTAATAATATATGGTATATATACACTATATTGACTCATAATAGACTTTTTTAATCACAATTGTTTATAAGTAAGTAATTCATTATTTTTTTTAAAAAATATATAAATTAGATTATTATTTAGTTTAAAATATTATATATATATATATATATATATATATATATATATATATATATTGAGAGGATATGTGTCATATGTGGTTAAAATTTGATTGACAAAGTTATAAATTTTCAATTTGACCCCGCATAATAGAAAATTTATAAAATTTTAGTGGGGTCAATTTATATATAATACTTAAAAATTTTAAAATTTACCTTATATTAAAAAGTAATTTTTTTTCAATAGGGTCGATTGACCCTACAAAATCTATGTGGCTTCGCCACTGGTTGTGGATATATATATGTACGACCACAATTTAAAGAAAAATTAAAAAATAATGCTATCAGCTATTAATGATGGTAGCACAAGGATGAATTTTGTATAATTTTTTAAATTCTATATATATATATATATTGATATGTATATATGCACAAATAAACAAAAGTGAAAAATTAAAATTGAACTCTCATATTTTGACAGATGGATTATGTACCTGCGGCAGGAGTGATGCAAACCAACCCAGTGATCATGCCCTGCACAGCACCAATGATAGAAGGCTTGCCAAAGATGGAGGTGTCAAGAATGAGCCAAGTAAGGAGGCTTGTTGCGGTGCAGACATGGGTGTTTAGGGCGGCCAGAGCCAAGTCTGTACTAGCAACGTAAGGGGCTCCACCGTTGAACCCAGTCCATCCCATCCATAGCAGGCCAGCGCCGGCTAGCATCAGTAGTATGTTGTTTGGGGGGAACCTTTCTCTGTCCTTATCAGTCCTAGGTCCTACCTACATATACACATAATTACAAGTTTTCACCATAACAGACATCAGTAGGATACACTTCTCTTAATGATGAAAAATTATGTTTTTTTCAACGCTAAATGCCAAACTTGGCTTTTTGTCAAATGACCGAATCTATATTTCAAGGATCTTCGTTCCAAATAGTTCAAAATAAGAATATTATAAAGTACATTGTATTTTATATGATTAAAAGTTGTAATTGTTAAATTTTTGCTATAAAAATTCTATTTATTTATTTAACGTTTATTTATTTATGTTAGACATTTATTTATTAATAAGAGTACATCATTCATAATTCATTAAATTATCATTTAGTTTGTTTATATAAACGTATATCATGCTAACACTCATCTTCAAATGTAACTTTTTTTTATAGAGAAAGGAGAAATTAAAGTGTATTTGCACTACTATTAAATTAGTAGAAAGATAATTGTGTGGGAAAATTTGAACCCAAGAAAAATTTGAACACAAGACCTTGCACATCCAAAGCTCTGATACCATGTTAAATAACCAACTCATCTAAAAGCTTAAGCTGTTAGATGAAGGACCCAACAATGTATACCATGCTAACATAAAGTACTAGTGCATTAACGGTGTGCATTAAACGGATCATATGATAATATTTTATTTAAAAAATATTTTCAAAAAAATACTAATTTGTGAAATTTCTTAATTTTGAAATAATAATGGAATTAATATTGTTATACATAGTAATTTGATGTTCCAATGAGTGAGATTCCATTGTGTTAATTAATACATCAGAATGTCGATTAATATATTTAATTAATATTAGGAACATAATTATTATCAAAACATCTATAAGATTTTTCATTAGATAATTTATCATTGATCATAACATCTTGACTGAGTCTTTTAATATTTATTATTAAAAGGATAGATTTAATTGTTAAATCAATTTATGATCAAATAGAGATAAATTATGGACTTATGAAATTAGTTTAAATTTATCGGGATTTTATTAATTGATTATGAAATATTTATGTATATATAGAGGAAATATTTACAGTTTATTAGTAAAAAGTTTATTTAATTAATTCCTAGACTGAAGTGCAATTACAATTATTTAGTAGAATTAATTATAATTAATATTTATTTTGAATATTATTATTAGATAATAATATCTAGAAAAATATTGGAGTAAGAAGAGAAGTCGTTTATGATCCTTTTCCTAACTTAATATGGACTAGATTCATAAGAGAGGTTAATGATCAATGTTATTATATTTATTATTGATCATAAACGTATTTGAAATGTTTTTATATAAGAAGAAAATATCAAATTTCGTATTCTGTCTTTCAGTCTAGGAAAAACACAGCTAAAGTTTTTTCTAGGAGGGTGCTTTGAATGCCACACTCCATGTTCAGCATAAGGTATAAGGTCGTGGGAGAGAAGATATTGAGAATACTAGAGACTACATATTTTCAAAACGTGCTAATCGATCCAATCAAGTACTACATAACAGATTCGTACTCTACATACATGATATATATATATATATATATATATATATATATATATATATATATATATATATGTTGTTTCACATAAAATCATAAAGATGCTTCTGTTTTTTTTTAAACATATTTTTAGAATATTTTTTCAACAGTAATTATATTTGTAACTGAAAGATATTTATACTGTGAGTCATTTTCTGGAGTTGGAAATAAATTGAAATTTATGAAATAATAATTATAACGAAGAAAAGAATAATAAAATTATTAAATTTAATAGGATGTTCAAGAAAACACGTATACACTAATATTAAACTTGAATCTTCACCACTAAAGGCATAAGTACAATTTAATCCATTATGTTTTTCACGTTTTATATTTTAAATCTCAATATTTTAAATTTAAGATATTGAATCTTGAAATCTCTAAATTTTTATAAATAAAACCTTCCTGCCACGGGTGCCTAATAATATTTCTAAATGAGAGTAGTATTTTGAGTAATTTCACTCTTTACTATTTTTGGAAGAAGATAAAATATTAGACGTGATTTGTGTTGATATAAAGAAAATAAAGAAGGATAAATTGGAGATAATATAAAAACTAAGAAAACTTTAGTGCCCTTTTATTTTAAGTCACATTACATATTACGGTAAGAAATGTTAATTTGGTGACCAAAAGGTTTAATTTATAAAATTTAGACATTAAGATTAAATATATTAAAATTTATATATTAGGGTTTAAGGTTTAGGGAAAAAATTGAATGTTCAATAATCTATTTATGGTGGTATTAATTTATTTATTTTTACAAAAAAATCTAAACAATAACACATTATTGGTTTCAGGTTTTGATTCTTACCCAATAAGCAGCAGTGAAGCCAGTAACACCAGCAGATAAATGAATAACATACCCGCCAGCAAAATCTATAACACCAAGCTTGGCTAACCACCCATCTGGACACCAAATACTATACGCTCCAATTGTATACGAAAACGTAAGCCACAAAGGCACAAATAACATCCATGCAATAAAATTCATCCTCCCCAAAAGTGCCCCAGCAATTAGAACCAAGGTTATCCCAGCAAACACAAATTGAAACAACACCATTGTAGCATTAGGAAGATACCCTAAAAACGCTTGGTCTAGAAGAAACTTTTGATTCAAAGAAACATCGGGTTTGCCCCAAAAATCAGCAAGTTTTTCACCAAATGCCATATGAAAACCCCATCCAACCCAACAAACCATAACGGCTGCAAATGCGTATAGGGCCATGAACGCGGAGTTTATTGCCCATTTCTTCTTTACCATGCCTCCATAGAGTATCATGAGCCCCGGGATGCTTTGGAGACCGACAAGTGTGGTTGCTGTGAGTTGCCACGCATTGTCGCCCTTGTTCATCCACTCGGGGCTCGCCTCGTCTGGAAGGAGGTTTGAAGGGAACTCCATTTTTTGTGATGTGGGAGCCTCTTAATTTGTTGAGTATGTCTGTTGAAAAATTAATAAGAATGCAAAAAATTTAAGTTGTAGAGATGTTCTTTCTTATATAACTTGGTCTTGGGAGTATGACTAAAGTAGTAGAGGTGTGAGAGTCAGTCACTATGTAGAAGTAGGTCATACCTACATATACACATAATTACAAGTTTTCACCGCAACATACATCAACAAGATACACTTCTCTTAATGGTGAAAAATTATGTTATTTTCAACGCTAAATGCCAAACTTTACTTTTTGTCAGATGACCGAATCTATACTTCAAGGATCTTCATTTCAAATAGTTCAAAATAAGAATATTATAAAATATATTGTATTTTATATAACTAAAAGTTATAATCGTTGAATTTTTGCTATAAAATTTTATTTATCAATTTATTTAATATTTATTTATTTATGTTAGGCATTAATTTATTAATAAAATTACATCATTCGTCACTCATTAAATTATCGTTTAGTTTGTTTATATAAACTCCATATTATCTATACTATCGTTTGTATAAATAAATGTTATACACAAACGATATAAATCATATATAATATATAATTAAATAAATAATCGTTTATAACCTATAATGATTTGAATATTTTATCTTGTAGGTTACAATACTTTTAACAGAGATGATTTATATTGATTATGAAAATTGGATTTCTAATTAAAGTACTTGTACATTAACGGTGTGCACTAAACGGATCATGTGATAATATTTTATTTAAAAATATTTTCACATAAATACTACTTTGTGAAATTTTTTAATTTTGAAATAATAATAGACTTAGTATTGTTATACATATTAATTTGATGTTCCAATAAGTGAGATTACATTGGGTTAATTAATACATAGAAGTATAATGCAACAACATATTCTAAAAAACATTATGACACAATAATTTATATATCATACCACGAGCGTTAGAGTCTTAGTCAATTCAGTCAAAATAAACAGCCAACTTAACCTTTTATAAAAAAATTAAAAAAAAAATACAGAAGTGGGAAAATAATCACAACTCTGCATTCAGAAACTATTCTAATTAAACACCTCCAAACTTCATCATCTTTCCGACTTGAAAAATATTATTTTCATACCATTTGTCTAAGCTCTTGACTAGCAGTCTTTGATATGGTAGAAGGAAACTCATCAATATCATAAACAGAATTACGCTTAGTCGACATATCATACCACTCCCCATCATCCCACAACGCATAAGCCTCCTCTCCATGCACGGCATCATTACCAATTTCAAGATCCTCTTCACTCGGTCTAAGTGGAACCATCAACTTAATGAATCAACAAATCACACTAATAGTCACAATATTTAGACATACAATAAAACCTATTCCTGCAAGTTGAACTCCCATTTGTCTAAATCCGGCCGCTCTTTTGCCCGTTTGGAGGCCATAAGCTAGACCGATATATTTTTCCCAGTAAGGTACCAAGAAAAAGAGGCGACTGAGTTTAGGTACTGCAAAAAAGCCGGTAAGGATGCCTCCTAGGCTTCCAGCTAGGGCGTGTGTGTGCAGCAGTGCAAAAGTGTCGTCAACTTGCCTCAGGAATTTGATTTTTTGGTGGAGTATCATCATTGTGTACCAAGGAACACAGCCTGATATTACTCCCATGATCATAGCTGCCCAGCATTGTACCACTCCTGTGAGGGGTTAAAATTTAGATTCTTAGCATAGGAACATGAGATTTAGGTAACAAATACACATCATTTTATATTTTAATTATGTTAAATTAAATTTTGCTTACGAGACGCACTTAATATAGATTACATTTTGTCTGATTTTTTTTTTAATTTTTTGTAAGTATAAAGATTAAAATCCATTATTGGGAATATTATTAGAGTATTATAATCAAGTGTCTTAGATGTTAACGTTGTTTATGAATTGGCTTAGCCAATACGCCTATGACCGTCCACCTGAGAATGGAATGTGGAACAGGCGCTTTACAAATAATCCCTCTCATCTCTTATAGTGATATTATTATTAATGGTTGTTACATCTTCAGATAGACGACCATAGAGGCATCGATTAGAAAACCAATAGCCAACAGTTGTGGACTATATATATGTACGACCAAAATTTAAAGAAAAAATAAAAATTAATGCTATCACTATTAATGGTGGCACAAGGATGAACATTTTGTATAATTTTTTAAATTCTATAATATATATATATATATATATATATATATATATATATATATATATTATTGATATATATATGCACAAATAAACAAAAGTGAAAAATTAAAATTGAACTCTCAGTTTTGGACGGATGGATTATGTACCTGCAGTAGGAGTCATGCAAACCAACCCAGTGATCATGCTCTGCACAGCACCAATGATAGAAGGCTTGCCAAAGATGGAGGTGTCAAGAATGAGCCAAGTGAGGAGGCTTGTGGCGGTGCAGACATGGGTGTTTAGGGCGGCCAGAGCCGAGACTGTACTAGCAACGTATGGGGCTCCACCGTTGAACCCAGTTCACCCCATCCATAGCAGGCCAGCGCCGGCTAGCTAGCATCAGTAGTATGTTGTTTGGGGGTCGGGGGAGGGGGGGGGGGGTCCGGTACAAAATATACCGTACCGTACGTTAGTACGGTACAAAACTATAGTGTTTTTTCAATAAAAATATACGTTTTTTTTATAGTTTTTTGTTTAAACTTGTTCTATTATTTTTTATTTACTATTCTGATAATTGTGATTAAAAAAGATTAAAAAATAAAAATAAAAAAATAACAGTGTACGGCACTAACGTACGGTACATTTTGTACCGACCCCCCCTCGCGCCCCTCTCCTCGCTCCCTCCCTCCCTCCCTACCTCGCGACCCGTTGTTTGGAGGGAACCTTTCTGTGTCCTTATCAGTCCTAGGTCCTACCTACATATACACATAATAATTACAAGTTTTAGCCATAACAGACATCAGTAGGATACACTTCTCGAATGATGAAAAATTATGTTGTTTTCAACGCTAAATGCCAAACTTCACTTTTTGTCAAATGACCGAATCTATATTTCAAGGAACTTCGTTCCAAATAGTTCAAAATAAGAATATTATAAAATACATTGTATTTTATATAACTAAAAGTTGTAATTGTTAAATTTTTGCAATAAAAATTTTATTTATTTATTTAACGTTTATTTATTTATGTTAGACATTTATTTATTAATAAAAGTACATCATTCATTAAAATTTCATTTAGTTTGTTTATATAAACTCCATCTTATATATATATATTATCGTTTATGTGTATAAATAAATGTTATACAAAAAAAATATAAATCATATATAATATATAATTAAATAAATAATAGTTTATAACCTATGATGATTTGGATATATTATCTTGTAGCTTATAATATTTTTAACATAGATGATTTACATTGATTATGAAAGTTGGACTTTTAATTAAAGTACTAATGCATTAATGATGTGCATTAAACGAATCATGTGACAATATTTTATTTAAAAAATATTTTCAAATAAATACTAATTTGTGAAATTTCATAATTTTGAAATAATAATTGACTTAATATTGTTATACATATTAATTTGAGTGAGATTACATTGTGTTAAATAATACATCAGAATATCGATTAATATATTTAATTAATATTAGGAACATAATTATTGTCAAAACATCTATATGATTTTTCATAGGATAATTTATCATTGATCATAACATCTTGACCGAGTCGTTTAATATTTATTATTAAAAGGATTGATTTAATTGTTAAATTAATTTATGATCAAATAAAGATAAATTATGGACTTATGAAATTAGTTTAAATTTATCGAGATTATATTAATTGATTCTGAAATATCTATGTATAAAAAAAGGAAATATTTACAGTTTATTAGTAAAAAGTTTATTTAATCAATTACTGGACTGAAGTGCAATTACAATTATTTAATTGAATTAATTGTAATTAATATTTATTTTGAATATTATTATTAGATAATAACAACTAGAAAAGTATTGGAGTCAGAATAGAAGTCCCTTATGTTCCCCGTCCTAACCTAATATGGACCAAATTTATAAGAGAGGGTAATGATCAATGTTATTATATTTATTATTGATCATAAACGTATTTGAAACTTTTTTATATAAGAAGAAAATATCAAATTTTGTATTATGTCTTCCAGTCTAGGAAAAACACAGCTAGAGTGTGACGCCCTCAAAATAGGTCCACACAACCCATTCTGAGTCGCCAAGTGCATGGTACAGAAAATAACTACAACTTCATTGTTACAATTGTCGTGCAAAATACGACAACACATATGCTGTGAGTTTAAATATAAATATTGTCTTCTAGACAATATCCAAACTCAAATAAGTCCTCATTACAATTATTGATACACTATTTTACAAAATAGTGAGGATTGCTAAAATAACTGACTTGAAACATCACTCCACACCCCGACTAGTTTCCGCTATATTCTCGCCTCCTGAGAAGAAAAATAGAACAAAAAGTAAAAAGGTGAGCTCAACTAGCCTAGTAAAGAATATTATGACTAAGATAATGTAGAACAAATTATCGTTAGCCTTCAATAAATCATATAAAATATAATAGACAACAAGTTTTAGATCAATATTCGCAGCGAAAATAACAATTCATTAGAAGAGTTAAGTAGAGAATGAAGTCTACTATCTTATATGATTTAAAAGTTCATCATCAATATTTTATCCTTGTAACATCAATCAATATACATCCTAAATTAAATATTTATTTTTGCACTACGAGCCAAAGATATTCATTTGTATCACCAGTTGGTCATGTTCATCTCAACACCTATCCATCTTTGCACTACGGGCTAAAGATATTCTCATCAACTAATCATTCATCTTTGCACTACAGGCCAAAGATATTAAGTTATATCACCATTTAGGACTGATGATGATGAAAATATTTTAAAGAAAACGAATCCAGTGAGATTAAAGGACAAAGATTACGGATTCGTACTTTGGTTTATCCAAGTTCAAAAATACTCCATAATAATCAATGGTGGAGCAAAATTCAAGAATGAAGATCAAAACATGGATACCATCAAAGATAGTAATCATAATAGACAACTTGGACAAAAATAAGAAAATTTAATTTTTCTGTGAATAGTGTCGTATATGTGAATAGTGTTGTATACGTGAATAGTAATCCCGACACAAAAGGTAACAATTTCATAAAAAAAGCATACTTCATGAATAATGTCGTATACGTGAATAGTACCGTATACGTGAATAGTGCCGTATACGTGAATAGTAATCTCGACATGAAAAGGCAAAAATTTCATAATAAAATTTATATCAATATTTCGGTATAATGATATTAAAAAAAATAACATCATTTTCGAAGAAAATAACATCCCTTACCTCAAAAGAATAGTACTTCTGGCTAAAATATCGGATATAATGTTGAAGGAAACTTGCACTGAATAGCAACACTCAAGGTATCTAAATACTAACAAAAATACGCTCGATATTATAGAGAGAGAAAACTTCTGATTCTAGTGTGATTTTCAATTTCAACTAAGCATCCTATTTATAGGAAAATAACAGAACGCTAAAACAGACTAAAATTACATATGGAGGCTTTTGCAGCACTCCATCTGTGAAAAATGAGTACAAATAATTCTCAGCACACCAACAAAGAACAAGAGTAGGGCCCACCCATTCTAAAAAATCTCCACTAAAATATTTTAAATTTAAATAATATTCAGAAACTTCAATAATTCATAATAAATAGCACTTTTATTAGAAATATACGAATTTTATGTCCATTTCATAGAAAATTTAAATTCTCTACAACTTTGTAGAAGAAAGTTTTTCCAAATTCCAAACGAAAAATGACCAAAATCCACATACGGATGATTTTTAATACCTTCACTCCGACAAAATATTGATAAAACACCTCAACATTAATTCCTTCATTTATATCCACATAAATTAAATATTTTCTTATCATATAAATTAATAATTAATTATTCACAAATAATATTACAGAATCACAATAATGACAACCAGGTCGTTCCCAGGAAAGAGGGGCTTTCCAATAAGGATTTCTCCTTACTGGCGTACAATTAGGTGACCAAATCCCTTTTCTGGATAGAACTTCCTTAGACATTGTCAATAATGTTATCTAATAATATTATTTTAATAATATAAATTATTGATCTGATAATAGAAAATACTGTGCAGTGACAATTATTGAATCAATAATAATATAAAATATTAACGTAGCAATTATTGAATCAATAAAATAAAATATTAAACAGTAATTATTGTAATAATTATTGAGTAGTGCATTCTTACGTAAGAATCAATAATCCAAAAATATTGTGCAATATCGTGTGCTACTGTGCAACCACGCGTATTACTGTACTTTAACCACCAGGTATTCCAACAGTGTTAACGGTAACAACTACGCCGTTATTTATATAAAAAAACTCATACTTGTCGGTTTTTTCATCCGACAGTTTTTCGTTATGGGGCCCACAAATGGCTGCGCCATCGTACGAATATTCCCCAACAGCAAGAATATTCCCCGACCAAACGAATATTTCCCGACAACAATGAATATTTTATAACCACTTGCTTATTTTGTAAAATTTGCACATTTCACCCATAACCGAAGCATTATATCAAATTAACACCTTATTATTCAAAATAATAATTAGAGGAAATTTAATTTTATTTATAAAAAGTTGGGGTCTTACAACCTCCCCTCCTTATGAAATTTCGTCCTCGAAATTGACGTACGTACCTGGTGTTTCGAAAAGGTGAGGATACCTCGCTTTCATTTTCGATTCCAACTCCTAGGTCATTTCCTCAATAGCATGGTTCCTCCACAAAACTTTAACTTGCGGTATAACCTTTGTGCGTAGGACATGCTCCTTTCTATCCAAGATCTTGACAAGGTACCTCCTTGTACGTTAAATCTTCGGCTATCTCTTCTGGTTCTAACTCAATAATGTTATTTGGGTCTTTCACATATTTACGAAGCATAGATATGTGAAAAATATTATGAACACGAGACATGCTTGGAGATAATGCGAGTCTATATGCCACATTTTTTACTCGGTCAAGAATCTCAAATGGACCAACAAATCATGGATTAAACTTTCCTCTTTTCCTGAATCTTGTAACTCCCTTCCATGGAGCAACACGTAACAATACATGATCCCCAATATTAAATTCCACGTCATTTCAATGAAGATTCACATAACTCTTTTGTCGATTCTGTGCCGTTTGTATACGTTATCGGATCATTTAGATCTTCTCTGTAGTCATATGTGCCAATTCTGGTCCCAACAACATTGCTTCACCCACCTCGTCCCAACATACTGGAGAGGGACACTTTCGTCCATACAACTCTTCGAATGGAGCCATGCCTATACTTGCTTGATAATTGTTGTTGTAGGAGAATTCCACTAATGGCAAATACTTATCCCAACTTCCTTTGAAATATAGGACACAGAGTCTTAATAGATCTTCAAAAGTTTGAATAGTCCTTTCTGATTGCCCTTGTGTTTGAGGATGGTATGATAAACTGAATCGTAAATCTGTGCCCATAACTTTCTGCAAACTAACCCAAAATTGTGAAGTGAATCTTGGGTCACGATCTGAAACTATGGTTACTGGCATGCCATGCAATCTCACAATCTCATTCACATACATATGAGCAAGACGTTCAAGGAAATAAGTCTCCTGTATCGGTAAGAAATGAGCAGACTTGGTTAATCTATCAACAATAACCCAAATCACATTTATGCCTTGAGAAACCTTGGAAAGACCTTTAACGAAATCCATGGTAATGTGTTCCCACTTCCATTTCAGAATCTTAAGTGGTTGCAATGGACCCTTTGGCACTTGATGCTCCGCCTTTACACGTTGATAAGTTAAACACCTCGAGATAAACTTTGCGATCTCTCTCTTCATATTGCTCCACTAAAATGTATGTCAAAGATCATGACATATTTTGGTACTCCCAAGATGGATTGCAAATGGTGTGTTGTATGCCTCCATCATGATTCTATGCTTCAAGTCAGAATCGTTAGGAATGCAAAGTCTGGAGTTGAGTCGAAGTATTCCTTCTTCATCGATTCTTGCTTCTGGAATAACACCTTCTTGTATTTTCTTCTTTATACGCATCAGCTCTGGGTCTGTGGCTTGAGCAGCTTTAACTTTATTAATTAAAGTCGGTTCTACTCGTATGTTTGATATCATCACGTGGGTACTTAGAGCCTTTAACTCTATCTCCATCCTTTGTAAGTCGTACAAAATGGGTCTTTGTGTTAACAACATCGCACTCATACCCACATACGATCTTCTACTCAATGCGTCAGCTGCCACATTTACTTTTCCAAGATGATATTGAATGGTATGGTCTTAATCGGTGTTAATTCCTTATTTTTATGTTTTATTTTTACTTGTTTAGTGTTATTTTGTGTGTAGGTTTGGTGGTGTTGCAATTGATCAAAAAGGGTATACTTAAGGTGCATTATGGCAAGAAAAGGAGAAATACATGACCAGCTAGCAGAAGCCACCCCCGCCGGGGCGGGCTCTTTTATGCCTAACACCCCCGTCGGGGCGGGGGGTCTTGAAGTCAGATAAAAGGAGCCATGCCCGTCGAGGCGGGCCATTTTCAAAGCATTACCCCCGTCGGGGCGGGGGGTATGGGGTAGCAGTCCTAGTTGGTTCCTAATGCTGTAATCATAGAGCTTAAGTGTTTATGTTGGCTTAGAATTCATGATGGCGTAGATTTGCAGTCAAAATGCATGTCTTAGATAGTTATATTACATCTAATAACAAGATTTGAAGGGAGATGGACACAAGGCAATTAACAGAGCAAGAAGACAGATTCTTGGAGCAAGCATTGGAGTGAAGATTTTGAGGAGGATTTTTATATCAATTGTAGATTAACGCTAAAGTGAAGGGTGTTCTGAATTTATTCTTCATCTCTAGTTTTATATTTGTAATTGGAAGGTTGTTATCTTTGATTAATTCAATTTTTAATTCCATGATGGTGAACTAAATTACTTTTTAGGCTTATGACGAATCTTTAAGTGGAACAATGGTTATGTAATCTTTGATTTTCAGTTTAATAAGCTATTCCTCAATTTATCTATATTAATTTATGCTTGAATTTATGAATTGCCTGATCAACAATTCTTTGTGGACTTGTATGGATTCGAGAGAGGAAATATGAGTCTAGACTTAGTTAATATAGCATGTGTTCTTGAATTTTGTGAATGAACATAATCTTGATAAATGTTAGGGTAGAGATATGCTTGACATCGCATGTAATCAGATAAAGAACTTGAACTTAAACCTTCTTTAATTATAATTCACATAGAGATATAGTGAGTTAGTTAATTAAGGTGTTTAACTTGATTCTATCGAATTTGTGGATTTGAGTTAATACGATATTAGTACATCGAGAGGTGGGTAGTTCTACTTATGTGTTCTTGATTAATAAATTGGGATAGTGAATTAAAATGGAATAAGGTGTAATAATCAGAGTGAAGCTTAGGGTGAAGTTGTAAGCCTAATTCTCCAACATTTGTTTAGAAATTCAGTTTTTGAGATTTGTGATTGTTTTGTGATCTTAGTATTTTTAATAATTTTAGTTTTTAAAAATTTTAATCATTAATTTGGCTAGCTTAATAAAATTAGGATTAATAGAAAACTGGAAATTGTGGGAGTTGATTTCTTGCTAAATTCTCTGTGGGAACGATACTCGACTTACTATTATATTACTTGTTGACCACGTATACTTGCGTGTTGTGCATAATTAGATTTTACCCAACAAGTTTTTGGCGCCGTTGCCGGGAATTTTAGTATAGATTTTAATATTTTGCGATATCAGTTTAATTAGTCTAGATTTACTTAAACATTTTTTATTTTTGTTTTATTCGTCTTATTTCAGGTTTTTGAAGTTAGTTTATGCAAACTCGATCCAAAAATCCAGACTTGCTTCCTTTTGAGGACGACATTGAGAGACGCTTTCAAAGGTTAAGTAAGTGGATCAAGGAGACAAGGGAAGACTTCGAAAGCTCTGAACAAGAAGAAGCAATGGCTGCCGAAGACCAGAAAGCGTTGAGGGACTTTGCTATACCCAAGGTGACTGAGCTGCAGTCGAGTATCACCAGGCCTGCTATAGCTGCGAACACATTTGAGATTAAGCCTGGGACTATTCAGATGATCTAAAACTCGGTTCAGTTTGGGGGACTTGCAAATGATGATCCGAATGAATATTTGATCAGCTTTTTGGAGATATGAGACACTTTCAAATTCAATGGGGTGTCGGATGAAGCAGTCAGACTTCGCTTGTTCCCATTCACTCTGCGGGACAAGGCGAAGAGTTGGTTACACTCTCTACCATCGGGTTTAATAACTACATGGGATGACCTGGCTCAAAAATTTCTAGCAAAAATTTTTTCGCCAGCGAAGACTGTAAAGATGAGAAACAAGATTACTATGTTTGAACAGCAACATGGGGAATCATTGTACGAGGCATGTGATAGATACAAAGAGTTGCTCAGAAAATGCCCACATCACGGATTGCCAAAGTGGTTGCAGATGAACACATTTTATAATGGATTACATGGGAATTTCAGGATCAGTATTAATGCAGCTTCGGGTGGAGCTTTTATGGCAAAGAATTATGAGGAGGCATATCAATTGATAGAGACAATGGTAACTAACAATTAATAGTGGCCCACGACAAGAATGACACAACCTAAGGTAGCTGGAGTGTTAGAGGTATATGGAGTGACGACAATAACATCGCAAATTTTAGCGCTTTCTAAGAAGTTCGATGCTTGGTCAGAGGTACAGACACATCAGGTTGAAGTTATTTGTGAATTGTGAGCGGGTGAACATCCTATAGATCAATGTGCAATCAACCCAGCGTTAGTGCAATTTTTGGGTAGCTACAATAGAATTCCATAGAATACGTACCAGAATACATACAATCCGGGGAATAAGAATCATCCTAATTTTTCATGGAGTAATAATCAGCATCAGCAAGCTTCATGACCATTTTATCCCCCAAGATTTTAGAATCAACAACAGCAACCAGCTCAACATCAACAGAGGAAATTAGATTTAGAGGAGTTGTTATCAAAGTACATAACAAGCAACGAGGCAGCCATGAAAAACCAAGCAATCACAATGAAATCGCAAGAAATAGCCATCAAGAATTTAGAAAATCAGATGGGACAGATAACTCTTGCATTAAATAACAGGCCTCAAGGAACATTACCAAGTGATACAGAGAAAAATCTGAAAGGTAATCACGAGCAATGTCAGGCAATTATGTAGAGAAGTGGAAAACAGCTTGAGGGTCAGAAAATAGAAAATTTGGCTGCAAAAGAAGATGATAAAGAAAGTTAAAATAAAGTGGTTGTGGACAGACAAGGGGAAGAAAAGCAAGTGGAAAAGACCAAGACAGTTAACGAACCGGTTGTTTATCCTCCCCCACCTTTTCAGCAAAGAGTTCAAAAACAAAAATTGGATAAGCAATTCGCTAAATTTTTAGAAGTTTTTAAGAAACTTTAGATTAATATTCCATTCACTGAAGCCCTTGAGCAGATGCCAAGTTATGGTAAATTCATGAAAGGGATTTTGTCCAGGAAAAAGAAATTGGAAGATTTTAAAATGGTGGCATTAACCCAGGAGTGTAATGCAGTTTTACAGCGAAAGTTGACACCAAAGTTGAAAGATCCGGGGAGTTTTATTATTCCGTGCATGATTGGGAACATGGCGTTCAATAAGTGTTTATGTGATTTGGGGGCAAGTGTGAACCTTATGCCGTTATCAGTTTATACATAATTAGGTTTGCTAGCTCCAAAGCCTACGAACATTTCATTGCAGTTGGCAGATTGGTCAGTTACGTACCCAAGAGGCATTGTAGAGGATATTTTGGTCAAGATTGACAAATTTATATTCCCCGCAGACTTCATAATTCTAGATTTTAAGGAAGATAAGAACATCCCAATCATCCTAGGGAGACCGTTCTTGGCTACGGGTAGGACTCTCATCGATGTACAAAAAGGTGAACTAACTATGAGGGTTCAAGATCAGGAAGTAAAGTTTAATGTTTTCAAGGCCATGAAATTCCCCACGGATAACGAGGAGTGTTTCAGGATGGATGTCATTGATCAAATAATCAGTGAAGAAATGACTAAAAGTTTGGCTAATGATCCATTGGAAACAACATTATTGGGAGATGAAGATTTAGATGATCCGGAGTTTGTGGATTACTTGCAAATGCTAGAATCCCTGCCATGAGTTAGTAGATTCAAAGCACCATTTGAATCGTTGCACACGGAGGAAAGAGCCACAACAAAGATGAAACCTTCATTAGAGTAGCCACCTACTCTTGAACTTAAGCCACTCCCTAAACACCTCAGGTATGCATATTTAGGCAATTCTAATTCTTTACCTGTTATTATTTCTGTTGCACTTAACGAATTGCAGGAAAATAAGTTGCTGAGAGTGCTTAGAGAACACAAATTGGCTATAGGATGGACAATTATAGATATTAAAGGAATCATCCCATCTTTTTGCATGGACAAAATTCTGATGGAAGAGAATGTAAAGCCGACAGTGGAGCAACAGAGACGGATCAACCCAATCACGAAAGAAGTAGTGAAGAAAGAAATCCTGAAATGGTTGGATGCGGGAATCATCTACCCGATTTCAAATAGTAAGTGGGTCAGTCTGGTTCAATGTGTGCCAAAAAAAGGAAGAATAATCGTGGAACAAAATGATGACAATGAACTAATTTCGACGAGAACAGTGACTGGCTGGAGTGTTTGCATGGACTATAGGAAATTAAACAAGGCAACCCGAAAAGACCATTTTCCTTTGCCTTTTATCGATCAGATGTTGGATAGATTGGAGGGCCACGAATTTTACTGCTTATTGGATGGGTATTCGGGATATAATCAGATAGTCATTGCTTTTGAAGATCAAGAGAGGACTACTTTCACGTGCCTATACGACACATTCGCATTCAGGAGAATGTCATTCTTTTGTAATCTGTACCTTCTAACGGTGTATGATGACCATCTTCTAACGGTGTATGATGACTATCTATGGGGATGATTTTGATGCTTGTCTAGAGAATTTGGTGATGGTTTTACAAAGATGCACAGAAACAAATTTGGTACTTAACTGGGAAAAGTGCCATTTCATGGTTGAAGAAGGAATAATTTTGGGCCACAAAGTCTCGACTAAAGGATTAGAGGTTGATAAAGCAAAGCTGGAAACGATTGAAAAGCTTCCACTATAAATTTTAGTTAAGGGAATTCAAAGCTTTTTGGGACATGCCGAATTCTACAGGAGATTTATAAAAGACTTCTCTAAAATTACAAAACCATTGTGCAATCTTTTAGAGAAGGATTCAGTTTTTAAGTTTGATGAGGATTGTAAGTTGGCATTCGAGCTATTGAAGAAGAAATTGACTACAGCTCCAGTTATCGTCGCACCAGATTGGAATATACCTTTCGAGTTAATGTGTGATGCAAACGACTATGCGGTAGGGGCTGTCTTGGGTCAACATCGAGAGAAGGTATTCCATGCCATATACTATGCAAGTAAGACACTTACGGAGACCCAAATGAATTACACAACTACAAAAAAGGAATTACTTGCAGCAGTATATGCATGTGATAAATTTCAAGCATATTTCATCGGGACAAAGGTAGTAGTTTATATAGATCACTTGGCCATTCGATACTTAATCTCAAAGAAAGATGCTAAGCCATGACTTATCAGATGGATACTTCTCCTACAAGAATTTGATTTGGAAATAAAAGATCGAAAGGGGACGAAGAATCAAGTTGTAGATCATTTGTCAAGGCTGGAAAATCAGGGTAAAAAGGAAGAGGACAGATGTGTAATTAATGAATCATTTCCGAACGAGTAGCTGTTTGGGATCAATACGGAATTTCCATGGTACACGGATTTCGCTAACTATCCAGTGAGCAACATCCTTCCACTAGATCTTACACGACAGCAGAAAAAGAAATTCCTTCATGACGTCAAGTGGTATATGTGGGATGAGCCATACCTATTTAAACAGTGCACCGACAAGATGATTAGAAGGTGTGTACCCTACAGCGAGGTGAAGAATATATTGCACGAATGTCATTCATCTGCATATGGGGGACATTATGGAAGTGAAAGAACATCAGCGAAAGTTCTTCAAGCATGGTTTTATTGGCCTACATTATTTAAGGACGCCCACTAGTTTGTTAAAAGCTGTGATAGATGTCAAAGGGTGGGTAATATATTAAAAAGGAATGAGATGCCACTACAAACAATCTTAGAAGTTGAAATTTTTGACATATGGGGCATGGATTTTATGGGGCCATTCCCTTCCTCATTCAACAATCAGTACATATTGCTTGCGGTTGACTATATATCGAAATGGGTTGAAGCCGTAGCACTACCAACAAATGATGCCAAAGTGGTTCTTAAATTTTTGCAAAAGAATATTTTTACAAGATTTGGCACAGCTAGATCTATAATAAGTGATGAGGGAAGTCACTTCTGCAACAAATCGTTCACAGCTCTTTTGGCAAAATATGGGGTCAACCATAAGGTAGCTACAACATATCATCCCCAAACAAGTGGGCAAGCTGAGGTTTAAAACAGGGAGGTAAAGAAAATCTTAGAGAATGTGGTAAACCCGAACAGAAAAGACTGAGCTCTCAGATTGGATGATGCATTATGGGCATACAGAACTGCTTACAAGACACCAATTGAGATGTCACCATATCAGTTGCTATACGGGAAAGCATGTCACCTACCTGTTGAGTTACAACATAAGGCCTATTGGGCAATTCAAAAACTCAACTTCGATCAAGTAGCAACATGTGAAAAGAGGCTACTTCAGTTAAATGAGCTCGATGAATTCCGACTTCAAGCTTACGAGAACTCTAAGTTATACAAAAAAAAATTCAAGAAATGGCATGACCAGAAAATTATGCAAAGAACGTCCGAACCGGGGCAATCAGTATTATTGTTCAACTCAAGGTTGAGGTTGTTCCCAGGAAAGTTAAAATAAAGATGGTCAGGTCCATTTACCATCAAAAGAGTTTTCTCACATGGCACCGTTGAACTCTACAGTAGGAAACCATTGGAGACTTTCAAGGTCAACGGTTGAAGCATTATTGGGGTGGCAAGTCCAATTGGGATGTCATCGCAATCACACTCACCGACGCGCCATAAAAAGGGAGTAGTCAGGCTGAACGACTTAAAATCAAGCGCTAATTGGGTGGCAATTCAATTTTACTTTTATTCTTACTATTTTTATCCATGCTAGTTAGATTATAGTTTAGACTAATTAGGATATAATAAGTTCATTATGTAGTTATTAAGTTGTATTGTTCTTGATAATCTTATCACCATGCTTAAAATGGCTTAATATCTACTCATAGTTATGTTTGATGGTATTTCAGGAACTTAACATGATCATGGAGTGGAGTCGCAGGGAAGAAATAAGCAAAACAGAGTCCAATTGCAGATCACTAGTCCGCTGGAGCGGCCCCCTACAAGCCTATTATGCCTGCTGGGGCGGGGGTCTCCATATCTCAATAACAGTGTACATGCCCGCCGGGGCGGGCTTATAAGGCACAATACCCCCCGCCGGGGCGGGGGTCCTGAATATGAACCAACAAATTTCGGCAATTACACACAATTGCAACTTCAACTCCAACTTCTTCTACTTATCCCACAACTAAAACTCCATCTTCTCCACTATCTACCCACATTGTGGAAATTAAATCTCCATCACCCCACTCCATTAAATCACCCACTACTTCAATCCACTACTCCACTTCATAACTCTATACATCATCCCATCTCTATAAAACTACCCCCTCACCAAACCAATCCTTCATCCCACACACTAACACCCTCAATTTACACTATTAAGAAGTTCAAGGTTAGGGTTTGATCGAATTTTTTTTGTTAAGTTGGAGATACACTGAGAGTGAGTAAGTTATTTTCTAATTCCTCACGTTCTATCACCATAATTGAAGCCAAATCACTAAGTTTGGGGGATTGCATATCTTTCACACCAAGTGTTCTATAATTTACTTGAGTGAAGTTTGGAGGCATTCGTTGTTGAAGTTCACCAATTCTAATTCAATGGCACCTAAATCGGCATTAAAAAGGCAACATGGAGACAGTTCCGGGGCCACACCACCTACACAGACTTTTGACCAGTGAAAATTCATAAGTGCCACCACCGCCGACCGTTACGACTACACGGTGACAAAAGCACTCACACCGGAGCGGGGATTGGCACCGGACCATGTCGTCGGTGAAAATGATGCAACAAATATATCAAAAGGGTTGGAATAAGTTTACGAAAGAGCCCGAGGCCGCAGTTGTGAGTGTGGTCAAATAATTCTATGCTAACGCCGAAGATAAGGCCCCTTTTAATGCTTTTGTGCAAGGTAGGCTAGTTCCTTTCAGTGCCGACACTATCAACACATACTACCAGTTATGAGAGCTAAGACATTGCTAGTACGCTCACTTACGTGACAACGATCCTGATTTTGAGGCTATTCTGAAGGAAATGACAAACCCGGGAACCACATAGTTCAAAGGTCGAAAAGGAGGCACTATTTTTCATAGTAAGGATCTCAGTAGGTATGGGAAGATATGGTACACATTCTTGTGTGCCAAGCTATTTCCATCCACACACACATCTGATGTGACCAATGAAAAGGCATTACTCTTATATACAATTGTACAAGATTTCATCATCGACATAGGGGCTATAATTAGTTTTTCAATTCGATAATGCTTACGAGGACATTTCTTGGACGGCTTGCCACACCCATCACTCATTTGTGGGTTATGTAGGCAAGCGGGAGTTAGGTGGTCCGATGATGAAACCACCCAGTTGCCGCTTCAGCCACTAGATTCAAGAATGATTAGGCGGTATGCGGTATGGGCAGGGGGTGAGTCACATCCTAGAGGAGTAGGCTTTGTATTTCCCTCAGCTTCGGAGGATGAGGCTGACGCTGAAGACACCTTGGATGATGACGAGTTTCAGGAGGATGCGACGATGGGAGAGCAAGGAACAGAGGCGGCACCACAACCCAAAATCATATCTAGCCCTCAGTTCATGAGCCTTCAACGACAAGTGGATGAGCACAACAAGGAGGCACGAAGAGAAATGCGGAGACTAGCAGCGAGGCAGGACCACATGTTCGAGGCTATGAATATGTCCTTCACTTCATTGAATGCGACGCTCTAGAGCTTCAATCCCAATGCACAATTCCCATACCAACAGCCAATCCCAATGCCAAGGTTCCCACCAAGTGACTATGATGAAGAAGAACACCCACCACCACCCCAGACTTAAGCGATTACAGGGAAGTCCTCATACATTCAATGCTTTATCTATACAATGAGGACTTTGTAGTTTTCAAGTTTGGGGGATTTAGTTTAATTTTCATGTTTGCATGTTTAATGTCATTAGTTAGGTTTGCATATGTTATTTCATGTTTAGTTTTAGGATTGTTAAATGTTTGCATTCATGTAGTCATGTAGTTGCATAGTAGCTTAGGATTGTAAATAGTCTTATTTTGTTTGCAATCATGTTATGTTTACCATATAAAAAAAATTATTTAGTTAAGTATTGTGTTATATTGCATATGTCCAGCAGTTGTTGTAGTTCATTTTATTTTGGCCAATGATGAGATTGGGATTAAGTAGACAAATACAGTACCCAATATTAGAACTATGATGTAATTTTGAGTTATGAATTGAATCTTTTGCATGTTTGACACTGGTATAAAAAGGTTTGCCCGTCAATAACACTTCTGTGGATTGATTAGTTCAAATTGATACATAAGGATTTTCTAAAGGAATATGCTAGTTTAAATGAAAGAAGGACAATGATATGTAGTAAAGACGATGAATTAGGCAGGAACCTAAGTTTGGGGGAAAAAGTGGGGTATATAAGCTTCAGAAAAAAAAAGAATATCTAGTTGAGTCTTGTGGTGGGTTGAGAAGAAATGTGAAACATACTCACCATAAACACATGTGTGAGATGAGCGTAAAAAGCACTCACCAACCATTTATCTAAAAAAACGGGAAATAAGAGTAAAGAGCCCCCGTGAATGAAAAAGAAAGCATGAGTACCCTATTCGGACCCTTAATCTTGGTGAATGTTTGATTTTATTTGAATTTCACCTGTTTTTGAATTTTTTGAGTTTACACTGTATAATGTCTTCTAAGAGATTTGTTATGTATTAAATTTGCAATTGCATCAGTTAGCATGAATGTTGAGCACACACACACACACACACTATACCAGTAATAACGGTTTCAGATTCGGGGATTGATAAGAAATTATTGACTGATTTCGATATTAAGTGTTGTAGTGTTTGCTTGATTTTTTTTGAGGCTGGAGGAATAATTTTGAGTATGTGAGGACTGTAGGATTAGTAGGCATATAGGTTAGATGCATTACATATTATTGCATTGCATTGCATAGCATGTTAGTATGTTGTGTGCTCGAGGACTAGCACGTTTTAAGTTTGGGGGATTTTGATAAGTGAGTTTTATACTCACGAATCGGTTCCTAATTTAAGCTTAATTGGTGTTAATTCCTTGTTTTTATGTTTTGTTTTTACTTGTTTAGTGTTATTTTGTGTGTAGGTTTGGTGGTGTTGCAAGTGATTAAAAAGGGTGGACTTAAGGTGCATTATGGCAAGAAAAGGAGAAATACACGACCAGCTAGCAGAAGCCACCCCCGCCGGGGCGGGCTTTTTTATGCGTAACACCCCCACAGGGACGGGGGGTCTTGAAGTCAAATAGCAGGAGCCATGTCTGCCGGGGCGGGCCATTTTCAAAGTATTACCCCCATCGGGGCGGGGGGTATGGGGCATCAGTCCTAGTTGGTTCCTAATGTTGCAATCATAGAGCTTTAGTGTTTGTGTTTGCTTAGGATTCATGATGGCGTAGATTTGCAGTCGAAATGCATGTCTTAGCTAGTTATATTACATCTAATAACAAGATTTGAAGGGAGATGGACACAAGGCAATTAACAGAGCAAAAAGACAGATTCTTGGAGCAAGCATTGGAGTGAAGATTTTGAGGAGGTTTTTATATCAATTGCAGAATAATGCTAAAATGAAGGGTGTTCTGAATTTATTCTTCATCTCTAGTTTTATATTTGTAATTGGAAGGATGTTATCTTTGATTAATTTAGTTTTTAATTCCATGATAGTGAACTAAATTACTTTTTGGGCTTATGACAGATCTTTAAGTGGAACAATGGTTATGTAATCTTTGATTTTCAGTTTAATAAGCTATTCCTCAGTTTATCTATATTAATTTATGCTTGAATTTATGAATTGTCTGATCAACAATTCTTTGTGGACTTGTATGGATTCGAGAGAGGAAATATGAGTCTAGACTTAGTTAATATAGCATGTGTTCTTGAATTTTGTGAATGAACATAATCTTGATGAATGTTAGGGTATAGATATGCTTGACATCACATGTAATCAGATAAAGAATTGAACTTAAATATTCTTTAATTATAATTCACATAGAGATATAGTGAGTTAGTTAATTAAGGTGTTTAACATGATTCTATCTAATTTTTGGATTTGAGTTAATATAGTATTAGTACATCGAGAGGTGGCTAGTTCTACTTATGTGTTATTGATTAGTAAACTGAGATACTGAATTAAATTGGAATAAGGTGTAATAATCAGAGTGAAGCTTAGGGTGAAGTTGTAAGCCTAATTCTCCAACATTTGTTTAGAAATTCAGTTTTTGAGATTTGTGATTGTTTTGTGATCTTAGTATTTATAATAATTTTAGTTTTTAATAATTTTAATCATTAATTTGGCTAGTTTAATAAAATTAGGATTAATAGGAAACTGGTAATTGTGGGAGTTGATTTCTTGCTAAATTCTCTGTGGGAGCGACACTCGACTTACTATTATATTACTTGTTGACCACGTATACTTGCGTGTTGTGCGTAATTAGATTTTACCCAATAGAAAACGACTGCTGCTAACTCCAAATCATGAGTAGGATAATTCCTCTCATATTCTTTGAGTTGTCGTGAAGTATAGACTATGACTTTCCCATATTGCATGAGAACAAATCCTAACCTTTTGCCTGAAGCATCGCTGTAAATAACAAATCCATCTGAACCAGATGGTATTGTCAGAACAGGTGCCGAAATGAGTCTCCTCTTGAGTTCTTGGAAACACTTCTCGCATTCGTCGCTCCATATGAATTTTGTATGTTTCCCAGTCAGCTGAGTTAACGGGGTAGCGATTCGAGAAAATCCTTTCACGAATCTTCGATAATAACCAGCTAAACCCAGAAAGCTACGTACTTCGGTCATCAACTTTGGTTGCTCCCAACTTTGTATTGCTTCAATCTTCGTCAGGTCAACAGATACTCTATGTTTTGACACCACATGCCCAAGAAATGCTACTTCCTCAAGCCAGAACTCGTATTTCTTCAGCTTGGAATATAGCTTATTATCACGAAGCCTTTTAAGTATCAGCTTCAAATGGTGCTCATGATCTTCACAGCTTTTGAAATAGATGAGGATGTCATCAATAAAGACAATAACGAACTGATCCAAATATTCCTTGAACACACGGTTCATTATATCCATGACAATAACAGGTGCATTAGTCAATCCAAAAGACATGACTACCGAGTTCTGAAGGCAGTTTTCGGAATATCCTCAATTTCAATCTTCAGTTGATGATATCCAGAACGAAGATCGATCTTTGAAAAGAATTGTGCTACTTGCAACTGGTCGAACATGTCATCAATGCGAGGTAGCAGATACCTATTTTTGATGGCGACATGGTTCAATTCCCGGTAATCAATACAAAGTCGCATACTCCCGTCTTTCTTCTTTACGAATAAAACAGTTGCACCCCAAGGAGATATACTAGGACGAATGAAACCGATGACTAACAACTCCTTTAGTTGGACCTTTAACTTGAAGTTCAATAGGAGCCATTCGATATGGGGTTTTAGAAATGGGTTTTGTACCAGGTTCAAGGTCAATAAAGAATTCAACTTCATGTTCTGGGGGTAGGCCGGGAAGTTCTTCAGGAAATACGTCAGGAAATTCACTAACAATAGAAATATTATTCAAATCTGACATATTTTTGTTCAAGTCCATGACATGGGCTAAGAAAGCTTGACATCCGTTTTTCAATAAATGAATGGCTTTATGGCTTGATATGACAGTGATTGACTTTAGTGGTTTGGTTGCTTGAATTTTCATAACAGGTTGGTTAGGAATATGAAAACTAACAACCTTACGAAAATAATCAATTTTGGCATGATGAGTGGTTAACCAATCAATCCCTAAAATCACATCAAATGCAAGTATTTTCAAAGAAATAAGATCGGCAGGCAATGTGATGGTCCCAACTTGAATCAAGCAAGATTTATAAACAGTGGATGTAATGAAAGTTTCTCCTAACGGAGTCTCAACAGATAAGTCAAAGTCTAATTTCTTCGGAGTCAAGTTCAAACGTTTAGCACAAGCAGGAGAGATAAAAGAATGGGTAGAACCGGTATCTAGTAAGGTATAAACTTCGCAAGAGTTTATGATTAGCTTACCCGTGATCACCTCGTTCGGGTTCCTCGCGTTTTGGGCAGTCACGACAAACGCTCTTCTAGGAACCACCGACTTTGACTTGTCTGAGACAGCCTTTGGAGTCACCATTCCCGCTAGACTTGGTTTCGCTACAGGACAATCTCTAGCTATATGACCTTCCTTTCCACAGTTATAACACACATTGGATTGTTGTGGGTAGTTTGAGCTGATGTGTCCCTCTTTCCCGCATTTATAATATACGACCGGTGGTCGTTCTCCTCCCCTAGGAACAGTTGATGTTGGTGCTGACGTCTTCACGTTTTCAATATTGTACCTTCTCTTTTTGAAATCTCCCCTTGACTCGCTTCATCTACTATCATGGCCACGATTACCACCAGAGTGGTTACCGCTTTTGTCCGGATATTTTCCTCCCCGTTGGTTGTCATTGCTCTGATGACTGCTGCCATCGGTATGACCCTAGTTGTGGTCCCTCGGTTGAACATACTCATTATCTCGCTCTAATAATTGAGCCCTGTTCACAACATCTGATTCCCACCAGTAATCTGCCTCACCACGGAACATAAAGGTGGTGAATGGAACCTTCTGTTCCTCCATGCATCCCAAGACATCAAATATCTTGGTAATTTGCTTAACCCACATTTTCGCCTTGATCGGATCTGACTTTCCCAAAAATTTTGGTGGTCCCAACTCTTTGAACTGCTTGACTGTGACAAGTCGCGCGTTGCCATTGTTTCCACATTTATTTTGTACATGAGTCTCCCTCGTCTGATTTTGTATGAACTGCAAAAAGCTTCTAAATATCACATCATTCATCGTTTGATTAGTGGTGTTGTTTACAGGAGGAACATTGCCGTCATGTTGCACGTTCTCCTGGTTGGTGATTAAAGGTGTCTCCACGGTCTCATTCACTCTATTCTTAACATTTTCAGCTTCCATTCTCAAATACTGTCATAAAATAAGGGTTAATTAAAGAAATTGACATACCACATATTATCCCTATATTCTGACCGACCAATTAAACACAAATAAGCTTAGGTAGGACACACTAGCGAAGGATTTACTCGTCACTCCCTTCCTAGTTCTAACCCCAGATCTCCATCAGAGATTATATCTCTAAGCTCTGATACCAACTGTGACGCCCCCAAAATAGGTCCATACAACCCTTTCTGAGTCGCCAAATACATGGCACAGAAAATAACTACAACTTCCTTATTACAATTGTCGTGTAAAATACCACAACACATATGCTGTGAGTTTAAATATAAATATTATCTTCTAGACAATATCCAAACTCAAATAAGTCCTCATTACAATTATTAATACACTATTTTACAAAATAGTGAGGACTTCTAAAACAACTGACTTGAAACATCACTCCACACCCCGACTAGTTTCCGTTATATTCTCGCCTCCTGAGAAGAAAAATGGAACAAAAAGAAAAGGGTGAGCTCAACTAGCCCAGTAAAGAATATTATGACTAAGATAATGTAGAACAAATTATCGTTAGCCTTCAATAAATCATATAAAATATAATAGACAACAAGTTTTAGAACAATATTCGCAGTGAAAATAACAATTCATTAGAAGAGTTAAGTAGAGAATAAAGTCTACTATCTTCTATGATTTAAAAGTCCATCATCAATATTTTATCCATGTAACATCAATCAATATACATCCTGAATCAAATATTTATCTTTGCACTACGAGCCAAAAATATTCATTTATATCACCAGTTGGTCATGTTCATCTCAACACCTGTCCATCTTTGCACTACGGGCCAAAGATATTCATCAAGTAAGCATTCATCTTTGCATTACAAGCCAAAGATATTCAGTTATATCACTATTTAGGACTGAGGATGATGAAAATATTTTAAAGAAAATGAATCCAGTGAGATTAAAGGACAAAGATTAGGGATTCGTACTTTGGTTTATCCAAGTTCAAAAAAGCTCCGTAATAATCAATGGTGGAGCAAAATTCAAGAATGAAGATCAAAACATGGATACAATCAAAGATAGTAACCATAATAGACAACTTAGACACAGATAAGAAAATTTAATTTTTCTGTGAATAGTATCGTATACGTGAATAGTAATCCCGACACAAAAGGTAAAAATTTCATAAGAAAAATCATACTTCGTGAATAGTACTCGTGAATAGTACCGTATTCGTGAATAGTGCCGTATACGTGAATAGTAATCTCGACATGAAAAGGTAAAAATTTCATAATAAAATTCATACCAATTTTTCGATATAATGATATTGAAAGAAATAACATCATTTACGAAAAAAATAACATCCCTTACCTCAAAAGAATAGTATTTCTGGCTGAAATATCGGATATAATATTGAAAAAAACTTGCACTGAATAGCAACACTCAAGATATCTAAATACTCACAAAATACGCTCGATATTATAGAGAGAGAAAACTTCTGATTCTGGTGTGATTTTTAATTCTAACTAAGCACCCTATTTATAGAAAAATGACAGAACGCCAAAGTAGACTAAAATTACATATGGAGGCTTTTGCAGCACTCCATCTTTGAAAAATGAGCACAAATAATTCTCAACACACCAATAAAGAACAAGAGTGGGGCCCACCCATTCTAGAAAATCTCCACCAAAATGTTTTAAATTTAAACAATATTTAAAAACTTCAATAATTCATAATAAATAGCCCTTTTATCAGAAAAATAAGAATTTTATGTTCATTCTGTAGGAAATTTAATTCTCTACAACTTTGTAGAAGAATGTTTTTCCAAATTCTAAACGAAAAATGACCGAAATCTACATACGGATGATTTTTAATACCTTCATTCTGACAAAATACTGATAAAATACCTCAACATTAATTCCTTCATTTATATCCATATAAAATAAATATTTCCTTATCATATAAATTAATAATTAATTATTCACAAATAATATTACAGAATCACAATAATGACAACCAGGTCGTTCCTAAGAAAGAGGAGGCTTTCCGATAAGAATTTCTCCTTACTGATGCGCAGTTAGGTGACTAAACCCCTTTCCTAGACAGAACTTCCTTAGACATTGTCAATAATGATATCTAATTATAGTATTCAAATAATATGAATTATTGACCTAATAATGAGAAATACTGTGCAATGACAATTATTGAATCAATAATAATATAAAATATCAACGTAGCAATTATTGAATCAATAAAATAAAATATTGAATAGTACTGTAACAATTATTGAGTAGTGCCTTCTTACGTAAGAATCAATAATCCAAAAATACTGTGCAATACCGTGTACTATTGTGCAACCACGCATATTGATGTACTTTAACCACAAGGTATTCCAACAGTGTTAACGGTAACAACTACGCCGTTATTTATATAAAAAAAACTCATACTTGTTGTTTTCTTCATCCGCTAGCTTTCCGTTATGTGGCCCACAAATGGTTGTACCATCATACGAATATTCCCCGACAGCAAGCATATTCCATGACCAAACAAATATTCTCCGACAACAATGAATATTTTATAACCATTTACTTATTTTGCAAAATTTGCACATTTCACCCATAACCAAAGCATTATATCAAATTAACACCTTATTATTCAAAATAATAATTAGAGGAAATTCAATTTTATTTATAAAAAGTTGGGTTCTTACATAGAGTTTTTTATTGGAGGGTGTTTTGGATGCCACACTCCAGGTTCAACATAAGGTCATAGGAGGGAAGATCACTTGAGGATATTAAAAATTACAGATTTTCAAAACGTGCTAATTCAATCAACACTCCAGGTTCAACATAAGGTCATAGGAGGGAAGATCACTTGAGGATATTAAAAATTACAGATTTTCAAAACGTGCTAATTCAATCAAGTACTACGTAAAAATTCTTACTCTACATACATGATATATATATATATATATATATATATATATATATATATATATATATATATATATATATATATATGTTGTTTTGCATAAAATCATAAAGATGATCTTTTTTTTTGTTTTTTTAAAACATATTTTTAGAATATTTTTCCAACATTAATTATACTTGTAGCTGAGAGATATTTATATTGTGAATCATTTTCTGAAATTGGAAATAAATTGAATGTTATTTATGAAATATTAATTATAACAAAGAAAAGAATAATAAAGTTATTAAATTTAATAGGATGTTCAAGAAAACACACTAATATTAAACTTGAATCTTCACCACTAAAGGCATAAGTACAACTTAATACTTTATGTTTTTTACGTTTTATTATTTAAATCTCAATATTTTGAATTTAAGTTATTGAATCTTGAAATCTCTAAATTTTTATAAATAAAACATTTCTGCCACCGACGCCTAATAATTTTTCTGAATGAGTAGTATTTTGAGTAATTTAAATCTTAATTATATTTGGAAGAAAATAAAATATTAGACATGATTTGTGTTGATAAAGAAAATAAAGAAGATAAATTAGATATAATAAAAAATCTAAGAAAACTTTAGTGCCCTTTTATTTTAAGTCACATGACATATTACGGTAAGAAATGTTAAATTTGGTGACCAAAAGGTTTAATTTATAAAATTTAGACATTAAGATTAAATATATTAAAATTTTTATATTAGGGTTTATGGTTTAGGAAAAAAATTGAAGGTTCAATAATCTATTTATGGTGGTGTTAATTTATTTATTTTATAAAAAAAATCTAAACAATGACACATTATTGGTTTAGGGTTTTGATTCTTACCCAATAAGCAGTAGTGAAGCCAGTAACATCAGTAAATAAATGAATAACATACCCGCTAGCAAAATCTATAACACCAATCTTGGCTAACCACCCATCTAGGCACCAAATACTATACCCTGCAATTCTATACGAAATGTAAGTCACAAAGGCACAAATAACATCCATGCAACCCAAAAGTGCCCCAATAATTAGAACCAACATTATTCCAGCAAACATATTGAAACAACACCATTGTAGCATTAGGAAAATACCCTAAAAACGCTTTGTCTAGAAGAAACTTTTGATTCAAAGAAACATCGGGTTTACCCCAAAAATCAACAAGTTTTTCACCGAATGCCATACGAAAAGCCCATCCAACCCAATAAACTATTACGGCTGCGAATGCGTATAGGGCCAAGAACGCGGAGTTTATTGCCCATTTCTTCTTTACCATGCCTCCATAGAGTATCATGAGCCCCGGGATGCTTTGGAGACCGACAAGTGTGGTTGCTGTGAGTTGCCACGCATTGTCGCCCTTGTTCATCCACTCGGGGCTCGCCTCGTCTGGTAGGAGGTTTGAAAGGAACTCCATCTTTTGTGATGTGGGAGCCTCTTAATTTGTTGAGTATGTCTGTTAAAAAAATAATAAGGATGCAAAGAAATATATGTTGTAGAGATGTTCTCTTTCTTATATAACTTGGGCTTGGGAGTATGACTAAATGTAGTAGAACTGTGAGAGTGAGTCACTATGTAGAAGTAGATCGAGCTCTAAGTAGATCAGCTAGCATCAGTTGTATGTTGTTTGGAGGGAACCTTTCTCTGTCCTTATCAGTCCTAGGTCCTACCTATATATACACATAATTACATGTTTTCACCACAACAGACATCAGTAAGATACACTTCTTCTTTGAATGGTGAAAAATTTTGTTATTTTCAACGCTAAATGGCAAACTTCACTTTTTGTCGAATGACCAAATCTATACTTCAAGGATCTTCGTTCCGTATAGTTCAAAATAAGAACTATAAAATATATTGTATTTTATATAACTAAAAGTTATAATTGTTGAATTTTTGCTATAAAAATTTTATTTATCTATTTATTTAATGTTTATTTATTTATGTTAGACATTTATTTATTAATAAAATTACATCATTCATCACTCATTAAATTATCATTTAGTTTGTTTATATAAACTCCATATTATATATATTATCGTTTAGTGTATAAATAAGTATTATACACAAAAGATATAAATCATATATAATATTTAATTAAATAAATAATAGTTTAAAAAATATTTTCACATAAATACTAATTTGTGAAATTTCTTAATTTTGAAATAATAATGGACTTAATATTGTTATACATATTAATTTGATGTTCCAATGAGTGAGATTACATTGTGTTAATTAATACATCAGAATGTCGATTAATATATTTAATTAATATTAGGAACATAATTATTGCCAAAACATCTATAAGATTTTTCATAAGATAATTTATCATTGACCATAACATCTTGACCGAGTCTTTTAATATTCATTATTAAAAGGATTGATTTAATTGTTAAATCAATTTATGATCAAATAAAGATAAATTATGGACTTATGAAATTAGTTTAAATTTATCGGGATTATATTAATTGATTCTAAATTATTTATGTATATATAGAGGAAATATTTACAGTTTATTAGTAAAAAGTTTATTTAATTAATTTTTGGACTGAAGTGCAATTACAATTATATAGTAGAATTAAATGTAATTAATATTTATCTTGAATATTATTATTAGATAATAATATCTAGAAAACTATTGGAGTTAGAAGAGAAGTCCCTTAAGATCCCCTTCCTAACCTAATATGGACCAGATTCATAAGAGATGGTAATGATCAATGTTATTTAATTTATCATTGATCATAAATGTGATACCCCCAAATCCGGGTACTTCAATTCCCACGGGATTTGGTGTTCACTGTCCAAACATCATATGTCTATCTACCCATAATACATGAAACCATAAAATACATAGAAATAAATCCTCTCCTTAAGGAGTTACATCATCTGAAATAATTACATCAATCCGAGGTCATACTAACCTTAAATCTTAAATGCGAAAACATAAACAAATAATAATCTTACACAACATTGACATAAGTCTAAAACATAAATACATAACATAATCACATAAACAATAAGTCTTCATCACTTGTTAATCTTGCCCTTGCCTTTGCTAGTGGAAGGCTAGTCGGACCTTTCGTTCTTAACTGCAATGTTATTATTACGCAATAGTGAGCACGATTGCCCACAAGTATAATAATATAACAACAATATAATAACATGCAGGTGAATCAAAGACTTCTGAAATAAGAAACTTAACTTTTGAATCAAGAATGAATAACAAGAATCAAAAGAATTTCTGAGGGTCATAAAACCTTGAACTACGTCCTAGGTTGTCAAGTGTTTATACTCGAAACCTTTAACAGTCATAAGACTATGGACTCTTCTTCTCGTACTTAGGGGGATCAGCCCTTAGTACCATATTGTGCAAAATATCTTAACGCTAAAGCATAAGTAATCCCCTATACAGGGTTGTTCTTCTTAGTTTGACGTTAGAGTCCGCACTAAAGGAAGTTTGGTTGGATAAATTCAACAGAGTTCTGAAATTTAGAACGTTCATCAACTATGGACTAGTCGAATCAATAAGGGTTAACTAGTCTTAAATTGTTCAACAATAATTGATATTCAATTGAATAAAATTCAACAAAAGTATACAATCGAACAAGTATTGTATGACTGAATTCATGGTTTAAAAGAATTATAGCATCTAATATGAAGTCTTGAACTTGAACAATTAAGAACAAGAGCTTACTCGATATAAAATACAATTTTAAGACTTGATAAATGAGTAATTTAGAATTTAAGGGATTGGCTTAACAACAATAATTTAGAAATAGAATATTTGTTCAATATAAAAGGAAGGTTTAGAAACTTACCTCTTGCATAAGCTACGATTAAATCACGTTCTTTATTAAATCCTACATATCAATACATTCACAATACCCATTAATCAATAGTTCGATATACCTATCGAATCCCAACATTGGTCTTTGAATATATTATTAGACTTTTAAGTCTTATTAATTAATCACATAACGTAAGTTAATTAACATATTATTATATGCTTGACATGTCATCATGTTCATTACATTAGGTTTTAAAAACACATTTTCAAACTTGAACACTTAGAAAATTTTTTGAAGTTCTGCAGGTTGGGCGCAGGCGCGCTATCTTTGTTCTCTGAAGCGGCGCGGGCGCGCTTCATGGCGCTGACGCTCTATAATTGCTCTTTAAAGAGGCACGGGTGCCCTCCATTAGTTCTTTGGAGCGGCGCGGCCGCGCTACGACGCAGACCCAGATTCTGCAGTTCGTGAAAATGCAGAACAAGCCAAAATTACCAATTTCTTTATTCACACATGAATTTAAACATACCCAGACATTATAATATACACATAATCATTACTCAACCTTCCTAGCATGATTTTAACAGGTTAAAACATACAATTGTAAGGTTTGTAATATTCATGAACGCAATCAAATTGCACAAAATAGCGGAAACGTGTAAAAATTAGAGTTTAAAATTTTACAAACCATATACCCGGATCATCCTTTATGCACAATTATTAATTAAACGAAAAGATATTAAGAACAAGAATCATACCCTTGAAGATTCGAGCTTCCTCAGGTACAAGTTCACCTCCAATCCTTTCGGGTTCAACTTGAATCAACGTTAGCCACCCAAGTGTTTGGCCTCTAGAGGTGATCCACCAAGGAATAAGAAAGATTCAAGAAGATGGGTGTTTGGCAAAACCCTAGTTTTTCTATCTACCATAGAAAAAGAGCGTACTCTCCCAACTATTGGAATTACGTATATAGATATCTGATATAAGACTCCCCTTATAAAGATGTCAGGTAACCTTATTTAATTAAAAATAAGGTATTATTTATTTAATTAAACTCTTTTAATTAAATGGGCTCCCTAATCTTATTAGGGATATTTAATTAAACTCCTTTAACTAATTTTTCCTCCTAATCCTATTAGGAATAAATGAGAGCACTTATATTAAATTAATTTCTAAACTCTTTTAGAAATTAAAATAATAATAATTGTAATAATATTAATAAGACTCCTCTTATTAATTTATATTTAATATTTCTAAAATATTATATAATAAATATTAAGCTATTTAATTTATTCTATCACCATAGATTAAATTAAATATACTTAACTTATTATTACGATTATGCCATTAACTTCTTAAATAATTATTCTTCCTTTTATGGTGTGACCCTTTAGGTTCTCCATATTAAACCGGTTGTGAATAAATCAATTAGAACAATTCTAATTTAATTTAAATAAATAAATTAAATAAATAATTTATTTAAATAAATAATATTTATTCTACAATAGGGATAAGCCTCCCTAGCGATCAACGACTTTCCAGATAATATAGATTTCAACATTAATCATAAAAGAACCTTTGAGTAAATAGTTACCGTACAATTTAATCCTTCCACCATACAATGTCCCAATTAAATATAAGACATGGAATTACTGTCAAGTCTTATTTTATTTAATTATATGTATTTCGACTCTTAAATGCACAACTCCAAATAATTCAAATTAGAAACTCCTCTCTAATTTCATTCTGCCTTGGCCAAGGACTACTGGGTTGTCATTTATCGAATCACATAGGACATTTCTCTTCTTTTACTAGAAGTGGTAGATTCTTTATTGATCATACATTATCTCCATGTACAACTTATTATACCCAAGCATACCTTTTGATATACCCTAAGGGTCTTAAGGAATAAGTCAAAGTATAACTCATCATACACAAGATACTATGATGATCTCAAGTCCAAGGATCACTTGTACTACTATCACTACAGGAATTCCCTATTGACAGACAAGTAAAACTCCATTAGGTATTCCTTAGCGAGCCACGTTCAGTGAACTTATTCTCTAATAAGCACCTACATACTTGCTTTAGTGTCTCCACACAAATGATCATGAGATCAATCATCCTCATCCAATGAGCAAGCAACGTATGTACCAATCTATCCGGATTCACTAATCCCCAATTTAGTAATCCAACGATTGGGAACTATTTTAGTTTTAAGCTTTCTAAGAATTTAGATCTCATTAGAATGAACATCATCATTATTCTAAAAGCATTGCTTAAAACTATGGGTTTATCACATATTATAAAACAGCATCATGTAGATAATTAAAAGCCTTTAATAAATAATACTTTTTATTAATAAATGAATAAGATTGTTACAAAGTATATGCTTTATCATCAAACATGATTGACTTGTCTGCATACTACTTTCAATCTCCCACTTGCACTAAAGCCAATCGTCATGGTATCTCATACTCTTCTTCTCTAAGTGGCGATTATCCTGCTGTTGGATAAGCTTTAGTTAATGGATATGTAATGTTGTTCTTGAGAGTCCACTATCTCTATAGTGATTTCCTATCTTTCAATGATTCCTATAATCAAATGAAAGTGCCACAACACACGTTTAGATCCAAGATGAGACTTAGGAACTATTCCTAGTTCTGTAATGAACTTTTCATCCAAACAATCAACTTGCAGCTTCATTTATAGCTATTTACTTTGTCTTTATCACTAAACCAATAACTCTTTGCTGTTTGGAACCTTTCCAATTTCACTGCACCACTGTTCAAGGTAACGCTTTACCTTAAAGTGGATTTTCTGTCGTCTTGGTCTGTCTGAAAAACTTGAGTCTGTTAAGCTCTCTAGTTTTAATTCAGACCCACCATAAATATAATCACATCCTTAGTGCCAGTTAGGTACTTTAAGATATTTTTCAATGTCTTACAATGATCTTCTCCAGAATATGACCGATCAACATCAGGTCTCGTACATTTCATTGCATATATGATAGTTACTCATGCGATCTCTCTTTTATAGTCTATGGGGACTATTAAGAGAGATACACTCCATGTCTCAACAACATGAGACATCTGATGGAGTTTGCCATGCTAAACAACTTTAGCAGCAAATGAATATACGTTCCATGGGTTAAGTCGAGCATCCTTTTAAATCTATATATATAGATTTGTATCCCCAATTAAGATACTCTTCCCAAATCATTCATGGAGGAATGTTTAGACAACTTTATCTTTACTGATTGTAGCATTGGTATATCATTCCTTATCCGTAGTATATCAATATATAATACTAGGAATGTCACATCGCTCCCACTGACCCTTTTGTACACACTAGAACTCTTACCTCATCGTAAGTAACTAGATCATCATCTTCTATGATACGTACCTCATCATCATCATCCATGATGAATCCATACCTCCCAGGTATGTTCAGTACTATTCTAGATTTATGATTCAGTTGTGGCACAATAGGTCTATCTACAGGTTCCTCTAGTTTTAACTTATAGTATTTTGTGGTTCTTGAACTCTTCAAGATAAATTATCCTCCCACTAGCCCCTTCAATGATAAATATTTTTATCTTAGAAGACAGCGTGTTTCGCAATAAACACCTTTTGCTAAGTAGGATTATAGAACATATGCCCTAAACTTACTTTAGGATGTCCCACAAATCTGTACTTGTCAAATTTTTTTCCAAGCTTATCCTTTGAAACCTTTTCATATAAGTTGGACAACCCCTTATCTTAACATACTTAAGATTAGGAATCCTCCTTGTCCATAACTTTTATGGAGTCTTGGGGCCAGATTTTGAGGTTACCTTTTCGTAGATATGCAGCCATTTCTAGGGCATAACCCCAGAAGGATACTGGAATGTCAGTAAAATTATTATGGACCGCACCATGTCCAACAAGATACGATTTTTCCTTTCAGATACATCAATCAATTATTGCGTATCAGGAGGCGTCCATTGTGAGAAAACCATTTGAGATGATCTAAAAACTTATTGCACAAGTATTTATTCCTTGATCTAATCAAAGAATCTTAATACTTTGCCAATTTGTTTCACTTCTGAATTATTCAAACCTTTCAAACAATTCACAATTGTATTTCATCAAATACACATATTCAACTCTTTGAATGATCATCTCCTTTTCTTATACTAGTTTGTTCAATTTATAAAATAAATTTTTACGTAAGTCAAGTATACAAAATCCATTAAGTAATATTCCAGTTCTATACAAAACATTATTATTATAAATAGAACAACAATTGTTCTTAATTATAATATCAAAAAATCTTATTGTCCAACAATAAAATAGAAATAATGTTTCTAACAAGAACTGAAATACAATAACAACTTATTGACTTAATAGATTTGCCCGTAGGCAATGCTAAACTATAAGTTTCTATGGCTAATGTAGCAACCTTTGCTTCATTTACCACACATAAGATTACTTATCTTTGTTTAGATTTCTACTTCTACTTGGTCCCTTCATAAATCTATATTTATGATAACCAAAGTCGGTATCTAATACCCGAGTAGAACCTTGACTTAAAGAAATTTTTTATTTTAAATCATGAACAAATTTGTATTTGTAACCGAAACTTCACTAAGATTCTTTGGTTAGCCTCTGCAAGATACTTCTCGTAGTTTCTTTCCAGTGTCCAGGCTTATTGCAGTGGAAGCAAACTCCTTTGCTATCCATATCAGTTTTATTCTTATTATCCTTTATTTTTGCCTTTCTATTTATCTTCTTTGAATCGTTCTTCTTTTCAGAAGATCCTTTGGCCCCTACCAGTAAGACTTGGTCTTTCTTGGTTGGAAAGTGACTCTCAACATTTTTCAACATGTTAAGCAAATCAGCGAGGCTGATATCTAGCTTGGTCATATAAAAAATTCACAACAATTGTGAAAGGAGTCCGGGAGTGAGTGCAAGATCAAATCTTGGCTCAACTCTCCATCCATGACAAAACCAGTTGTCCTAATTGATCAATCAAATTGATTATGTTAAGAACTTTTATCTGTACTGTAGTGTCATCGGTCATTCTAGATCGGAAGAGCTCCTTAGATATCTGATATCTATCAGTCCTACTTTCCTCACCATCAACTACTTGATGTGTAGGAATATAGTAAGAGCATCCATAGTTTCATGCTGACGCTGAAGCTCGTTACTCATGGATACGAGCATGATGCATTGAGCCAACAGTACATCATCTTTCCACTTTCTAAAAGTAGTAATCTCTTCCTCAAAGGCATTATCTACAACCATTACAGGGATAGGCGTATTAAGGACATAAAATAGCTTTTCAGCCATGAGAACTATTCTCAAATTTCTTAACGAATCCATTTAATTCGGTCCGGTTAATTTAGCATCTAATATGCTACGCAGTGATAGTAATTTTAGACATTGTAAAATTCTGTAAATGAATTTGTAATTAACAATATTTTAGCATACATTCTTTTATTAATTACCAAAATAATTTAGGTCTTGTTTTAAATTGGTATCTCCCACTATTTTCATCAAACTATATTACCCTCACTTATATAGTTCGGTAAAATCTAATTAAAGATTTGCTAGTGAGAATATGGATCCTATTTCAAATGTATATAGCCTTGTGGTGACACAACAAACTATATATAAATAAATAGGTAGACAACTCTTGTCAATTACATCAACTATACAACTCCTTGTTTTTTACCTCTTAGATTATTTTGATCAAGTGGTGGCACATCCGAATCAAAATTATCCAAGTTAAGTCCAACCTAGCACTCCATATATTCAAAAAAGAAAAATATTGTCCTTGTGGTGACACAACAAAACAATATTGTTTAATTTTCTTTATAAGCATCAAATGTGATAAATTAACATCTTAAATACTTAATACTTGCCTTGTGGTGACACAACAAACTCATATTAAATATTTAATACTCTATTAATTTTATCATGCTAGAAGGCGACGTTTGATATTCCAAATATCTTTGAACGCTTAGGACTTAATATAAAATATTTGAGGGGTTTGTTATTAATTTGTCTCATCTTGTTTAGCGCGCATGCACATATATATATAAAATACGCGTCATATTAATTAACATGCGAAGCATGTTTGCATAATATATAATATATATAGTATAAGCATGCACATATAGAATACTATATTCTACACGGATTGATTATGGACTTTTATTCTAGTTTGGTTCACTAGAGCCACCAAGTGAACCAAAAGGTCAAACCCTAGGGGTGCAAGAATTAATATTTAAATATAACTATTACATTTAAACCCGGGCTCCATTACAAATGGGTCTTCACGCGCTCCTTGTTCCTTGATCTCCAATTCTTCAAAATTAATTCTTACTATTCATATTACAAAACTATTTAAAATAAATAGAAACCTTGATCAGCAGTCAATGAGAAGTACATAGGAGGGAGATAGAATTTACATTAAGAAAAATTAGAGAAGACGAGGTACGCAGACCCCATTTAATAAAACCCATACATTCATGCATCCAACTAAAATAAAATCCAATCACTTTGATCAATAGTCCATAATCAATTTTATTTATTATCATACACATCACCATATGCATCAATAAATAACATTCATCTCATGAATAATAAATATTCAATATATATATTGATATCATTTAATGGGCAAATTTAGTTAGTATAAAATCTAATTTTGAATCAAAATAAACTCTTTTATTTTAATCCAAATTTAAATCAAAATAAAACCCTTTTTATTTTAATTTATCCAATTTTGAATAAAATAAACAATTTTATTTTAATCAAAATCTTTAATCAAAATAAACTCATTTATTTTAATTAATTATGGAATCCAATTCCATAAAAAAAAAACTCCTTTATTAAAGGAACCACGGATACTCTTTCCTATTCACAAATAAACTCTTTTATTTTGAATAATATGAAATCTAATTTCATATCTAAATAAACTCCTTTATTTAAGGAAATTAGGAATCCAATTTCAACTCCAATTAGTTATCATGGAATCAAATTCCAACTCTAATTAGTTAGCATGAAATTTAATTTTAAAATTAAAATAAATCTTTATATTTTAATATTAAAATAAACTTTTTATTTTAATATTAAAATAAACTTTTAATTTTAATTATAAAATTATTAACATATTATATATTACATATATACCGTAATATATAATATTTTTTTCGCATGCATGCTTGTTTGCCGTGCACATGAATCCTGCTTATTCAAGAATTCAAGAAACCGTGAATCTCAATTACATACATGAGGGACCTGCCATGATTGCATAACCATTATAGTCCAATTAACTATGTTAAGTATCGTATATATATATATATATATATATATATATATATATATATATATGACAATAATTAACCGAAGCAACAGGTATGCGAACTAGATTCACGGATATGCGAACAAGATTCAGTTCGCCACGGAATCACGGATATGGCATAACAAGATTCAGTTCGCCAATAACAGAGTATGCGAACTGATTTTTTTTTTAAATAAATTTTATACATCAAATTATGCCCAATTAAATTATTCAAAACACATATCAATATACATATCAAATCTGAACAATTAATAATTCGCATAAAGGTTTGGCTCTGATACCACTGTAAGGTTTGTAATATTCATGAACGCAATCAAATTGCACAAAATAGCGGAAACGTGTAAAAATCAGAGTTTAAAATTTTACAAACCATATATCCGGATCATCCTTTATGCACAATTATTAATTAAACAAAAAGATATTAAGAACAAGAATCATACCCTTGAAGATTCGAGCTTCCTCAGGTACAAGTTCACCTCTAATCCTTTCGGGTTCAACTTGAATCTACCGGATTTGGTTCCTTCCTTTGATCAACGTTAGCCACCCAAGTGTTTGGCCTCTAGAGGTGATCCACCAAGGAATAAGAAAGATTCAAGAAGATGGGTGTTTGGCAAAACCCTAGTTTTTCTATCTACCATAGAAAAAGAGCGTACTCTCCCAACTATTGAAATTACGTATATAGATATCTGATATAAGACTCCCCTTATAAAGATGTCAGGTAACCTTATTTAATTAAAAATAAGGTATTATTTATTTAATTAAACTCTTTTAATTAAATGGGCTCCCTAATCTTATTAGGGATATTTAATTAAACTCCTTTAACTAATTTTCCCTCCTAATCCTATTAGGAATAAATGAGAGTACTTATATTAAATTAATTTCTAAACTCTTTTAGAAATTAAAATAATAATAATTGTAATAATATTAATAAGACTCCTCTTATTAATTTATATTTAATATTTCTAAAATATTAAATAATAAATATTAAGCTATTTAATTTATTCTATCACCATAGATTAAATTAAATATACTTAACTTATTATTACGATTATGCCATTAACTTCTTAAATAATTATTCTTCCTTTTATGGTGTGACCCTTTAGGTTCTCCACATTAAACTTCTTGTGAATAAATCAATTAGAACAATTCTAATTTTATTTAAATAAATAAATTAAATAAATAATTTATTTAAATAAATAATATTTATTCTACAATAGGGATAAGCCTCCCTAGCGATCAACGACTTTCCAGATAATATAGATTTCAACATTAATCATAAAAGAACCTTTGAGTAAATAGTTACCTTACAATTCAATCCTTCTACCATACAATGTCCCAATTAAATATAAGACATGAAATTACTGTCAAGTCTTATTTTATTTAATTATATGTATTTCGACTCTTAAATGCACAGCTCCAAATAATTCAAATTAGAAACTCCTTTCTAATTTCATTCTGCCTTGGCCAAGGACTACTGGGTTGTCATTTATCGAATCACATAGGACATTTCTCTTCTTTTACTAGAAGTGGTAGATTCTTTATTGATCATACATTATCTCCATGTACAACTTATTATACCCAAGCATATCCTTTGATATACCCTAAGGGTCTTAAGGAATAAGTCAAAGTATAACTCATCATACACAAGATACTATGATGATCTCAAGTCCAAGGATCACTTGTACTACTATCACTACAGGAATTCCCTATTGTCAGACAAGTAAAACTCCATTAGGTATTCCTTAGCAAGCCACGTTCAGTGAACTTATTCTCTAATAAGCACCTACATACTTGCTTTAGTGTCTCCACACAAATGATCATGAGATCAATCATCCTCATCCAATGAGCAAGCAACGTATGTACCAATCTATCCGGATTCACTAATCCCCAATTTAGTAATCCAACGATTGGGAACTATTTTAGTTTTAAGCTTTCTAAGAATTTAGATCTCATTAGAATGAACATCATCATTATTCTAAAAGCATTGCTTAAAACTATGGGTTTATCACATATTATAAAACAGCATCATGTAGATAATTAAAGGCCTTTAATAAATAATACTTTTTATTAATAAATGAATAAGATTGTTACAAAGTATATGCTTTATCATCAAACATGATTGGCTTGTCTGCATACTACTTTCAACAATTACTTGAATCAATTCATGTAATTTTAGTGGTCTTCGTGGTTTTGAAAATATTGAACATGAAATAGAAAAATTGGCATTACGGGTTTGTTATTATGACGCCCCCAAATCTGAGTTACCTGACCCCTGAGTTTGGTGCTCACGATCCACAATATAATAACATTTAACTACCCATTTAAATATAATAGGAATACATAACTCATTAACATATGTTGCTAATACATAAGTCCTAGGTCCACTAACCTTAACATTACAGAAATACCCCTTAGATATACAAAAAGGGTTTACAATACAATACAACATAGTAATATTGTTTATCATACGTAATTTATCACTATACCTTTTCCTTTGTTCTTCTTCGCATCACCTTCTGTAACTTCGTCCCTAGCTGAAAAGTTTTATTTAGCAAGAGTGAGCAACAAGTTTGCCCCGCAAGTTAAGACATATAATAAAGGTATAAAAATCAATATCAAGTCTTCTCACATTCTACGCAACAATAATCTGATAATGAAAGAGTGCAACGCTTTCAAGATTTTCTACGATATTCAAATGATTAATCAAGAATTAATTCTACGAAATAGCAAAGTGGAATGTTTTCCAGATTTATGCTGAGCGATCCATTGGATCTTGAACTTCTCTTCTCGAGTAACTATCAAAGTTATACTTTGATATACCCAGGTGTATCAGATAACCATAAAGATTAAATTATACCCCTCTGCAAGTATATAAAGTGATCAGCTTTAGTATACCCTATATTATGCATAATACTTAATCGCGCGCAAAGGTCGAATATACAACCAATAAAATATTGCCTTTATATAAAAGGTTGTTCTTCTCAGTCTCAGAATTAAGATTTTGATTTAACAACGAAATACTGTGATTTCAATTTCTAATTACTTCTCAATCTATCTGAAGTAATTGGCATCGATCTGTCAATAATAATTGAATTCTCTTCTCGAATCTATCAAGTTCTAACAAATGTTCGTCTAGCCAGAATGATTAGCTAAGACATTTCTCATCATAATTCGACAATAAACAGGAATTATCTATACTGTCAATTCTATCTTCTAAGTATATGAATATTCAACAACAGTTATTCTACAAATGTATATCTTCCGAATCAGTAATTCAATTTTGAATTATGAAACATGTACTAATTGCGAATAATCAACAATAAATTCCCTGAACATGGTATAATTAGCAATAATTAACCACTATAATAATTGAATGAATATAACTCAAGGTTGAGTTAGGAAACTTGCCTCTTTCGCTGATTACAGCTACACAATAAATTTATCTGCTTTTGAAAGACCTATAACCAATAATATCGGTCTCACAATTAGCACAATCTTTCATAACACGTAAAACTGTAATTCACAGTCAAACTTCTCCTAGACACATTACCACATAGCCACATCAGTGTTTATAACTTATATAAACACTTATCACGTTTAACTATTTCGGTCTGGTTGGACTTCGGTCCATTCTCGGTATTCTAGTCACCCTATCCGACAATTAACACATTTATTGTCAATTAAATTTAGTTTCTAAGCTTCAATATTATTTTAGATAAGTCAAATATCATTTATAATATTTTTCGAAAGCTTTTAATAATTTATAAACAATTATTATAATTTATAATAATTTTTCAAATACTTAAATCATTTTTTTAAATGATTTAATTATCAAAAAAAAATCTTATTATCATTAATATTTAATAATACAAAAATATTAATGCTATACTTGTCAAAATATTAAAGTTATTATTAATAACTTAAAATATTTTTAAATCCTTAATATTCTACTTAAATGATTTTTAAAGTAATTAAAATCATTTTTAAGCCATAACCATTAATATTTAAATATTAATGAAATTATTATCCAAATATTAAAAGTAATTAATTATCACTTAAAATATTTTTAATTCATTTTTCTCATTTTAAATGATTTTTTAAATCAATAAAATCATTTTTAACTCATTTATTTAATATAATAATTAAATAAATCTAATATCATTAATATTAATTTATTAATGATAATTCTCCAAAAATATTGATAATTATATTTTATAATTCAAAATATTTTCTAACACTTTATTCTTATTTAAAATGATTTTTCAATCAATAAAATCATTTTTATCCTATTTATTTAATTTAATAATTAAATAAATGTAATATCATTAATATTAATTTATTAATAAAAATTCTCCAAAAATATTAAAAGCCACATTTTATAACTTAAAATATTTTTAAATATATTATTCTTATTTAAAATAATTTTTCATAATATTAAATCATTTTTCTCTAATTTATTTAATACACTAATTAAATAAATTAAATACCTCTAATATTTAAACAATTATAAATATTAAAGAAAAATATTCTAATTGGTCAAAAATTATTTTTCATAATTTAAAATAATTTTTAAAACCATTTTTAATAATTTTTATAATTTAATTTCAATTTTTAATTAATTATCAGAAAAATCAGAAAATAAATTAATTAAACCGTCGTTAATGGCTTATAGAGACACTTAGCGTCGCTGTTGGTGCTCTTGAGCTCAAGAACACTGACAGCTTCGTGTTCAAGGTCCAACGTTTGACCACGTTTAATTTTCAGTATACGTAGTTTCTGGGCTAGCTTGAAATGTTATCGTGTAGTGTTTATGTAACAGTACATCATCCAAGCATCATCTTGGTCATACCACAACATAACAAAACGATTTGATCTCTCAAACATTCAGTTAGAGCAATCTGGGTTTTCTGGGTAACCCAGAAACCCATACAGCTTCGAGTTGACACATTCAAGCTCAATTATCTCTATGTTCTAGTCATGGTTCATGCTGTTCAATGGTTCAAATATATAGTCCTTGTGTCAAGGAACATTATTACAACAATAGATCAGTTCCACAACAACAAAATCATAAGTTATAAGACGGTCAAACGCTGTCAGAAAAAACGTTCATCAAATTTTTGGGTTTTTCTAGAAACGACAAGTCAGTGCCGAGGGCCTAGTTTGACCACGACTTACTTCGATTCTGTTAGTGATATAAGGAATCTTAAAGCATGGATCTAAAGGCCAGACACCATACTACAACCTGGTTACAACCATATCAATAATACACATCAAAACAGACAGATCCGGACCAAACAAAACTTTGTCAGACACTAATTTAGCCTTTCTGGGTTACCCAGATTTGGCTCGGCCAACATTGGTCAACGAGTTTTGACCAATTATAACTCACATCCTAGACATTCAATTGCTATGATTCCTGTCCCAGATCAAAGACCGCATAACAGGCTACATGTAACAACTTTAAAACAACAAAAACATCAAACGAACAAAAATCTGTGGCCACTGACATTTCTTGTCAGACCACTTTTCAAGCTCAAGAACAATTTTCAAAAAACACCTTTTTAAAGCCATTTGATGCTATGGATCCATCATGGATCAACATAGATCAACTAAAAACATTTTCTAACACTGTTTTAAACACATAAACACAGAATTTTTCTTAGCACGAAGGATCAAAAAGCAAATTAGGGTTGGGTTTATACCTTTAGGTTCAAGTACTTGATCTTGATCTTCCAAACTGATATTGGATGATCTAAGGGTTGATTCTAGGATTGATTTACTTGGTAAATTCGGAGCTTCTAGTGAGAGAGGGAGTTGGTGAGAGCAAGAGAGGAAATAAGCTAAATGTATTAATTTTCTCTCTCTAAATCTCTTATATATTGCTTATATGTTGCTTGGATATGATATTTTCAGCTAAGTTGCTATATTTCTATGTCACAAACTCAACTTAGTTGGTAACCCACTAAAGTTATGAGCCATTTTTACAAGTTACAATTTAAAGAAAGTAAAAAGGGCATTTTTGTCATTTATAAATTAATTTTAAGGGCAATCTTGATAATGTACATACCCTTAGGGTTTAACCCTAAGGTTCTAACCCTCAGATTTTAAATATTTAGCTTCTTTAAATTTCTAATTAGGATTTTTAATTAGAAAAAGTAAAAATTAAAAATTCTAAATTATAATTAGGGTTTGTAAAATAGAAATTTAGATACCAAAATATAATTAGGGTTTTCTAATCATATTTAAGTTTAATAAACACCTTAAGCTTGCCAATTAGGATTAGAGTTTCTTAATTTAGGGTTTAGTATTCCCGAATATGAAATTAGGGTTTCTCAGTATACAATTAGGGTTTTTAACTGTACAATTGATTTTCTAAATCTGAGATTAGGGTTTTTAATTCCTTATTAGGGTTTATAAATTCTTAAACATTATCCGATCAATCATTGATCAAAATTTCTATACAATACAATATTAACAGTCAATGTCAATATTAAATAAAAAAAAAATTTTAAATCGTGAAATTTGGATTTTTTGAAATTCCGGGTTATGACATTCACCCCTCCTTAAAAGGATCCGTCCTCGGAATCACCGCTTTCTTATTCTCTACAATCTTTTAAAGTTGTATCATCAATTCATTTTTATCAACACAATATTCATTTGTATCTCAAATTCTAACCTGTGACTTGAATCTATAAAAAACAGTTCATAGAAGTATCTGACTCATATTACTCGCGTAATTTAAGTATTAAGCGAAATCGTTACCTGTTGCCACCTCCTGGACAACTCCTGCATCTTGCGCCGTCATGTTAAATGTACGGGCTGTTGGTCGTCCTGGCTGTACAGGCCCTCGAATTGCCAAGGTTCCGCCACCGGGTCCCTTATTAACACTTTCCCTCTCTGCATTTCTCTTCGGACAGTTTCGAATCATATGATCAGTTGATCCACAGGCAAAGCAACCTTGTATCTTCTTCAGATTGGGACAATTGGGCGACATGTGCCCCTCTTGTCCGCAGTTGTAACAAACTCCCTTCTTCTTTAGGAAAACACTAGCATGGTTCTTCCCACAAGTCGCACATGGCTCCCTTCCTTTCCTATTATCTTCTATCTTGCCACCTGATTGGGTATTCTCACTCCACTTCCTCTTGTTTGGGTTACTACCACCACCGCTTCCCCCATCACTTGTCTTTTTTCTCCTGATAAAATCGAGATGCAGCTTCGCTCCCTCCTTCCATAATTAATGCTTTCTCCATCAACGCTGCGAACGTGTTAATCTGCAATACCGCTACCTTATTGAATATCCCCGACTTCAGTCCGTTCTCTAATCTTCTCTCCTTTCTCGCCTCTGTGTCCACCTGATGAGGTGCAAATCTAGCCAACTCGTTGAATTTGGCAGCGTATTCTGTTACCGACATGTTCTCATGCTTCAATTCTAGAAATTTAACTTCCATCCTGGATTGCATACTCGGAGAGAAATAGTTTTCAAAGAACAACTCTTTGAATATGGTCCATGTCACTATTGTTGTACCCGCTCTCGCTTGATTTGTCTCCCACTAGTAATTAGCTTCTCCCTTAATCAAGTATGTAGCAAAAGCCGTCTTTTGCTCTTCTGCCACTCGCGCAATGACGAATGCTTTCTCCATCTCCTTCACCCATGTTTGGGGTTCAATCAGATCTGTGGTTCCCTTGAATTTTGGCGGTCCTACCGCTTTAAAGTCCTTGAAGTTAGCCAATCTATCAGTTGGCTGATTTCTCGTTCTTCCTCTTGCTGGAGCCCTATTTTCCATAGCTTCGGCTATCATATCTACGAAATTCTGCATTGGGTTTGCTTGACCTCCTTCGTTATTCACTGACTGTTCTTCTCGTTGGTTTCGATTCTGTCGTCTAGGCGGCATGATCTGATTTAAACAAAAATTTTATATTAATTCTCTTTCGCTATACAAATCCTTAACACAATAAGAATTCAACACATAGTTCTCACATAATCGCATATTTATTCAAATAGCACATAATACATTTAGTACTTAACACATTTACTATCCCTTTCTAAATCATATCAGGATTAACAACACAACTTTACACTAAAAGTTGCAATTCTCCATTCACACATAGTTATTACCAGTTCGTCAAACTTACTACACTTACGAGTTCAGGAACTTGCCACAATTATATGAGTGTATGAACTTATCCTAGTCAGACCTTTGGCGTCCATTCGCTGAGGAATATAATTATGAGTCATTACCTTACCATAAATATGAGTTTTAAGAACACACAAATTAATCTTAATCTTATATTCATATAGAAAATAAAGATTTCATTCATAAAACATATATATTTACATATGTTTAAACATTATTCTCGATATTACAACACTTAATATCAAAAGCTTATACTAAAAGATACTATCACATATATCTAAGTTGTCTACCGATCACTCCCTTCACCAATCTTCTTTTTGTTGGGACACTTGTTGAATCCGTGACCCGTTCTCCAACATGAAAAACACTTCCTCATATTCGGCTTAGGACAATGCAAAGAAATATGTCCTTCTTGCTTAAAGTTGAAACAGACATTCTTCCACATCATGCATTCTCCAGCGTGAGTCTTTCCACACTTGATACAGACTTGCTTCTTCTTCGGGTTTGAATTTTCAGAGTTTTCACTGTCTTTTTCCTTATTTCTCTTCTTCTTGTTCTTCTTGCTGGTTCCTTCAGACGATCCACCACCTTCAGTTTTCATTCTTTCCACCTGCGCCTTCAGCTTGTTCCGTTCTTTAGTCATCTCGCGTAACGCTCGCTCCGTCTTCCATAACTCTTCCAAGAGAAACACTTTACTATGGAGTTCCTGAACTTCTGCAGATAGCTGATCTTGTTTTCCAACTTTGATCTTATTCTTCAACTCCACCTTATCTTGCTCGGACTCTGCGTCATCATCTCCACTTAGATACATCTCGGGATAATTATCATGATTACTCTCGAGATTGACCATGGGTTCATCTTTTCCCACTTCTTCAACTGATTCGCTATGTGCTGGCACCTCAGCTACTGGCACTGGTGCAACAGCCGCTGGCATCTCTGTACTCATCTTATCTTCTCCCGACATCCTACAATCAGTTTAAACAATTTGATTAGTACTTCACCAGTACAAACTTCTCACAATATGTGTCTAAATATCTCACTATCGATATGCTTCGGCAATCCCTCACTTAATACTCTAAATGAGTTTTCTAGATTTCGCTTATGGTTATAATCCTAGGGTTTTTCCCACCCCACTTAAGGCTTATAACCTACAGCTCTGATACCAACCTGTGACGCCCCCAAATTGGGGTTACCTGACCCTTGAGTTTGGTGCTCACGATCCACAATATGATAACATTTAACTACCCATTTAAATATAAATAGGAATACATAACTCATTAATATATGTTGTTAATACATAAGTCTCAGGTCCACTAACCTTAACATTACAGAAATATCCCTTAGATATACAAAAAGGGTTTACAATACAATACAACATAGTAATATTATTTATCATAACTAATTTATCACTATGCCTTTTCCTTTGTTCTTCTTCGCAGCACCTTCTGCAACTTCGTCCCTAGCTGAAAAGTTTTATTTAGCAAGGGTGAGCAACAAGTTTTCCCCGCAAGTTAAGACATATAATAAAGGTATAGAAATCAATATCAAGTCTTCTTACATTCTACGCAATAATAATATGATAATGAAAGAGTGTAACGCTTTCAAGGTTGTCTACGATATTCAAATGATTAATCAAGAATTAATTCTACGAAATAGCAAAGTGGAATGTTTTCCAAATTTATGCTAAGCGATCCATTGGATCTTGAACTTCTCTTCTCGAGTAACTATCAAAGTTATACTTTGATATACCCAGGTGTATCAGATAATCATAAAGATTAAATCATACCCCTCTGCAAGTATATAAAGTGATCAGCTTTAGTATACCCTATATTATGCATAATACTTAATCGCGTGCAAATGTCGAATATACAACCAATAAAATATTCCCTTTATATAAAAGGTTATTCTTCTCAGTCTCAGAATCAAGATTTTGATTTAACAATGAAATACTGTGATTTCAATTTCTAATTACTTCTTGATCTATCCGAAATAATTGGCATCGATCTGTCAATAATAATTGAATTCTCTTCTCGAATCTATCAAGTTCTAACAAATGTTCGTCTAGCCAGAATGATTAGCTAAGACATTTCTCAACATAATTCGATAATAAACAGGCATTATCTGTACTGTCAATTCTATCTTCTACGTATATGAATATTCAACAACAGTTATTCTACAAATGTATATCTTCCGAATCAGTAATTCAATTTTGAATTATGAAACATGCACTAATTGCGAATAATCAACAATAAATTTTCTGGACATGGTATAATTAGCAATAATTAACCACTATAATAATTGAATGAATATAACTCAAGGCTGAGTTAGGAAACTTGCCTCTTCCGCTGATTACAGCTACACAATAAACTTATCTGCTTTTGAAAGACCTATAACCATTAATATCGGTCTCACAATTAGCACAATCTTTTATAACACGTAACACTGTAATTCACAGTCAAACTTCTCCTAGACACATTACCACATATCCACATCAGTGTTTATAACTTATATAAACACTTATCACGTTTAACTATTTTGATCTGGTTGTACTTTGGTCCATTCTCGGTATTCTAGTCACCCTATCCGACAATTAACACATTTATTGTCAATTAAATTTAGTTTCTAAGCTTCAATATTATTTTAGATAAGTCAAATATCATTTATAATATTTTTCGGAAGCTTCTAATAATTTATAAACAATTATTATAATTTATAATAATTTTTTAAATACTTAAATCTTTTTTTTAAATGATTTAATTATAAAAAAAATATCTTATTATCATTAATATTTAATAATACAAAAATATTAATGTTATACTTGTCAAAATATTAAAGTTATTATTAATAACTTAAAATATTTTTAAATCCTTAATATTCTACTTAAATAATTTTTAAAGTAATTAAAATTATTTTTAAATCATCACCATTAATATTTAAATATTAATGAAATTATTATCCAAATATTAAAAGTAATTAATTATCACTTAAAATATTTTTAATTTATTTTTCTCATTTTTAAATGATTTTTTTAAATCAATAAAATCATTTTTAACTCATTTATTTAATATAATAATTAAATAAATCTAATATTATTAATATTAATTTATTAATGATAATTCTCCAAAAATATTAAACGTCATATTTTATAACTCAAAATATTTTTAAATACATTATTCTTATTTAAAATGATTTTTCATAATATTAAATTATTTTTCTCTAATTTATTTAATATATTAATTAAATAAATTAAATACCTCTAATATTTAATTAATTATAAATATTAAAGAAAAATATTCTAATTGGTTAAAAATTATTTTTCATAATTTTAAAAAAATTTTAAAACCATTTTTAATAATTTTTATAATTTAATTTCTATTTTTAATTAATTACCAAAAAAAATTGAAAATAAATTAATTAAACCGTCGCTAATGGCCTATAGCGACACTTAGCGTCGCTGTTGGTGTTCTTGAGCTCAAGAACACTAACAACTTCGTGTTCAAGGTCCAACGTTTGACCACGTTTAATTTTCAATATACTTTGTTTCTGGGCTAGCTTGAAATGTTATCGTGTAGTATTTATGTAACACTACATCATCCAAGCATCATCTTGGTCATACCACAACACAACAAAACGATCTGATCTCTCAAACATTCTGTCAGAGCAATCTGGGTTTTCTGGGTAACCCATAAACCCAGACAGCTTCGAGTTGACACATTCAAGCTCAATTATCTCTATGTTCTAGTCATGGTTCATGCTGTTCAATGGTTCAAATATATAGTCCTTGTGTCAAGGAACATTATTACAACAATAGATCAGTTCCACAACAACAAAATCATAAGTTATAAGACGGTCAAATGCTGTCAGAAAAAACGTTCATCAAATTTCTGGGTTTTTCCAGAAACGGCAAGTCAGTGCCGAGGGCCTAATTTGACCACGCCTTACTTCGATTCTGTTAGAGATATAAGGAATCTTAAAGCATGGATCTAAAGGCCAGACAACATATTACAACCTGGTTACAACCATATCAATAATACACATCAAAACTAACAGATCCGGACCATACAAAACTTTGTCAGACACTGATTTAACCTTTCTAGGTTACCCAGATTTGGCTCGGTCAACGTCGGTCAATGGGTTTTGACCGATTATAACTCACATCCTGGACATTCACTTGCTATGATTCCTGTCCTAGATCAAAGACCACATAACAGGCTACATGTAACAACTTTAAAACAACAAAAACACCGAACGAACAAAAATCTGTGGCCACTGACATTTCTTGTCAGACCACTTTTCAAGCTCAAGAACAATTTTCGAAAAACACCTTTTTAAAGCCATTTGATGCTATGGATCCATCATGGATCAACATAGATCAACTAAAAATATCTTCTAACACTGTTTTAAACACAAACACAGAATTTTTCTTAGCACGAAGGATCAAAAAGCAAATTAGGGTTTATACCTTTAGGTTCAAATACTTGATCTTGATCTTACAAACTGATATTGGATGATCTAAGGGTTGATTCTAGGACTGATTTACTTGGTAAATTCGGAGCTTCTAGTGAGAGAGGGAGTTGGTGAGAGCAAGAGAGGAAATAAGCCAAATGTATTAATTTTCTCTCTCTAAATCTCTTATATATTGCTTATATGTTGCTTGGATCTGAAATTTTCAGCTGAGTTGCTAGATTTCTATGTCACAAAGTCAACTTAGTTGGTAACCCACTAAAGTTATGAGCCATTTTTACAAGTTACAATTTAAAGAAAGTAAAAAGGGCATTTTTGTCATTTGTAAATTAATTTTTAGGGAAATCTTGATAATGTCCATACTCTTAGGGTTTAACCCTAAGGTTCTAACCCTAAGGTTTTAAATATTTAGCTTCTTTAAATTTCTAAGTAGGGTTTTTAATTAGAAAAATTAAAAATTAAAAATTCTAAATTACAATTAGGGTTTGTAAAATATAAATTTAGATACTAAAATATAATTATGGTTTTCTAATCATATTTAAGTTTAATAAACACCTTAATCTTGCCAATTAGGATTAGAGTTTCCTAATTTAGGGTTTAGTATTCCCGAATATGAATTTAGGATGAGCACAAATTGCCCAGCAAGTAATATACAACAAGGGTGTATGATATAATATCACAAGGTTTGAAATATCGAAGTGTCATTACTAGGATAGTTCAAAATTTCGGAATAATATCACGAGTAATGAGTATCAATAATTCTTGTAATAAGAGTGATAATTCAATATAAATCAATAGAGATATATGAATTCAACGACTATCAAGGTATCCGACTGGATAATAATTTATACTGAGTAGTCACTAAGGACTATTGAATATTTACTAGAATTACCAATATTAAACTGATAACCCAAAATAAATCAAGTACTGTAGAGGATCAGTCTACAATACTCCAAGTTATGCATAACACCACAATAATATTCATTCATGTATTGGGGTTTCCAACGACATATACTCCCCTTACCAAAAGGGTTGTCCAACTCAGTTTTCAAGATTTCCGCACCAATCAATTGGTTTGGACATCTTTTATAAACATGCATATAGTCTAGCCGAATCAAATGGCATCGACTCTTTCACAATATTCAAGAACATTACTAAGTTTAACATGAATAATATCTTTAACAAGGGTTTAAGCATATTAGCTCATTTGAATGGAAAAGTAATATAGCTTGCATTCAAAGAGATAAGCTTACGGTATTCGTCGAATAAAGAATACAATTATACTTGCATAATAAGAGTAGGGTTCGGATACTTGCCTTAAGCGTAGTTTATCCACTTTAAGAAATCAACACTTTCGAATCCTATTTATAGCGTATTATATGTTCAAGATATTCATTAGCTAACACAGTCTTTAAACAAGCTTGACATGACTCAAGTATGCACATATGGTACAGAAATCAGATTATCAATTCATCATAAATCAAATACTTAGTTACTTCATAAGCAAATCAAGAATGCTTAAGTTTAAGACCTCTTTACTCATGGACTTTCCATTACAAGGCAACACCAACTTATCAACTAAGCATCACACACACACACACACACACACACACACACACACACACACATATATATATATATGCACATCAGTAGGTTTTAAACCACTTTTTGCAACATAGGCATCATATAAGTTACTGTCCAAAAATCGAATTCACCATCCCAGATTCCAGACTGGCACAGCTGCGCCTTAGCTAAGCCTAGGACCGGCGCTGCTGCGCCGTCCTATGGCCAAGCCAAGACTTAGCTGCTGCCTTATGGTTTCTGTCCAGCTTGCTTAAAAAAATCATACATGATATACTTGTCATGATAAGGGCCTTTTCATGCTCTTTAAGTCCATCTAGTTTCCTTTTTACATAATAGAATTCTAAATTGATCATTTCAACAAGTTAATGCCATTCAAGGTCATGAAACCCCAAAGTCTATCATGCTTGCTCTCTAAACATACAAGGTAGTTATAACACTCATATTAGACATGCTCATGAGTATTCATAACACATATGTGTAATTAGTACCGTTTTGGTTGAAAATATGCTTCGTTTATGCTTTTCTTAAAATGTGATACATAAGCATGGTATATATACGTTTATACCACATGAGTAGGTCTAAGAGTAACATCAAACGTGATCACAATTATTAGATTCTAGTCCTCAAGGTAGTTTAACAATATTCACATTTAAGGCTTACTAGTAAGTTTAACTTGTTCACGTTTCCTTGCTAATCACATAAACACAAGCTAAAAGTTTATTCATGCATTTCTAAGTTATACTAACATGCTTGCAAAGTCAGTATACATACATGGCATGCATACATAATAAGTTCGTTCCTACGTCCTTAAATCTATTTTAAGCTACACACTCTTTTAATTATGTTAAGCTAGTCTAACATGCTCACATTAGGTCCATAACTCTATATATACTCCTTACATATGCTCGCATGCTATCATAAGTCATGGTACTATAACAGATTTCAAAACAGAAACATTAGGTCCATGCCTAGTTCGAGCCAGGAACAGTCTGCTTTGGCAACTGTTTAGCCCAAACACAAAAATTACTCACGAAATCATTCCTAAACATTCATGTATCAGTTTAAATATGCTTATATGATCATATAACATCTATATAACTCCTACCCAACGTCATTAACATCTATTTTCATGAAATCAAGAAATTGAAAGTTCAATACTTAAGAACTCTATTGATCAGAAATTAAAAATGGAAAGCATGTGATGGGATTATACCTCTACAAAATGAACGAATTTGCTACTAATTGGACTCCTAAGCTCTAAGAATGCTTGTATGCTTTCAATCTCGTACTTAGCAAATCACAGAAAACTTTAAGAACATCACTGAGAAATTTGGTCTGCTATTTAAAGGAGAAGTTTGGACTGGGCATTGGTGTTACACAAAACATGAATTCATGGTGTAATGCAATGAAACAATGGTTCATGAAGGGTGGCTTAACAACTTCATACCAACCACCTAGCTAGCCATGATCGTCTAGGATTTAGCCTTTTGAAGAATACGTAATATAGCTTCAAGTTACTGTTCATTGTACTTGGTGACACTTATTATGGGACAAGAGAGAAAATCCCAGCATTCTTGATATCTAGGCTTGGTTTGGTCTACTTAATTTCTTACAATGAAATCTTAATGTACAATTGTTACCATATTAAAAATTTTAGGGATAAATTACACTCACATCATATAGTCCATGTACATTAAATATACGCAATAAAATAATGCAGTTATATATTATTATCCGGGTAGTTCCATAATTTTCTCTACCACTAAATTAATCATATTATAACCTTATGTCACAGTATGACTAAACATTTCAAGTTAGTAGGTGCTATGTAATATACATGTAATCCATGTACATTCTATTTTAAGGTCTACTCAGATGTATATGGCTACTTACATATTTCATGATATATTTATAATATATAGTTTCAATATACATAATCACATTGCTTCATTCATAAAACTTAATATATAGTCACATAATGTCACACTACACTATATAGTATAGTTGAATTATTTCTCACATGCACATAACTGTCAATATAATATTATTATATTAATAACTTACTTATTTATGTTAAATAAATAACCATGCACTTCCTTAATTAATTAACACTAATATTACTTAATCCATTTCTTATTGATGAAATTATGGATATTCATAACCATTGATTGTTGATATAATTCTTATTATTTGTATGGATATATTGCAAATAATAATAATTATATATTATTATTTAATTTACAAAGTAATCAATATTCTACCACAATTAATTAATATTAATTAATGGTTTAACAATTCCGTTATCGGACATAACATACTTTAACTTATGATTTATCAATGTCACACATATCACATAATTATTCCATCTAATTTCCAAAGTGAAACAAATTAGTTTTCTCCAACTGCCTACTGGCGCAGCTGCGCCAATTTGTACTGCTGGGACGGCGCAGCTGCGCCGTGCCCTGACAGTGCTAAGACTGATTTAGCTTCAGCCCGTACCAATTTTAATCATTAAACTCGCTTTATATATGAAATGCAATGATGTCACAAAAGTGTTACTACAAGTCTACGAGCGTATTCATTAACTTATATGATATCACACGTTCAACATGATTATACTTCCTAATTCTTGTTTTAACTCGCTTAATGGATTTTCTCGTTTCACAATAGGCCACACAAGGCATTTTACACTTCTCATTGTCAAACCACGCTTCTTAATATGCATCGATCTAATACGAATCAATTGCATTAACTAACTCATAAAACAATAACATTTATTTTCACATAAATAGTATTTTCATTAATATATTCATTTAATAATACGTGAAAATTCTCGGGTATTACATGTTCTTTCCTATCGACAATCTGAACAGGAATTTCTTCATAGGATAAGTCTTTATCAAAATGTAGGGGTTCATATTCAATCACGTGCTTGTAATCGAGTTTGTAGGGTCGTAAAACTGAAACATGGAAGACGTTGTGGACATTTTCGAGTACTGGAGGTAAGGCTACCTTATACGCAACTTCTCTAATTCTTCGTAGTACTTCAAAGGGTCCAATGAATCTTGGGCTTAATTTCTCTTTCTTTTCGAACCTGATCTTTCCCTTCCAGGGAGAGACTTTTAAAAACACATAACTACCTGATTCAAACTCAACATTTTTATGGCGTGGATCGGTGTATTTCTTCTACCTATCTTGAGCTGCTATCAGTCTTGTTCGGATCGCTTTGACTATCTCTGCTGTCTGTTGTACTAATTCTGGGCCTAGTAATTGTCTTTCGCCAACTTCATCCCAGTATAGTGGAGTTTTGCACTTTCTGCTGTATAACACTTCATAAGGCGGCATGCCAATACTAGCGTGGTAACTGTTGTTGTAGCCGAACTCTACGAGCGCTGCGTACCTATGCATTCCTATAGATGTTTCCAGAAGTTCGATGTAAAGCGCGGATCCCTATCGAAAATAATTGACACCGGAACTCCGTGTCGTGAAACAATCTCTTTTACATATAATTTTGCCAACTGGTCTAAGTTAAATTTGATTCTGATCGGAAGGAAGTGTGCGGATTTCGTTAATCGGTCAACGATAACCCATACTGCGTCGTAGTCTTTCTGAGTTATCGGAAGGCCAACCACGAAATCCATCATAATGTGTTCCCATTTCCATTTTGGGATCTCCAACGGTTGTAACAATCCACTAGGCCTCTGATGTTCTGCTTTCACTTTCTGACATGTCAGACATTTGGCAACACATTCTACAACGTCTCGTTTCAGATTTGGCGACCAGAAATGTTTTCAAAGATCTTGCTACATCTTTGTACTACCAGGGTGAATCGAATATCGTGAGCTATGAGCCTCGCTCAAAGTGTCTTCCTTAATCTCTGGTACTGGCGATACCCAAATTCTACTTTTAAATCTTAGTATTCCTTCATTTGTCCATCTTAAATCTCGGTTCGGTTCCTTCGGATATCTTTCTTTTCACATTTTTACATTCTTCATCCTGAAGTTGAGCCTCCTTAACTTTATCCAGTAGGGTTGTACCAGATTGCATCTGGAACAGCTTCTTATCCATTTCCATAGGATACTTCACTTCCAATTCCAACTTCTCCATTGCTGAAATCAACTCCTTCTGAGAGGTCAACATCATCAATTTCTCCCGACTCTTTCTACTTAAGGCGTCGGCAACCACATTTACTTTACCTGGATGGTATAAAATCTCACAATCATATTCCTTAATTAATTCAAACCACCTTCTTTGGCGCATATTCAAGTCCTTCTGTGTAAAAATATATTTCAGACTCTTATGGTCTGTATATATTTCACACTTCTCCCCGTAAAGATAGTGTCTCCAGATCTTCAAAGAAAAAACCACCACAGCTAACTCCAAGTCGTGGGTCGGATACCCCTTCTCATAATCCTTCAATTGTCGTGACGCATAAGCAATGACTCTGCCATTTTGCATAAGCACACAGCCAAGTCCTTTATGCGACGCATCACTATAAACAATAAAATTTCCTGTGTTATCCGGAAGAGATAACACAGGTACTGTACTCAACCTCTTCTTAAGTTCTTGAAAGCTTTCCTCACACTTCTCCGTCTAAACGAATTTCACAGCTTTTTTAGTCAAATTCGTCAACGGAGTTGCGATCTTAGAAAAGTCTTGAATGAATCTTCTGTAATATCCTGCCAATCCAAGAAAACTTTATACTTTCGACGGCGTTCTCGACTGATCCCAGTTAATCACGGCTTCAACTTTGGATGGATCTACCGAAATTTCGTCTTTATCGATCACATGTCCAAGAAATTGTACCCGCTAAATCCAAAATTCGCATTTCAAAAACTTGGCATACAACTTCTCCCTTCTCAACGCCTCTAATTTTACCTTCAAATGCTCTACATGTTCTTCCTTGGTCTTTGAGTATACCAAAATATCATCGATGAACACCACCATAAATTTATCTAAAAACGGCTTGAACACTCCATTCATTAAGCCCATGAATGCTGCAGGAGCATTTGTTAGACCAAATGACATTACCAAAAATTCGTAGCGACCATATCTTGTTCTAAACGTTGTCTTCGGTACATCCTCTGGTCTCACCTTCAGTTGATGATAACCACTCCTCCAGTCTATCTTGGAAAAGTATCTGGCTCCCTTCAATTGATCAAACAAGTCGTCGATCCTTGGTAATGGATATCTATTCTTAATCATGACCTTATTCAGTTCTCTATAGTCGACGTAGAGCCACATCGCCCCATCCTTTTTCTTCACAAATAACACCAGCGCTCCCCACGGCGATACGCTCGGTTGAATGTACTTCTTGTCCAGTAACTCTTGAAGTTATACCATCAATTCTTTCATCTCTACTGGTGCCATTCGGTACGGTGCCTTCGATATTAGAGTCGTTCTTGGCGCCAAATCGATCACAAATTTAACCTCTCTGTCTGGCGGAAGTCCTGGCAAATCATCCGATAATACGTCTGTGAAGTCCCTCACTACTGTTATCTCCTCTACTTTTAGATTCTCTTTACGACTGTCGACTATGTAAGCTAGATATCCTACACAACCTTATCTTAACAACTTCCTGGCCTGCATCATCTTCAGACAACTCGCTTGTCTAGGCGACTTGCTACCATAAAATACAATCTTTGACGGAGTCATAAGGTTAATACGCTTCTCTGGTAATCGATTACAGCCCCGTAATTGAATAACCAATCCATTCCCAAGATAATGTCAAATTCCCCAAGTCTGATAGGGATAAGATCTACGTTCATAATATTACCCTTAATATCCACCCTACAGTTCTTGTGCTTGTGCTTAATAGGGATTATTTCTCTATTCGTAATTTCTATGTTCATGGGGTATTCTAACTAATCCTTAGGAAATTCTAAGTTCTTAGCAAAGTCACTGGATATAAATGAACAAGTAGCACCCGAATCGAATAATACATAAATATTAACTTTATTGATCAGAATGATACCTGGCACAACATCATGAGACTGTACAGCATCCTGCACTGTCATGTTAAAAGTCCTGGCGATTGGTTTGTTGGTTACGATTGGTCCCGTGATAGTCAAATCACTTCCACCGCTGTTTCCCCTATTTCCTCTTGATCCTGCCCCTCCAGATCCCTTCTTAGGACAGTCTCTTGCCAGATGGCCTTTTGAGCCGTAAGTGAAATAGATGCCCTTCTTTGGGTTAGGACAGTTAGGTGCTATGTGGCCTTCCTGACCACAATTGCAGCACACTCGTTTTCCTTTAATGCAAACTCCCAGATGAGCTTTTTCACAGGTCGGGCATGCTTCAATCCTCTTCTTCTGACCTCCTTGCTGATTTCCATTCGATGAGTTGTCAGTCTACCTCCTCTTCTGATTGTTACTTCCCTCCTGTGTTACTGCCACTAGCATTGTTATTTCCTTCACTTTCACTCTTCTTCTTTTTCTGATCTTGGTTATACTAGGTTACCGCATCGCTTCTACCTTGGGCGAGTATAGCCTTCTCCAGTACCCCAGCAAAGTGTTCAATTGAAACATTGACACTTTGCTATACAACCAGGGCTTCAGTCCCTGCTCGAATCTCCTAGCCTTTCTCTTGTCAGTATGCACTTGATATGTGGCAAACCTAGCTAACTCATTGAATCTTGCTGAGTAGTCTGATACGGACATGTTCCCCTATTTCAGCTCTAGAAACTGGACCTCCATTTGGTTCTGTGAACTGGTTGGAAAATATATCTCGAAGAACATCTCCTTGAACCTCTCCCAGGTAATCACACCTTCACCTCCCCTGACCTTGTTTGCTTGCTACCAATAATTGGCTTCGGATTTCAGCATAAATGTCACGTAGGCGGTTTTTTGGTCCTCTCTAACTCTGGCGACATCAAAAACTTTCTCCATCTCCATCACCCAAGTTTGAGCTTCTATCGGGTTCATGGAGCCTTTAAACTCTGGCGATCCCATTGCCTTGAAGTCCTTAAACGTCGTATTGGGTGGAGCTTGAGGTTGATTATTAATCACTCCAGCTAATAGGTTCACCAATTGCTGAACGGGGTTAACATTGGCGTTATTGTTGTTATTCATCGATTCTTCATGAGCTGGTTGACGATTTGGTCTTCTTCTCGGTGGCATATTTCTGTTAAAGTATACGCTTATTAGATCTTTATCCAATTCTCTAAATATTTAAGGCTTAACTCAAGCAATTTAGCATAATCACTTAACACATTTTCTCAAAGAACTTGATATATTTATTTAATCTAAAGTTTAAACAAACTACGATAGCGTCACTGCTATTTACATTAACTATCCCGAGATAAAGAATCTACAGGATTTAAAACATTAAAATATTCCTTTGTTTATAAACACATCCAAATTTACATCTTTAACTACCAGATAGGTTTTCACATAATTAAACTATTCCTATCACTGCCTATTAAGGCATTAAATAGCCTTGCTACGTTCTTCTTCCATAATGCGGGACATCGTCCTGCGATCTAGCATGTACGATGGTAGTCCTTCGAACTGAATTGGGTATCTCATAACTCGATCCTGGGCCTCATCCATTGCATTAAAAAGTGTAGAGTACGTCTCCCCAAGCTTAGCCTTCTTCGCACGACAATCCTCTTTTGCAAGATCAGCACGACGTGATTCCCTTACCCAGGCCTCCTCTGCTATGGTCAGCCTTGCTGAGTTCTCTTTTAGTTCATTCCTCAACTTCCCTATTTCCTTGAACTTCTCCTTAGTGTGACCCTTCTCGTGAACCAAATCCCACTCTACGTTTCCTAGACGTGTGTGAAGAGTCACAACTTCCCTATCCCTCTGCTCGATGGTAAGCTGTTAAATAACCATCCGTTCATTCAGCTCCTGAATAGTGTCACGTAACTCTACGCTACAGTCATATAGCTCATCATACATCTCGGCACTGATAGAGTTCGGTGGGAACTCGTCTTCTTCCTCAGGATCCTCCTCTAGATCAGTCTCAGGCTCATGCTCTCGACCAACAACAGTGATCAACGGAGATGGCTTTCTCTGCACCAAATGCTCCCTGACAACATGAATGTCTCGGGGCTCCTCCTCCGTAGGTACTCGGGGTTCCTCCTCCCTAGCTTGACTAGATCCTCCAACATCCGACATCTTGACAACACATTTTTAAGTTTTAGTTACTAATCGATACTCGCGAGCACATAATTTATCACATAAACACATAAAGTCTTTTATTATCTTCAATGAATTAAGGAATTCATTTCTTAGAACTCGATAAGAGTTTATCACCACTATGTTCTCGATCTCCTATAAGGCTACTACCTAAGGTTATTTCCCCCACCTAAGGTTCATAACCTACAGCTCTGATACCAACCAGTGACACCCCCAAATCCGGGTACTTCAATTTCCATGGGATTTGGTGTTCACTGTCCAAACATCATATGTCTATCTACCTATAATACATGAAACCATAAAATAGATAGAAATAAATCCTCTCCTTAAGGAGTTACATCATCTGAAATAATTACATCTATCCCAGGTCATACTAACCTTAAATCTTAATTGCGGAAACATAAACAAATAATAATCTTACACAACATTGACATAAGTCTGAAACATAAATACATAACATAATCACATAAACAACAAGTCTTCATCACTTGTTAATCTTGCCCTTGCCTTTGCTAGTGGAAGGCTCGTCGGACCTTTCGTTCTTTACTGTAATATTATTATTACACAAGAGTGAGCACGATTGCCCACAAGTATAATAATATAACAACAATATAATAACATGCGGGTGAATCAAAGACTTATGGAATAAGAAACTTAACTTTTGAATCAAGAATGAATAACAAGAATCAAAAGAACTTCTGAGGGTCATAAGACTTTGAACTACGTCCTAGGTTGTCAAGTGTTTATACTCGCAACCTTTAATAGTCATAAGACTATGGACTCTTCTTCTCGTACTTAGGGGGATCAACCCTTAGTAACATATTGTGCAAAATATCTTAACGCTAAAGCATAAGTAATCCCCTATACAGGGTTGTTCTTCTCAGTTTGACGTTAGAGTCCACACCAAATGAAGTTTGGTTTGAATAAATTCAATAGGGTTCTGAAATTTAGAACGTTCATCAACTATGGACTAGTCGAATCAGTAAGGGGGTTAGCTAGTCTTAAATGGTTCAACAATAATTGATAGTTAATTGAATAAAATTCAAAAAAAGTATACAATCGAATAAGTATTGTACGACTAAATTCATGTTTTGAAATAATTATAGCATCTAATATGATGTCTTGAACTTGAACAATTAAGAACAAGAGCTTACTCTATATAAAATACAATTCTAAGACTTGATAAATGAGTAATTTAGAATTTAAGGAACTGGCTCAACAACAATAATTTAGAAATAAAATATTTGTTCAATATAAAAGGAAGGTTTAGAAACTTGCCTCTTGCACAAGCTACGATTAAATCATGTTCTTTATTAAATCCTACTTATCAATACATTCACAATACCCATTAATCAATAGTTCAATATACCTATAGAATCCCAACATTGGTCTTTGAATATATTGTTGGACTTTTAATTATTATTAATTAATCACATAACGTAAGTTAATTAACATATTATTATATACTTAACATGTCTTCATGTTTATTACATTAGGTTTTAAAAACACATTTTCAAACTTGAATACTTAGAAAAATTTCTGAAGTTCTGCAGGTAGGGCGCTGGTGCGCTACCTTTGTTCTCTGAAGCGGCGCGGGCGCGATTCACGGTGTGGGCACGCTACAATTGCTCTTTAAAGAGGCGCGAGCGCGCTGCACGGCGCGGTTGAGCTCCATTCGTTCTTTGGAGCGGCGCTGCCGCGCTACGACGCAGACCCAGATTCTACAGGTCACAAAAATGTAGAACAAGCCAAAATCTACCAATTTCTTTATTCATACATGAATTTAAACATACCCAGACATTATAATATACACATAATCATTACTCAACCTTCCTAGCATGATTTTAACAGGTTAAAACATACAATTACTTGAATCAATTCATGTAATATTAGTGTTCTTAGTGGTTTTGAAAATATTGAACATGAAACAGAAAAATTGGCATTACGGGTTTGTTATAACACCGAATCTACCCATTCAAAGTTTGTTTTCTTCGTTTTAACATACAAAAGGATACACAAGTGTAAATTTATGATACAACATATGATTAGCGCATTAAATTTGTACGTAAGGGCCATATGGCCATATTTTTATACTCTATAACTTCAAAAAATCTAATTACGACATATTTTTATGAAATTAATGTTATTAAAATATACAATATATAGTAAAAATGTTTGATAACATCTTATCACATATATACACATAATCGCTACTCTTTCCAATTATAGAGACCTTAAATTTTCAATTATAGAGGCTTGAAAGCCATTTTTCATGAAAAGTATAAACAAGGTAATTTAAATTTGAGTTTAAGGGTTTACCCTTGATTACACCGCTTGGATTACACAAGGATGATAATACTTCTACTTTTCCACAATCTTCTTCTTTAACCTCACTGATCCTCAGTTTCTCTCCATGTGAACTTGTTTTTTCCAGACTTAGCAAAATAAAAGAAGACGTATATAATTATAAAAACTGACGTTGTGTGGTCAGTTAATCCGATCATGGGTTAACTGCTTCCAACTTCCCATAGGGCCTTGTTTGGCTAATCCTAACAAAGTCATTTCCATTTAATTTAATTAATCCTTATAATATAGTTTTAATTATGTCACACCCAATTACACAATAAATCAAATATCATATTTAATTTAATTTAAAATAAAATATAATAATTTCTCATTAATTCACATAGTCACATAATTAATTTTTTTTTCATTTATTAATTATGTCAAATTGTTAATTCTCTAATTAATTATTAAAGTAATATTTGTGCTTATTAAATAATTCATTTAATTCAATAAGCTCACTTAAATACATACTTTGGATAATAAAATTTCACATATTAATTTAATCAATATAACACATATAATTAAATTAATCTACCATAATTTCATCAATTAATTATTTAATCTAATAATTAAATCATCAAAAAATATTTATTTAATTCAATAAATATTCAAATTAAATTACAAAATCTCATTTGTCACAATAAACATATTTGAAACTGTTTTATATAAGAAGAAAATATCATATTTCGTATTCTTTCTTTTATCCTATGAAAAACACAACTATTGTTTTTTCTAAAATGGTGCTTTGGATGCCACACTCTAGGTTCATCATAAGGTCATAAAAGGGAAGATTTTGAGGATACTAGAGACTACGAATTTTCAAAACATGCTAATCCAATCAAATACTACATAACAAATCCGTACTATATATATATATATATATATATATATATATATATATATATATATATATATATATATCAACTGTTCGAGTTTATTCTATATATATAGTTATATATATATAAAAGAAGGAAAAAGCCACGGATCGATGATCCATGCATAACTAATCGGGGAGAATCTCGATATATATATATATATATATATATATATATATATATATATATATATATATATATATATATATATGTAGAAATCTAAAAAATCTTACAATGGACTGCCAAGAAGACTTCAGACCGCTTTTGGAGCTTGTAAACTCGGTTTTCACTGGTTAAATTTTGATATGTCATAGAATACGAGCTTACAAGTGTTTAGAAAGAAGAATCACAATGTTTGGAGCACTCTAGAAGAGGTTAAGGGCTGAAATGGACAAAGTTTTCTCTATTTTCTATTTGTTTTTCAAATGAGCCGATGTGGGGTCTATTTATAAACCAAGTTAGCCGTGGGTCTACCTATGGCTGCCAGGGTTACCCCGGCCTTTGCGGGTCCAGTTTTTTTGAAGTACGTGCACTCAGACAACACGCTGTCCACTTGAACCTTCATAACTTTCAATCCGAGCATCCGATAGAGGCGTGTTGTACCTTTCTGGAAAGCCGTTGACGAGAGATGGATAATAACATAGGATTATACATTTTTTGATTCCGGGATGCACTACTATAAAACAGTAAATAGACAACGCGAAAAAAACGTTGTGGTTTCAGTCAGGAAAACGTCGTGGTTAAGGGTGTCATCTATTTGACACCCTTACACAACGTTTTTAAAACGTTGTAGTTAAGCACAATACACAACGTTTTTTAGGAAAAAACGTTGTAGATTTATTTTTCAAAAATTAGCAGATGCTTAAAAACGTTGTAGTAGGTATGATTCCATAACGTTTTCTGAATAAAAACATTGTTGTTTAGTATATTAGACAACATTTTTTAAACGTTGTAGATAAAAAAGAAAAAAGAAAAAAAAAGATGCAGTTCACCTATAGTACCAATGCACCTGCAATATGCTAATGCCATGATATATAGCCAAAATGTATCAACCATTCAAAATACATCTCAATAATATTATTGGTTTACAGTTTTAAATTACTACATTCACAAAATATATACCAAAATATCCATATATACATCTCAAATTCACTTTTCAATCCATAAAATAAATCACAATAAATCAAACTATTCATAAAATTAAGCTACTACCTAAGCATGTGTAAAAATAACATCCTTTTACTTCAAAATTTCACCTGTAACAAGAGCAATCAAATTATCAGGCCAGACTTGTATAAATAATATATAGTAATAAATAAATATAAAAGAAAGTGTGTCTATCAAAACATAAAGAACAAGTTCAGTCTTCATTACATGGTTGAAAATTAGCAGTGCACTTGTCAGGAAGCTGCAATGCCAACGCCAAAAATCGGAGGGCCATTCACGAGCACAAGACATAAAAACATTCAAAGTTCACTTTTCTGTTCCACTTCAAGTTCACTGACTGCACAGATAAGTAATCTAATCAAAAGAACTTAAAACTAAAGATGACCAACAAAAGAAATGTGCAATGAACAGTATGGTTTGGTCAATCAGTTGCTGCAAAGCCGCGGACATACTCCCAGAATTTCTACGTGGCAATATGTATGTTAACATATGTATGTTAACAGTTAATGAGACAACCACCGGGCAATATGTATGTTAACTAACTGATAAAAACTAAAGCCTCTGGATGAAATTTTTAGCTGCTTATTGTAGAACTACAGCCTCACTAGCACAAGAATGCAGGTTCACGTTCAATCCTTGGCCAATTTAATGGTTTGATTAGCTGCAACTGAGGCACCATGCAAGTCAGAAATCAAATGTAATTTGATCTTGTGAAGACTACATATAAATGTTGTGATTAGCTTTACATAGCTTCTATGCAACCAAGTTTTAAACAACTATAATATATTGTAGTGTAACATACCTTTTCTTTCTCAAGCACTTCACATGAAGCATTAGATGGAACTGAAGGCCAAACTGCTGGCTTAGGCCAAGGTAGCCATCTGAGAGAAGCACTTTTTGAACGAAAAAAGAAAATTTTAGCAGACAGAAATCGAAGAAATCTATGGCAGTACGACATTAACTTTTTTGGTAAAATCTATAAAAAAATTATGGGAACAGTTATAGTATGTAAAAATTATGTAACAATTATAGTATGTAACAATTTGCAACCAACTCACATTACAAAGCCTACCATTACATTGAAAGAAAACTGGACCAGTTTACCACATGTCAAGCCCATATGTACTATACATAAGTAAATTAATTGAATTATCATACAGCGTACAGGAAGAAGTACAAAGCCATGTACAACAGCTGCAAATGCAATAAGAAAGAAAAACAGAGGTGAAAGAATTAAGAGTCTTACTTTGTCCATTGTGAAAGAATAATGTTCCCACAGATGGGTACAAAGCCAAGCTCCACCCATTGGCCATAAAGCCCACACAGCCTCACCTCGATCTGGGGATGTTTTTGCCCATATATCAAACACCTGATGTACAACCCAACCACTTGCTTCCTAGTTCACCTGTAACATTTTGTAATACATCCATAAAGTTGTACATAGAGGATGTAGATATGGTAGACAAAAGTAGATTATTTTGGAGCACACAATGTTAAAATGCATCATGGATCGTAACTGTCATGAATATGTTGCAGTTATCAGTTCTCCTATAATAGCAAGTTAGAGTTTCTGATATTCCTTTTCTGTAAGAACTTCACAACAAAGGCATTAAAGCAGAACAACCCACCCCCTCCAAATTCAAAATATTTGTCAGTTGCCAATATCAAATCTAAATATTTCCAGTAACTAAATTGATATCTGGCATGTGACGCCCCTAAAATTAGGTATACATCACCCATCTTGGGTCGTCAGATACATAGTACAGAATACAAATACAACTTACTAATACAACTATCGTGTACAATACGACAAAACATAAACTGTGAGTTTGAATACAAATATTATCTTCTAGAGAGTATTCGTACTCAAAAGGAGTCCTCATTACATTTATTAACATACCATTATATAGAATAGTGAGGACTACTAACTAAAACTATCATTCGGACTATCACTCCGTTCCCCGACTTGCCCCAGCTACGTTCTCATTTCCTGAAGAGAATAGTGAAAGAAAGGGTGAGCTCAACTAGCCCAGTAAGAAATATTATGACTAAGATAATGCAGAATAAATTATCATTAGCCTTCAACAATGTTAAACTGATAAAATATAATAGACATCAAGTTTAACTGCAGCGGAACAAGCAATCCATTAAAAGAGTCAAGTAGAAAATAAACTCTACTATCTTTTATGATTTAAAAGGTTTTTCAACATTGTGATCGCTGGGACTCAGCTTAATAAAATAATCCACATCATTGAATCACCCCTGCACTACGGCCAAGGATATTCGTGTACTCATTAATGGTCATGATCATGCCAACAACTGTCCATCAACGCACTACGGGCCAATGAGGACTTTTACCACATCATTTGTAACATTACGGTCATGATTATGCCGAATAATCCCTGGTCATAATCATACCAAGTCCATCTATGCACTACAGGGCATAGATGACTTTCAACATTTTATAAACATGAGGATGATGACAATGATATAAGAATTCAATAAAACAAGTTCAAGAATTAATTTATCCAATAATTAACAACGTCCAAATTGTCAACATGATACTGCTTTGTGGAGTAAAATTTAAGAATACTTAGAAGAATATTTTCATGAAAAGATACTGGATGAACCGCAATTATCAAGGATATTCCACTAATTTCATGGAGTATAGAAGTCAAAACTTAACCAACTGAGTATAATAAAGAATGGAATAACAAAAGAAATCACCCGGCATGCGATAGACCGCACAGACAGGTTATTCCAACAGAATAATAAATAATGGAACCAGGTCCGGCGTAAACGCACAGACAGGATATTCTGACAGAATAATAAATAATGGAACCAGGTCCGGTGTAAAACACACAGACAGGATGTTCCAACAGAATAATAATAAAGACGGAACCAGGTCCGGTGTAAAACACACAGACATGATGTTCCAACAGAATAATAATAAAGACGGAACCAGGTCCGGTGTAAAACACACAGACAGGATGTTCCAACAGAATAATAATAAAAACGGAACCAGGTCCGGTGTAAAACACACAGACAGGATGTTCCAACAGAATAATAGAAGAATGTCACCAAGTATAGGGTAGACCGCGTATACAGGTTATTCCAACAGAATAATAAGAAATGGAATAACAACAGTTCTCTTCATGAATAAGAAAGAATAACACCTCTTATCGTTTTAAAGAAGAGCTAAAATAAGGAAGTAGTTAAGTAGCAGAATACTCTTCTTCTCTTTCTCTATAGTTTCTCTCTCTAGAGTTCAGTGAATTCGTAAGAAATAATGAAGGAATGAGCTGCTATTTAAAGAAAAATAGAATGCATAGTAACTAATCCATGAACGGTCCAGATTGATTACTTTAATCTGACGGTTCATATTTAAAGAAAAATCTTTTAAATAAAATATAATGTATTCTATTTATAGAATAACTTTAATAAAGTATTCTGTTTTATATAAAAAGATGTTTCTGTTTTATTACGTTAATAATACGAATAAAACAAAACGTCATTATCGCTAAATAATTCATATTATTAACTGACAATAATTGAATCAAACTGAGTGACTTCTCACATAAGTATTAATAATCAATACCGTGTGCTACTATGCAACCACACGTATTATTGTACTTTTACTACCGAGTAGTTCAACAGTATTAATGGTAAAACTTCCGCCGTTATTTTTAATAAAATATTTTTGTCGTTTTCTTAATCCGACAATAATTCCATTGTGGGGTCCACTAATGATTGTGCCGCTGTACGAATATTCCCTGTTAAAACGAATATTCTCCGACCAATCAAATATTATATAACAATTTGCTTACTTTACAAAATTTATAAATATTACCCACAACTATAACATTATATCAAATTAACTCCATAATATTCAAAAATGATATTTATAGAAAATTCATCTTTATTTATAAAAGTTGGGGTCTTACATTATAGCTTCGCTTTTCGTTCGGATTACATGATAGCATTAGCAGAAAAAAACATATATGGATATAAATTTTTAGTTCGCTATCACAAACATAGTTAAATTAACAGTAGGCAAGTTCCAGCATCAATGTCACAAACTGGGAACTCTTGAGGGCAACATCTAGAGTGATCATTGCAGCAGGTGGCTGACTCGAGGGGGAAACATCCCTAGCCAAAGCAGTAGTTACCATACTCATAGATACAGTAGCATGTAGCTCCCTCAGGACAACTGTAGTAATCATCACAAACTGATGGGGGCTTTACTTGAGATGGAGGACATGGGCCAGGTTTAGGAGGGTTCTTGCCCGTCTTCAAAGGATATGAGGGCTCAATTGCTATCCCACACTTCCCAGTGTTGGTACTAGCCAGGTTACGTTCCAATAATCTTTACCATCTTCTGTGCCGTATCCAACAGTAACAACGCCATGATCTAATTCTATCTCATAGAGTCCAGTAAAGACGCCCTGTGTATGTTAAGGAATTGTCAAATACAAGTAAAAAGTGTTGCCAATTGTAGTAGAAGCGAAAAGAAACTCTGATCACGCATATGCATGCAGAGAATGCAAATGGCAATCTGTCAATCAGTTTTTAGAAAAGGTAATAAGCTTGAACAAGTGTGGAAAGTGGAACCAGTAACCTTGAGAAGAGGATAGAGAAAGAAGGATATAGTATGAAAGAAGAATGCAAAACATACTCCCATGCTGGTTCGATAGAGAAAGGAGGATATAGTATTGATAAAGGAATTGCTCCAGAGAGACTGTTAAGTATTCTTCTTCATATCCCACACTATATAATGTTGTGGGTAAATATGAGTATTCTTCTTCATATCCCATACTATATAATGTCTTGGATTATTAAGATCATGAACTCCATTGTCGAAGCTTTTCTAGAATTATTAATATGAGAATTACCTTGACTCTTGCATGAAGAATATCTTTGAGAACAGTTAAAATAGGCCTGGCAGATGCTATAGCAACCAAATGATTATGATGCAATTGCAATAGAATCATTGCTATCCGGTAGACAAGCTCAATCTGCAGATATAATGCAAGCAACAAAATAGCAATGGTTAATTAATTAATGTGAAGTGCAGTAAACAACAATTGACATGATACAAAATTGTTAACTCTTAATTTAAGTTTTTATTGTAAAATCAAAATCTATAGTTCAAACTCCCGTGCATACCAGTAACAAACCTTACCAAAGCACAACAGTGGAGTTATAGTACGGTATCACTAACAAGCATAATAATTATCACTAAATAATGACAGAGAATAACAAATTGAGTGGCAGGATGCACAGACTTGTTGGTACACCTGATGACCATTATGAATCCTGCTCACATGAAGCACCAAGATTAGCAATACTATGTATTAGCCTATTGGTTCTACCAAAATAAACAATCTTCATAGATATATCTTTCTCAGTGAATGATTAGAAATAAAGTCCAAGTTTAACCAGCTTATAGCAAAAGGATGTACTGAAGGACAACAGAGAGATATAATGGTAAGATTTTTCATCATTTTCAGCTAATTATTCAATATTTTAGAAAGAATTAAGGAACTCCTTGTGGGCAAATACTATCATTGATGGCAAATACTTTCTGGCCAACCGCTGCTGGTGGTTCTGTACCTATGTTTGGGGCCAAGCCCTGCAATCTCAATGTTATGCCCTCTGTCGAACTGCATGGTAACGTTGAAGGAAGTAGTGTAAATTTTGCGCAGGACAAAGGGCAAGGTATTGCTATATTCCCAAGTCATGCTAAAAATGATAAAGTTCCCCAAGCTGCAAACATCCTAGATTCTACACATAGAAAGCATCAGATATTACTTCAGCAAGCTTTGCCCCCAGTAGCACCCAATAATATTCTGGTAAATCACTATTAATCTCATTATGCATCTCCTTCACTTCTGTTTAAATTTATCTGTATGATTCAACTTTGTGGAAGGTAGTCTCAACTTTGTTCCTTTGGTTTTCAGCATGAACCTGCTTTCATATTCCCTTTTAATCAGCAATAGGCAGTTGTGGCAGTCTGACATTAAGTAACACTGAATCAAGAGAACCTAAAAAATATAACACTCTACAACTTGACTAGGCAATCATATCAGTCAACTTATTTTGGATAGTTTGATATATATTTTGGAATACATTCAAAATATTTTCCAAAAGCCAGCATTCCAGAGAGTAGCACTATGAACATTTTCCATCTTTTAGATACCTAACAAACACTATCAATAACAAACCTGCATTGCCATAACAATATAATAATGATGAGCTGATTCAGATCAATAACAAACCTACATTGCCAAAACAAGAAAGTAAAGAACATAATAATATTTTCCAAGTATAATGGCTTTCATATCAAGACAAGCGTGCAGCAAAGTTATAATTTCAGCTCAAGCTTACTCAAGCAAAGTTAAATGGAATGAGACCTTGCTTAAGCTTAGTAGCATAGTCACAGTGGGATAGCATTAGAAAAGTATACTAACAGGATGGTGTGATCTTCTGTTGCTTCTGCTTTGGGCCTCCTGGTACTCCCCATATGTCAGCATTAATGCAAAAAGAATTAAAAAAATCATTAAAAAAAGTCATCTTACTTTAATAAAAGGTAATTCCTAACCCATAGTTGAGGAAAAACAAAGGAAGTAAGAAAAAGAAACTAAAAATATTCATAGACTTGTACAGACTTGTACGTATATAAACCAACCAAACATAAAACTTCTCACAGACAAGCTAATGAGAGACATATGAAAGGGAGGTAGAAAGGATATGGGGAAATAATAAAACAAAGACTCATTTGCATTTTAATCATTGGTGAGCTTGGTGACTGCATCACCCTCGCAACCATGAACAAATGCAGAAACCTCTACTTTCATCTAAATCAAACCCTTAATTAGAACATCATAATGTATAATTTAGCGCATATATATATATATATATATATATATATATATATATATATATATATATATATATATAGACATAAGAGAGAAGAACCAACAGACCTACAACTTTGGCAGGCCTTCATTGTGGTAACCACCGCGGCCGCCGCCACCACCGAAACGACCACCTCTTCCGCCGCGGCCTCCGCCGCCGAAGCGACCGCCATCGCAACCACCCCTAAAGCCACCGGCACCACACAGACCCACGTCATGCTGGGAGACAGCCACCATGGATGCCGATAATAATCGGAGCAGTAACCCAGCTAATCCCCAGCCGGAACTTTCCCAAAGCCGACAAACACCACCTACAACATCATCAAACCCAGATTTGGAGAACCAGAACAACACCAAATCATGGGTAAAAACCACCCATCAGCCTAATTTAAATAAGTAATAACCCTAGAAAAGTAAAAGCGAAGACAAAAAACATAAATCTGATAATGAAGAGGAAAATCATGAGCACGTACGCATTAATCAAATCTAAAGCAAAATCACCTTCCAAAGACCAAATTTCAACTGTCAAAACCCCTAAAGCCAGTAGAATCATCAAGATCCGAGACCTCTAAATCTGAAGCCCCACGGATTTCAACTATCAAAACCCCTAAAATCGGCAGAATGAGGAGCCTCTCTCTCTTACTTTCCCTACTTGGAACCCTTGAGAATGCACTCCCAGTCACCGAGTCGTGTTTTTTTTAATTATAAGTTTTAGCTTGAGCGCGTTTTTTGTTCCGTGTTTTTTAATTAGATAACATTTTTCTAAAAAAACGTTATCTAGTTAAAATCAAAAAAATACCCTTTTAAATAGATAATGTTTTTGTATATATATTTACAACGTTTTTTTTAAAAACGTTGTGGAAAAAAATACCACAACGTTTTTATAAAAAATGTTATGGTTTAAGTGTTGTCTATTTAGTATTTTGTAGTAGTGATGATGGGTCAATGACCAGATCTTCAAGTGTCTGCAGTCTATCCGTTGAGCTGTCTTGTGCAGTTTTCACTCGGGATTTAAGCTATGGTTCTTGAGGGACTTTTTTTGAAGTGTTTTGAGTTTATTTGAATTAAAATGATATGGAGTTGATGTTAAGTTAGCAAAATGACTATTTCCCCCCCTTCCCGGGGTTGTCTCCTACTTTGATGCAGTTGTAGCAGTCTTTTCTCAAGGTTATCTCTGAGATTGGCCTGCTGTTGACTTTGACAGTCCTTAGGGTTATCTCTGAGGTTAGTTTGACCTCCTGTCGTTGACTCCGGGCTTTGAACTGGACTCCCCGGGGTTATCTCTGGGGTTGGATTGGATATCCTAGGGTTATCTCTGGGGTTGAAAACTGATTTCCCGTGATTATCTCTAAGACTGGAACTTGATCTCCCGGGGTTATCTTCGGGGTTAGAAACTGGATCTCCCGGGGTTATCTCTAGGGTTGGAACTGGATCTCCTGACGTTATCTCTAGGGTTGGAACTAGATCTCCCGAGGTTATCTCCAGAGTTGGACTGGATCTCCCGGGGTTATCTCCAAGGTTGGAACTAGATCTCCTATGGTTATGTCCAGGGTTGGATTGGATCTCCTGGGGTTATCTCCGGGGTTTGATCTTGATCTCCTGGGGTTATTTTCAGGACTTGAACTGGATCTCTCGGGGTTATCTCTGGGGTTAAAACTTGATCTCCTGGGGTTATCTCCGGTACTTGAACTTGATCTCTCGGGGTTATCTCTGGGGTTGAACTAGATCTCCCGGGGTTATCTTCGGGGTTGGACTAGATTTCTCGAGGTTATCTCTCGGGTTGGAACTAGATCTCCCAGGGTTATCTCTGGGGTTGGAACTTGATCTCCTGGGGTTATCTCTGGTGTTGGACTAGAACTCCCGGGGTTATCTCCAGGGCTGGATTGGATCTCCCGGGGTTATCTACGGGGCTGAAAGTGGTTTCCCGGGGTTGTCTCCAGGACTGGAATTCATTTGACTTCTAGGGTTATCTCTAGAAGACGATTCTTCCCTCCTGCATGGTTAGTAACAGGAATGTAAAATTTTGAGTGTCTACAGATGCCCCTCTTTATCATGTGTATGCAATGTAATGGCGTGGAAAGGATAAAGATTACTAGACACTTGAAATATGATAAGATTAAAATGATGCAATGTAATGCATCATAATGTGATGTTATGCTGAATGTTTTTTTGTATTAATGATTTCCAATGTGATTTTATAACTGCATGCTCCCTCCACTCATGTTGGGATGGTGTTGTCAATGACGGCTTCTCTTGTACCGCTTTGATGTGTACTCGAACGGTAGTTTACAAAGATTTCATCACCGACTCTCCCGATGCTACTCCGGGGTTATCGCCAGTGGTTTAAAATGTCCATCAGTACTATTTGAACCTAATTCGATGACAAGTCATAGAGATGTTTTCAAGATCACTGCTGTGGAGGTTTTCTAATGGTTGAGGCCATCAGATTTTGACATTAGGGTTGTCACCAACGTCCTTGATCTTTTGGATGTGCTTTCCACCAAAGATATTCTTCTCTTTTGCGAGTGACTCTCAGGGATTATTGATGTTTTATCCTGATGATAGCTTGGCTACCATTGGATGTTTCTTGCCATTACACTGGCATTATCACCATCACTCTGACTTTCTACTAGGTCAATGCTGATAGTTCCGCTGGGGATAACGTTTTGACTGCTTGCTTTCACAACATCTTCACAATACTCAATCAAACGACAGTGTTGTGAAGGTTGACCATCACCGACTTTCCTCGATGCCTACTTGCACAATAGTTTACAATGTTCTGGAAATCACCAACCCTTTGCGGTGCCTCGGCTAAGGATCTATATAACAGATTATATCATCGGTCCTCCCCGATGAAGATGGCTTCATCATCAGACTTCTTTGATGCTTCGCTGGAGTTGTCGCCAACGGCTTACAATATCAAATACTCTAATCTTCGTTGAAGTAGATTTCAATGTCTTATATCACCTGACCGTTTCTGATGCTATGCTGGAGTTGTCACCAATAGTTTGCAGTGTCAGGGATGTCTGACCTTCGTTGAAGTAACCTTTAACGACTTACACCACCGAACCATTTTCGATCCTACACTGGAGTTATCGCTAATGGTTTACAGTGTTAAGGAAGTCTGATATCTCTAATGGGGATATTTTTCTAACGAATTACACCCCCGTATGAATTTGGATGCTTTGATTGCAAGCAAGACCCCCGGTTCATGGCATCAGACTTACACGATGCTTTGACAAGGGCCGCTTTCAATAACTTGTATCATCAGCCTTCTGCCACCCCCATCTGGGCGAATACCAATGGTTTACATGTAGATCCGCAGTTTGGTCTCTGAATTCAGGATTTCAGGCCTTTTTCGCTCAATCACGTAGCACCTTTTTCCTTGATTTGACTTTTTAGCTTCTGGGACCTCTGTAACAACTCAAATTTGATCAAGTCGGAGGGGGTAGGGACCACCCTGGGTAGCCACAGGTACCCCGCGGCCACCCGTGGGTTATATACTCCCTCCTATCTCTTTCACAAGTCATTTTCAAGTTGAAGTCACATAGAATATCCGAGATTTATTCTTTAGATATACTGAGTTCAGGCTGCTTTCTGTAAAATCAGTCACCATACAAATGTTCCACATTAATCCAGTAACGTTTACATGTTTTCTTTTCAAGTTTTGGCCGTTAGAATGTGAGATATCATATAGAATGCTTCTAAACACATAGTAGTGAATATGCATGCTTATATGACTTGATAACAATTATTCAACGCAATAAATGTTAATCTTTTACCATGCTGAATGTATTGATGTGAAAAAATTTAACTTTTGAAACAGTCAAATGGCACCCTTTTTTGCTATTTTTTATCCTATTTGAGGACAAATGAGTAAAGGTTTTGAAGTAAAGCACACCTGGTAATTAGGCTACCATGATGGATTTGATTTTGATGTTTTTTCATGTATATGAGATGTTCATGACTTTGAGTTGGTGTGATACTAAATGGCCACCTAATCATGCCTATGTGCATGTGGACAGTCCATTTTCAAAGGAGACTCCGACAAAAAATTTTCACGAGTATGGACATTTAATGAACATGCACTTTTAACTCTACTGTAGACGTATGCTAAAGCAATGCATGCATGTATGAAGCTATGATTTGAATTTAATGAGCTTTAGTTTAGAATTTACCTCACACTTTCTGAGGTGATTGGGAGACTTTTATCCAGATTATGGACCAAGACCAGCCGAGTAGCTCTCGTAGGGCCTTTTCAGGTGTGAGGAGGAGAGCTTCAGATGTTCCTCGGCCTTGCCCAGCCTGGCAGCCTCGCCGATTGACTGAGTTAGTTATTTGACCTATCCGGGTTGAGAGACCGGATGTCGAGGATGTTCCCATTATGGATCCCGCTCTTTTTTCTTCCATTCCCCGCAAGGAGCTTCCAGCTATTAGTGTGACAATTCCAGATCTTCTGGATGATTAGAGTCATCACCCCTGGATCTATCTTCATGCGAATGAGGTAATAGCCATTTCCATACTCCTTTTCCCATTTTTGGGGGCAAGGGTTCTGATCTTGATTTGCAATTTGATGCAGGTTTTTGGCTTTACGTAGCCCAGAGGGAACTGGTTTAGCATACATTCTCTGTTCCAGACTCTTCATCCAGAGTACCGGTAGATTGTTCATGCATGAAGCTTTGAGGTTTTCTTCTCCATCCCCCCCATCGTTGTCCCTTAGGTTATCTCATGTCTTTGTCTGAGCGCTGGTTTCACCATGCCCAGTCTCTCCATTTTCTGGATTGTGAGGTGATGATGACACCGATGGATTGGCGATTCATCACTAGGTTGGAGTTTATAGGGATGCCAGTGCCTTTGGTGGCTGACATTTCCCCAACAGCCGTTAGATCTCTTTTGGGTGTCCCGACCATGGTGCTAAAGGGTCGAACTGTCCGTTCTGGTCCCTTGAGTGTAGACGCCATGAGTTGGGCTCTGACTGAGCCTTTGTCCGATGATATGAGGGTTAGAGATCTCATCCTTCGACGGTATCATTCACTTTAGTCAGCGCCACTCGATAGGTGGACTGTAACGATCCCAAAATTCATACAATTTAATTCTCAACTTCGGTCGTTAATAACACGTCTACCTTCTGATTTTACATCATTATTCGATGTTAAACTTTATAAAATACGGAATAATTTAAACTTTTATGTCTTTTTACTTTAATTCCTTAAATCAAAACCTTTATCATCTACATGTGTTTGAATCAATCTTATTTTATGATTCACTTTATCACTGTTATTATATAAAATTTTACATTTCAATCCGATAACCTTTACATACTAGATAACTCTAACTTTAGCTTTACAACTCAACATAAAACTATACATCATAAAACATTTAATACATCTCATGAATCTTAAGCATGGTATAAAGAAATAACAACTTTAGCTAAAATATTCATCTTCGTGTATTACTTCTGATCCACATCATTCAAGTAGCACATAGTGTTACCTTCAATTCTTAACCTGCAAAAATGGTTATTTGCAAGGTTAAGCTCGATAGCCCAACAAAATCTAACAATTTTCATGCATCACGTAGCACATAATAACATGCTCAACATATATCTCGTAAACATTGGACTAACATAGCATACATGCTACAGTTCATATAACAAGTATAAAGATTGAGTTCCTTACTCAATCAGCATGCTTTACTCAATCAACGTGGTCATAAGTTGACTTTAACATTTCATACATTCAATATATATATAACACATCATACTCTTTGCAATAAAGATTTAAAACAGTTAATCACCAAGTTCACATAGCAAATAGGAACTGAAAGACTTGTCTGATTTTTAGTTTATGAACTACGACTTAATTGCTTAACTCTTATCTACACTTTGTGTATTCCTACACAGTTATATAATAATTCACATTAACTATTAGTCACATAGCAATACATAGCAGTTGTAATGTAAACTTTACTCTACGACTCATAACCCTTCTTATCATAAATACACAATATTCAATTTGATTGTGTTAACTTTCAACTTATATCTCACTGTATTTCATATTTGAAGTTCATTCAAGTGTTTAAGTCTTACTAGGAATCATTATTGGTTTTATATTAAACCCATTTCATACCTTATAATGTTCATTTCATTTGACTTAAAACACTTTTTACGTTCATTAACATTTATTACGGCATTTCGACGTTTATTCGTCACACGCCCAATTTGTCTCTCTTGCGTGTGCTTAGTATGCGTATACAACTTATCTAATACATCATTTATTAATGTTAAGCATCATTATACTTCATAATATTCATGTTCTATAACTTAGAACAACATCTTTTATCGTCAAGAGCACTACACTTGCATACGTGCATGCCCGACGCCCTCCGATTGCCTCTGAAAACACAATAGTCCTAAAAATGACCATTTTGACCCTTCCTAAATACCTCAAATTCAAAAACTTAAAGAACAAAAGTTGTAGGTCTATTCGTTCTCGTTCCGTATCATCTTGAATCACCTCAATCGGAGATCGTATAAAAAAGTTATGACCGTTTTACCAAAATAGGTCAAAGCAGTCACACCTTGCACACTAGGCGCGCTGCCGCGCCCAACTCCTTCATAGATTTGTGACTTGGCAGTGCCCAGCTGCGCGCCCGTGCTCCTGGGATGCACAGACGCGCTTGGCTACGCCAGATTACAATGTTCTCAATGTACAAACTTCAAATCTTCATAACTTCTTCATTTTAAGTCGGAATTAGTTCGTTTTCGATTCTATGAACTCATGAAACACTGAAATACTCATATACAAAGTAATTTTAACATTTCAAAAACTTTAACAAATCAATTTAAGGGTTCCAATTCAATGTTCATGCTATATTTTCATGTTTTAAACACATTTAGCGAATTCATTCACTACGAATTCGTTTTACATCCGTTTTTGTTCATTCCAATTGGGTTGTTTTCATTTTTCCAAGTACTATCAGAATACATCATCAATTTAAGATTTTCATCATGATTTCATAACTAAACTTTGACTCCAACTAAGCCATAACATACATATTTTATTAAAAACACAAGTTCTTCATCCTTAGATAGTTTCATGAATTCAGTTACCTAAAAAATTGCTTATAGATGATATATAACAGATTATATATACCCATAAACATAATCAAACTATACTTCAACAAATTCAACCACCAAAAACCTAATTATAAAGACTTTAGAAAACAAAAATCAAAAACTAGAAACTTAAGAATCTACCTTTGATTCTTCTAAGCTCTAGTTAGATAATTGGAAATCCTTGTTTAATCCTCTTTTTCCTCTTAATTCTTAGAGTGTCTCTTCCCTCTTCTCAATTTCTCTCTAAGCTCCATCTTTCCCTCTGTGTTTTCTTTTAGGCTTAGCAACTAGAATGCGTAAAAAGAAATACGTACACTAATTGGGATATCAGTTACCCCTTAACGTATATGTTATAATTATATTATATTTATTATTTTAATTTATTTTTTTTATATTAATTAAAATTCAAAAATGAAAAAGCCAAATGACATAAGGCTTTGTTTGGCAAAACCCTTTAAATTTTAAAAAATTAATATATTTAAGCCTTGTTTGGCAAAACTAAATTAAACTCCTTTAATTTATTTTTAATAAACAATTTAGTTTATAATTTATCATCACATATTATTTATTTGGATCTCCATATCCAACATTAATCAAATAAATCAATCACATACTATATTTTAAATAAATATTCCACTTTAACAAATATCACAAATTATAATTTCATTATAATTTTATTTATTAATTTAATATATCACCATAAATTATTGAATTAAGACAAAAATATAACATCTTATGTTATATTACAACTCTCTAAATTATAAATTAATTTAATTTAGAATATTATCTAATGAATTTAGATTCATAAATCTTTACTAGCAACCATTACATCAATAAAATATTTATCTCATCAATTTCAACAATAAATACATCAAATAAATATTTATATTTTAATAAATATTTAATATTACAATTTAAAATTCTGGATCATTACATGGACCGTATCAGAGATTTTGATTGGGGCTCATACACCTTTGCTTACTTCCTTAGAGGGATGCGCCTATGCTCAGAGGGCATGACGGAGGCTTGACTAGGCTTTTACCCATTTTTGTTGGCAATTATTTTCTCTTAATTTTTGATTCCCCTCGTTCAGGTTGTTAATTTTACTGACTGTAGATATTTGATCTTTACATTCACAGTTTTGGGCCTACGAAAAGCTCCCATAACTTCGTCCTATTAGCACGTTAGGTCTGGAGACCTATCCATGGGGACGACGATGGTATTACTCCACTCTGGCGGAGGTTCTTATAGCTGAGGGTTTCACTCATTCTCGCTTACAGTTGGAGTTTTTGACAGCTGACGTCATTACATGTGTTCCCTATTCTGAGGACCACTTGACAGTAGACTTTGAGGGTGGCTTCTCGACTGGTGTCGAGTATGTATTATCCACCCGCCGAATTCCTCTCCCGACTGACGGAGGCTGGGAGCTCTATTTAGGAGAGATTGCTATCAGGAGCACCACAGGGGAGATACACATTTCGTTCTTTGCTCCTGCCAGGCGTCATTGGCCTTTATCTCAGCTGATCATCGAGATTCCCTTGATGGGCGTAGATAACTTTTCTTTGTCAGAGGGTCCCTTCACTCAGGAGGCTTTTTACTATTGGTGGCTCCCTCGTACCATTGGAGCTCATATCCGTGCTGTCATGATGACAGATTAGAGCTCATACCCGCGCTAAATATTTTTTCATTTGGCATTTGGGCTGAGATCCATCAGAGGTGGATTCTTTTAATCCTTCCAGCTCTGGCGCTGGCCCTTCAGGTGGCCCATATTCTAATGGCTTTACCAGAGCAGATCCTCCATTGTATCGGCATAATATCCCTTTTGGCAGAGATTCAGTGACTCAAGAAGAGTTACATCAGATGGATAGATTGGATGATGTGGACATCATTGATTTCTTTTGATGCATTTCTCTCTATTTCTTTTGATAGGCCTCTATTAGATATTAGGCGGTTGTGCCCTATTTCTCATTATATCTTTTGATAGGCCTCTGTTAGATGTTGGGCGATTATGCCCCATTTCTCTGTACTTTTTATTTTTAGTTGTATACAGAGATGATGTATTTAGGAATATATGTATAATACTTTTTATTCTCTACATCATATTGTCATTTATCATTTATCATGATGCATGCATTATGTCATGGATATGCATTCCCAGAGGTGAGTTTATCATTGACCCCTAGATGGTCTTATGATACGTCTCTACAGATGTCTTCATCCACTGTTAGCCGGATTGAGCATACCTCACCCATGTTGGTGGCCTCTTCTTTGAGATCCCGGTATGGCAATTTGTCTTCCCCAGATCGGGTGACAGTCGATCAGTTGTAGGCACTCCATGACCCTCTTGACTTTTCAGGTACCGTTGGGCTTTGTAGAGGGCATGATAGATCATTGGATACCAAAGAGACAAGTGTTTAGATTTGATATCCATGAGTTGACTCCTACATTGGAGGAATATGAGAGTCTTACAGATTTGCCTTTGGATCGGTTTTACGCTCGGATGGCTATCGGTGATATGAGCCGACAGTTTATGACATTGACAGGCTTGAGGTGCAGAGCTGCCCTGGATGAGATTACCTTGGGGCATGTGGTGTCCATGGATTTCTTGATTGACCAATTTGGGTCATTGGACAACTATCTACGATATTCAGGTGACTTCACCATTACCGAGGGTGAGTAGCAGGTTACTCGCGTAGAAATTTTCTTGATGTGCATTGTGGCCTATCTGTACATGCCGTTGTATGTGGACCATCTGGGTATCGACGTGATTACGATAGTTCCTGCCCTCAGGGAGGGTTATATCATCTTATCGATGATATTGGCAGAGACCTTGAGGTCGGCCACATTTTTCCATAACTATTTTGTGGGGTTTTTCAGAGTAAATGTCGTCTTGTTGTACGTGTGGTTTATGACACACTTGAGACCGATTGGCACATTCAGACGTCATGTGTATTGATTTACTCATGAGATAGCCACGTCTTCTTCCTTTCAACTAATTGAGTGTACAGTTCTTCCTTTCAACTAATTGAGTGTACAGACGCAACATATTGGTTAGCTTTTTTGACAGGGATTGAGGATCCTTTTGCTATTTTGCCTTGTTCAGAACTCAGCTCTCCCTACAGCTTTATTACTCATATAGTCGGTATAGACTATCTACCCTGGTTGGTTTGAGAGGGGTGACCACATATCATCCACTGGCTGTCATGGGACAGTTTGATCAATTTCAGGATATTTATCCCTTTGACGGGGTAGTGGGTCAGAGACTATCATCTCGACTCTTATCAGCAGAGGACTTGACCAGGATTTATGACTATTAGACTTGTTGAGAGAGGACTGACTTTTTGAATAGTTATCCAGGTCGCTCTTCAGAGTATTTTGCATGGCTGGAGGAAGATATTGCATCTGCTAGGGTTATTTCCTCAGAGCCGAGTATTGAGTCTGGCGATGAGGAGTTTATGGAGGAGCCTGGTTCTCCCACCGAGGATGATCTGTTTACTGGTTTGACAGCAGCTCTGGTTGATTCCCCCAGTATTCCCAATGTCGTGGCTCCACCTTCTATAGAGTATTTGGAGCAGAGGTTGCATCTAATGACATTTGAGATGGATCAAGCTAGGGTCATGATGTTGACAACTATTTCTGGTAGAGATGTTGCTTTTATTGAGAGGGATGATGCCCAAACTAGCAGGGATACCACTTTTGTTGAGCTGGATGAGACTCGATCGACTTGGGATGCAGCTGTTATTAAGCGGGATGAGGCTCTAGCTACCTGGGACGCTGCCACTGTAGATAGTACTACACTTAGATCATATACAACTAGAATTATTGCAGACATGGGTACATTCATAGATGAGCATGGTAGTACTATGTCGATGGGCGTAGATATCTTGGATCGTATGAACACCCTGGGGAAGCAGTTCATAGATTCACCTCCATCTTATGAGAGGGATGCTATGTTAGACTTGTTAGCCCGCTTATCCATGCGTTTGTAGATTAGCTTTTATTTCTCTGCATGGACTAGGTTAGCCATTTTTGTCATGTATAGGATACATTGTATATATCAAATAATATTATACGGCAATGAAATATATTTTGATTCACTTCCCTTTTAGATATGCCTTGTTACTTGCTTGATAGTTGCCATTTTCTTCATGACTTGCTATTTTGATGTATTCTGAACTCCTCCTTGGTGGATGGGCATTGAGATGTCCCAGGATCTTTCAGAATGGATCGTTGATATTTGGGTTTCCCATTTCTTTGGTGTCTTGGGACTGGTTTTTGAATATAGTTGAGGTTTAAGCAAAAGATTTTAGCTTTCCTCTATAAGGGCTCGATCGCACCATAGATGGATGTCGATTTTCTCCCATTGATGAGGAGAGACCAGGTAGTTCCTGGTCTGTTGCTTGGCTTGAAAGGTTTAAAAGTTGAATGTGTGATCACAAAACTATTGAAAGGGTTTTGTGATTTTGTAGGGGTTGGACCGCACCATAGATGGTTGCCTACGTACTCCAATTGATGAGGGGAGATCAGGTCTACGTAGTTCATGGTCTTGAAAGGTTGACAAGTGTTTGTTTAGGATTGGAGATGTTGAAAAGTTGAAGGGGTTTGAATTTATTTTTTTTGGGGTTAGACCGCACTATAGTTGGCTGCCTACGTACTCCCATGTTTAGGGAGAGATTAGGTCTTTCATAGTTCATGGCTGTGCATGAAAGGGCTGGTGCACTTTGAAAACCTGAATTGACTTGATTGATGATGACTGGCTTGTAGGTAACTTCAGACATAATACCTTTTCACGGTATCTCAGTTGATAAGCTGGGGAAATTATTCGCAATCCATTTCTTGCAATCTAAGGGCTCCTCTTGTCAATACCTCATTGACAATGAAAGGGCCTTCCCAGTTTGGGGCGAACTTTCCTTTAGATTGATCTTAATTGGCAAGGACTTTCTTCAAGACCAAGTCGTTTTCTTTGAACTGCCGTAGCCGGACTTTCTTGTTATAGGACCGAGCAGTCCTCTGTTGATATAATTAACCATGAAAGATGGTTGTGGCCCTCCTCTCATCTACCTAAGATAATTGGTTGTACCGGTCTTGCAACCATTGGTCTTCCTTCATTTGAGCATTTATCAACACTCTTAAGTGTTAGTTCCCAGAAGCACAATAGTTATCTAAAAGGGGGGTTGAATAGATATTTTTAAAATTTCTTTTACAAAATACTTTTCAGTTTTGATAATGGTTTAATCACAGCGGAATTTGAGATTTGTTTGTTTTCCCTTTAAGATAAAATGAGTTATTAGTAGATAAGCAGTTATGGCAGATATAGCTGTTATGGTAAGAGTATAATAGACACAGTGTTTTTAAGTTGTTCAGAGTACTCAAGGCTCCTAGTCCACTCTTCTACTCCTTGAGTAGGAAATCCACTTAGGATATCTTTACAATCTTTGAATCTCACAGATTCCTTCAAGACCAGCAGTCTTGGAACTTCTTAGTTCACTTTAGAACTCTTCAAGTCCAACTGACTTGGCACTTCTTAGTTCACTCAGAACTTTTCAAGTCCAACTGACTTGAACTTCTTACTTCACTTGATAATAGTTGAGTTCTTGAATGGTGCTACTCAGTTGCCGTTAAGCTTGTGTTTGAAAGAACTAAGTAGCTGAGCATGCTTTCTTTTCAGATCGTAGAGGTGAGCGTTGAGTGTTCTTCAGCGTTTCGTTGTATGCTTGCTTAATTCTTGCATCCGCTTCTGTTTTTCATATAAGGTGCCTTTGAAAATGCATCCGTTAGAAGACATCCGTTGAAGCATTGATTGTCATTGACATTTCTGAGCACTGATGGTGACTTTTTGAAAATCTTCTGATTAGCCGTCTGACCCCACTGACACAGCAGACTGTTATCTCACCTAACATCTGAAAAGGTGTTATCTGGTGACCCATAGTACTTTTCTTAGTTTCTTCAATACGTTTATTTGTTATATACTAAGGATGAGTGTTATGTCATTGGGATTCCTGATAGTCTCAACGTCTATAATGCATTCCTCATTTGTTGACTTTTATTCTTAAACAAATGGACATGGCTCAATACTTCTGATGTAGACAGATGATAGACTACGATCATGATCGTGGTGTCTTCTAACATTAGTGCTTGATTCGACACTCGTAGATGAGAACACTACAATTTCTCTTAAGCACCGGCACACTACGATCTTAACTTGCTTGATTTGCATACTCTACGATTTTGAGAGCACTCTACGATTCTTGAGTTTGACTTGGTAGTGTATGGACCACTCTACGATTTTAGGAGAGGCCCTCCAAAGCAGACATACTATGATTCTCGATGCTCTACGATTCTTCCTTGGCTTCTGCAATCTTTTGATCAGCTCGATAGACTATGATTCTGTTGATGCCTATCTATTATATCTCAAGATATAGATCAACCTAACAACTTTGATATTTTCTTCTATACATTCATTTACAGAATGATAAACTTTAAAGCTCAGATCAACCTAACAAGTTTGATCTACCACTAAGTCCTTGTATATGTATTCCTTGAAGGACCTTACATATAAACATGAATATTTAGTTTCAACATCAAATTTAAATATGCAATTTCCCAACATTAAGGACTCCATTTCTACCTCTATGGGGAGCACTGCTTCCATGCCATAGACCAATGAGTAACGGGTAGCCCCAATAGAAATGCGTATTGATGTTCTGCAAGCTAGCAGAGTCAAAGGCAACAAGTCAGGTTATCTTTTGTGATTAGCGGATATCTTTTGCATGACCTTCTTAATGTTCTTATTAGCCACTTCAACAGCACCATTCATCTTTGGACAATAAATGACGGAGTTAAGATGCTTGATGTGGAATTTACTACATAATTCCTCCATCATCTGGTTGTTGAGATTTTTGGTATTGTTTGATACAATCACCTCTAGTTGTCCATATCGACAGATGACACTATTTATGATGAAACCAATGATTACCTCTTTGGTGACTTTAGGAAAAGAGGCTGCTTCTACCCACTTGGTGAAGTAGTCGATCATGGTAAAGATAAATCGATGACCATTGCTAGTTTTGGGCTTGACTGGCCCGATCACGTCCATTCCCCACATTGAAAAGGGCCATGGTGAACTCATATTATGGAGTTCACTTGGAGGAGCGTGGATAAAATTTCCATGAATTTGGCATTGATAGCATCTCCTGATGTGATCATCACAATCAGCTTTGAGAGACATCCAATAATGCCCTATTCTTAAAATCTTCTTGGCAAGGAAAAGATCGCTTATGTGTTGGCCACATACTTCACCATGGATTTCATCCATGAGTCTTTGGGCTTGGTCTTTGTTTAGGCATCTTAGAAGACCTAGTCCTGCATCCCTTTTGTAGAGTGCGTCTCCGCTTAGATAGAATTTCGTGGTCATTCTATGGATTCACTTTCTTTCATCTTGACTTGCCTTAGTGGGCGTAGATCCATCTTGCAAATACTCTTTGATGGAATGGTACCAAGGGTGTTGGATGGGAGGCAGTTCATCTGATACTTCTCCAATGTAATTTCCATATGCTGGTGCCTTTTTGCTTGTAAGTAACTGCTAGAGCTATGCAATAAAAGTAAATAGTTAATAATATCTACATAGAAGGGTAGAGGGATTTTTTTGCCCTTTTGACCCTTTTTGGCAAATACAAGGAGTGCTTCTCCAATTTCTTAGGGTCAAGTCCTGGTGGATAGCTGTGATGAAGGGGCGGTTGTCATCTTCCTCCTTTTTGATGATAACCATGACTGAGTTCATGTCAAGGTTAGTGTTTTCTTTTGACCGGTTCTCCTTAACCCTATTGATGTGAGGGGTTAGGATATGATCTTTTGAGCAGTCATCATCTGAGATATCCTCGTTCATACCCTCGGTATGTACTAGGAAGTACATCTTTGACAATCGACTCTTTACTTCTTGTTTGAGTCTCTGATTTCTTTCCTTAATGTTTGGGTTTAAAATTAGGACTTCTTTCCCACTGAAATTAGGAATCAGCATACCGCCACAAAAATAGGAATTTTTGTCAGAGGCCTCACAGATCCTGCATCTGTAAGATTAGGCAGCGAAATTGAAGAGGAAGGAACCGATGGATACTTGTGCGGGTTCCTATGATTTGATCTAGAGGAATGGCCTAATCTAGTCTTCCCTGTCTGGATGGGAATTTGAATTGGACTTCTAATTTCTTGTTAATTTTTCCCTAACCCTTGTCCAAGCTGGAAACCCAAGGATATCATTTCCTGACTTGTCGACATTACTTCGGTGGAAACTCTAGTCTTCAGAGCTAGAGCCCCGATAGGTTGATAGTGAGTGTTGCTCACCTCGAGGCCTTGGAAGCTGATAGGCTAAACTCCTTCATTGAGACTGATTAGAGGCATATCACATTGGACATGGACAGGATATTCTGGCTCAGTATTGACAGTGACCAAATTATCGTAAATGATGTACTTGACCTGTTGATGAAGAGTGGATGGAACGACTCCAGCTATATGGATCCATGGCCTTCCTATGACGCCCCAAAATTCGGGTTTCTTCCAACCCAACATATGGTGCTACACGGTGCTACAGTTCACACATACATTCAATTGAAATGCCTCAAAAGAACAAATATGTCTTATATATATATATATATATATATATATATATATATATATATATATATATATATATATATATATATATATATATATATATATATATATATATATATATATATATATATCCAAACAATATTACCATTCTCCAGGTTCTTTATAACCATTACCCGTGTTCTTGTCATAATATCAAATAATAACAACATTCACCTATACTATTACAAAGGTAATCTATAGGTTCGCCTTAGCCTTCCCTTTATCTTTACCAGATCCTTCGGTCCGTTCGGTCTTAGCTGCATTCATATGGTTCAAGCAAGAGTGAGCATAACTAGCTCAACAAGTATGACAATTCCATTTAAACAATATGCTTGAAATATAGGAATCGTATATCTTCAATAACTGAACAATAGTTATGAAGTACTATTGATAATTCAAAATAGCACTTCTTTTACTTCAAAACATTTCATCATGAACAACATTCATAAAGTTTGGTTCAAGACCATGAGCATTCCATACTTTCTTTGAAACCCGACACCAAATCCGTAAGTCTGGTATTACTTACGAGCACGTTTAGGTGATCAGCCTATAGTACTCTATGTTGTACAACACTACTTTCTTTAAACGTATGTACGTTTAAGTTTTGGCAACCTCACGTGCCTGTCGTTTGACGACAAAACATTTATTTAGCATACTTAGTCTTCTTTTCAAAACTATACCAACATAGTTTGGCAAAACATTGACAACAATTTGATAGATTATAAGAAATCCAAATAAATATCTTAAGTCTAGCCGAAGGAATTGGCTTTGACTTCATCATACTTCAATTCATGCGTAAGATACATGAATCACAAATCATGTCCGAAATGAACATAGATAAGGGTTAGAACACTTTCCTTTAGCGTCTGCTACTGTTTTAATACTTTTCCTTTGAGTCTTTAAGATCTCTACAATACATGATCACATAACATACCATATTAGGTCATATATATTAAATAAGTTTACTATTATATCTTACTCTTCTTCTCAATCTAATCATACCTTAGATTGTTTAACATTAGTTCCAGTCAGTCATTATGTTTTACATTCACGTTCGAGTACTATTTCTTTAACCTTTAGTTGTAGTACTTATGGTTTATAACATCTTAAACAATATTACTTTAGGTTTTAATTCATTACTAATTAACTAATTCCTTTCTATCTTCATAAGCTTTCATTTCTGTGCATAACCTAGTGCTGGCGCTGCGGCACCAGCTTCTCTTCTCTATGCCACACTGTGGCGCCACTCTGTAGTGGCTGATGGTTGAGTCTGGCACTACGGTGCCAAGGACAGTGTCTTGGTTGGTGCTGTGGTGCCAACTCTGTGCACCAGACAACTTTGACAGATTTTCTACTTTGTGAACTTCCCAGACTCATAATTTACTCATTTTAAGTCCGAATTGGCTCGTTCAAAAGCCATTAGCTCACAAATCACATGCTCTAAGTGTTCGTGTAAAAATTTTACATTTTTGAATTCGTTAACACATAATTCATCTTTTAGTTCATTTTTAACGAAAATGATAAACGTTCGTGAACGTTCATAGCTTGTTTCTTTGTTCTAAGTCAAAATTTTGTCATTTTTGAGTCCGCAACTCTAGAATGCCAACTTGGACTATTCTCCATTCAAAGCTAACATTTTCGAGTTCAATGTCAAAATTTGACTTCGATTCTGAGAATTTCACGATTTCGACGATTATCGTCTAAACTCGTGAATTCCGCCATAACTTCGTTACTTAAGATTTTTACATCATTTCAAATGGATTCATTACATCATACTAACATCCTAACCAAACATATTTCAATAACTTGTACACATGATAAGTTCTTACATGTTCTTCTTAAGTTCATAACTTAAATATGAATTTCTTGTTCATGGCTTATTAAGGTTTAAGTCCTTTGATTTGTCATTCTCATCACTTCTTAGCATACATGTTCTACCAATCAACACTTCTCTATCAACCTAAAATTGAAGAGGTGGAAGATTAATAGTCTAGGATCATTACCTTTGATGATCACTTGGTTCTTCCTTGTTCTTACTTCTTGCTTCTTGAACTAACAAAGTCTAGCTTTTCAAACTTTTTCTCTCTAAAAAATAAGCACTTATAAGTTGTTAGTGAAATAACAAGTAACAACTGATCTAGCACTTCTTCTATTTATAGGAAATCCTAGATTAGGGTAGTTTGGTCATTAAGCAATCCCACCTCCTTAATTAACCTCCTTACTATTCATTCCTTGCTAACCACCCAACTTATCCTTTGCTTGCTCACCAAGATCATACCATATGATCATGGGGCCCATATGGGTTGCCCCACGGGTCATTCTTACCCATTGATCGATCCACAAATCCGGTTTTTAATTTGGGCTTTAGGTTTAATTAACTTAATTTATTCTTTGGGCTTGCATTTAACAAACATTTGGGCCTTAACAATACTTACCATTGGACTCTAACCATTCCTACACTTGGGCTTATATAATTCCTACCAAATCCTATAAGTCCAATACATTTGGCTTAAAGCCTTATAACGTATTATACACGTATTCTTCTCGTACACTAGCTCGTATACTCATTCATAATATACGACATACCATTATTCATACATACTCGTATGACACTTCATATCATATGTATATTCATTATCTCTTACAATACTTATGTATCACACGATCATCGTTTATTCATTAACGCTTTACTTTCACTAACATTCTCAAATTTAGTACGCAGGTGAAAAACTGTGTTTGCCATACTTGAATTATTATTACATAATCCATTCTCCCTTATTATTCTAGCGTTACGTATTTCTCGGAAGTTGAAAAATAATTCCCGAGTAGAAATCAGTGAATAGTATTTTTCAAAAAAAATTTCAAATTTTTTTTATTTTCATCTTAGAAATTCAAACACTTTAATTCCTTCATGTAGTTAAAATACTACGACATTCTTACATATCTAGGTTATAGAACAAGATTCATCTTACTAACACATAATAATAACATATAAAATAATTTTATTCATTATTTAATTAAAAAAAATCATTTTATAATAAATCCGAATTTCTCGGTCGTTACACTTCCCAATAGAAAATTATATCCTGTGGTGATGTTGAGCACTTGAAAAGGATATGTAAAAGGTATATGGACCAATCTCCATATGAAATTTAATTTCTCCTACAGCATTCCGTCAAGATCCATCGAAGACTCTCATGAATATGTGGCTGCTTCGGATCCGGTTGGAATTGATCTTCATTCTTTCCAACGTGGCATAATGGGAGATGTTCAAGTAAGATCCTCCATCTATTAACACACCCCGACCACATATCTTGAAGACATCACTGCTATGTGCAATGGCTTGCAATGACCCGCCCTTCGGGGGTATATCATCATCAGTGAAAGATATCACATTGTTGTTGAAAATGTGATCTACCAGATGATAAAACTTTTCAGTGTCCACTGTCTTTGGCAGGTGAACTTCTTCCAGTAATTTTACGAAGACCTTGTGATGATCTTTAGAAGAGAATGCCAAGTCCATAATGGATATCTGTTAAGGTGCTTGTTTTAAGCTATGCGCCACCTTGGCTTCATTATGCCCCATCTTGTGGAGGAATTCTTCAATTTTCTCCTCAGGCACTTTCCCCTTGGATTTGATGACTGACTTGAGGTAGATACATCGGGTTTTCTTTTGTTACCACAGCAGTTTGATTTGACGTTGATCCCTCAACATCCCTATAGTTCCATGGGACTTTTTTAGGCTGATGATAGGATACTGCGGCCTATATGGCAATACCAGTGGTTCTGGTGCAACCACCTTCAAAGGGTTTTTCACTCCTTTAAGCTTTATTGCTTGAATTATAAGGGTTTTGCAGACAGGTCTCCTTTAAAGGATATGACTACTATGACTTCCCTCCATCTCTGTGTTCCTGTAGGAAATATCTTCCCATCCTCAGGAAATACGGTGTCATTATCTGCCATTTGTAGGTCACCACTGTCAATCATATTTTGGATGAGATGACGAAGTGTCCAACAACTTTCAGTGCTATAACCACGAGTATTGGAGTGGTATTGACAGACCCCAGTAGCATTAAATCTCTTTGAATGTGGATTGATTGGGGGTAGCAGTGATGTGATCTTCCCTTCATTGATCTACATCTGCAAGATTTTTTCAATTGGTTAACCCAAAGGGGTGAACTCCCTTTAGTTTACATAGTCCCGAGAAGCCTAGGATTTGCTTTTCTTGCAATTTTTTCTGCCAAGGTCTCATTCTCTTGGGCTTGTTGTTGATTTTTTGTGATAAGGGAGATGAGACTTATATGCCCCTGACCGAGTAGCTGCTGTGTAACTTGGTGCTGATGTATCACCAATTCTGCCAGTTAATTGATTCATCCATTGATAGACTTCATTTCCCGTTCTATCATAAATCAAAATTCTGAATAATCCCACTTATCATAATTATCTTTGCTGGTTTGGGGAGAACCACCCACGTATTTGAGGTAATTGGAACTTTCTCCACTCCCTCTGTTGATCATGTTGACATTCTCTTCCTTGTGTTGAGGAGAGGGTTATCTTGCACATGTGTTTATTTTGGATTTGCTACCACGATCTAACTAATGTCTATCAGATCCTGAATTTTATGTTTGAGGGACCAGAACTCTTGGGTGTCATGACTTAGAGCTCCTGGATAGTAAGCATATTTCTTACTTGTATTAAAATTCTTTTTACTTGGATTGGCTGGTGGAAGGAGCTAGATAATTTTCTTCTGCGCTGTCAGAAGCTTGAATATGTTTTCCAATGAGTCCCCAAAGGGTGTGAAAACTCTTGGATGTCTGACTTCTCCACTTTTTTGCAATGGAAGGTTTGAGGATTGTGCTTGAATAGGGGAATAGTTTCTCCTTTGAATAGACAAGTTTTGATTGCCTCTCTAAGTTTATCCTTACAACACCAAGGAGACATCTTCTTCTTTCTTGTTATGGGCCCTCCGGGGGTTATTCTCATAATCTCCAGCTTTAATGTGCTCAGCCACGACTTTTAAAGCAGCAAGGTCTTTAATCTTCTCAGATTTTAACCCCAACTCAACCATTTCTCCGTGTTTGACCATTTCTGAGAATAATTTTCCTATGCCTACTAGGACCCTCTCATAAAATAGAGCTTCTTGAATGTTAGTGAAGGTAATTACCATCTCAATTTCTGTCATGAATGGGATTAGTTAAGTAGCCAGACGCCTCCATCTTTGGGCATACTCTCTGAATGACTCAATGTTCTAGTTTTTGACTTTCGTAATTTGATATCTATTTGGAGCTATTTGTGTTTGGAAACAATATTGGTTTAGAAAATCATGGGCTAGTTCCTCTCAGCTATGGATTTTGGAATTATCCAATCTGGCATACCATGCTTTGGCTTCTCCAGTTAGACTATTTTGAAATAACTGTATTCCTAGTTTTTCATCGTCGACATAGGATCCTAGTTCTCCACTGAACACTTTTATATGAGTGTAAGAATCTCCCAATCCGTTATATTTCTCAAAATTAAGAGTTTTGAACTTGTCTGGATAGTGAACCCCTTGAAAGATGCAAAGGTCTTAATAAGTCACGCTTCCATGTGTTCTAGTCCCTATGATTGACCGGATGGTTTCTTCCATTTGTTGGACTTTCTTTCGAATATCACCAGTTTCTTGATCTTCCTTAAGATGGGTGATTTCAGGGGTTTTGTTAGATTTTTCAATTTGAGATTCAGGTATCTATACTTCTTTGTCAGTACCCTGGATTCCTCCCTGTGTAGAGGATTCTGTTTGAATGGGTATTTGTGAACCCTGAGTTTACTTGTTTAGTACTTTCAGAAAGACAACCATTTCTTAGTCCCTCGAACTCCTCTCGGGAAATAGGAGTAGGTTCAGGCTGGGCACTTGTAGCCATGTCTGGAAGTGGGCTTAGTACCTTTTTAGATTTTGAATGAGTAACGGGACCAATTGTTTCCCTACAAAAAGACTATGTAGTTTAGTCTGGATAAACATTAAGAGGTTGTATGATATGCAATGTGTCTGTTTTAGTAGTTTTTTAATGTTCTTCTACAAAACAGATGTCAGTTATTTTTATGACAGGATAACATGACATGTTTTGATAGGGAAAGGAATGCAGATTTACATCTTCCTCTATATTTTACATTACATTGGGATTTATATGGAATTTACATGTAATTGAATTTACATGGAATTGAAAGGGAAAGGCATGAAGAGACCTCCCTTCGTGTTTGGTTTATCATAGGCTAACCTATCTTAGGCTACTCTTGTGGCTTTTCGATATGAAGGTTCCCAGATCATCGCAATTTATAGGATGAGAAATTAATCCGATCTTTCAATTGGAGCGAATCTGGGTGGTACCTTTCCTGAGTCTCGCGGGATTAGTCTCCCTTGAGTCCAATAATCAAACACCGATAGGTTTTCCTCCTCGTGGAGAAATCACTCACCATACATTCACATACATCGTGTCTCACCGTATGAAATGATGAAATTGTGTGAAGCACTAATACCACAGACATATATTGTGCAAGGCACTAAAGTGCAGTAAATAAAGCATTCGTACACATCCATTCAATATAAATATAGCACACACACACACAAGCAGATAAAAAGGTTTTTTTTGAAAAGGTTGAACAAAGGCGTATGCCCTCTACTGTCCCCAGCAGAGTCGCCACCTGTCGACGTCGAAATTTTTTTACCTCTTTTTTTGTTCTTACCTTTTTTTGTTCTCTATTTTGTTGAGTTTTGTCTAAAAAGGCGAGTTTGATAAAGGTCCAACATATAAATGTCGATGATTTGAAAATCAATGTCGCCAGTTGGAAGATTTGAAATGGTTGTACCAACTCAACCGATTTTGAAAAGGTTTACACAAAGGCTCAATAGTTGGACTCTGTTTAACAGGCCTTGGAAACCGAGATTCATAGAGTTCGGGGGCTTGATTAAGCGGGAGGAAGGTGTTGGGCACCCTCCGACTTCCGTGAAAACATGGTTACCACAAATTTTCAATTTCCATAATTATATGCATTTGTGTGTGTGTGTTTATTGGGCCTATGTGCAATTATCTGGAAGTAGTGCTACGTCTCGTTTGCACCTATATACAAACGGTTTGATTTGTAAAAAATTTCAGTTTTAAGAAAGATATAGCAATGACGTTTTGTAAAATATGTTTTCAAACCCTTATGCTCAATAGTAATTGAGGCCTTTGATACTTCCATTTTATTTCGTATTCGGCTTGATTGATTTTATTTTTGAGATGTAAGACCCCAAATTATTAATAAATGAAATTTAAATTCCTCTATTTATCATTTTGAAATAGTAAGGGTTGAATTGATTAATGAGGTTAGTTATGGGTAAAAGACGTAAATATTTTAAATAAGTAAGTGGTTATAAAATATTCATTGTTATCGGGGAAAATTCGTTTGGTCGTGGAATATTCTTCTTGTTGGGGAATATTCGTACGACGGCTCAGTCTTTTGTGGGCCCCATAACGGAAAGCGATTGGATGAAGAAAACGATAAGTTTAAGTTGTTTATAAATAACGGCGTAGTTGTTACCGTTAATACTGTTGAAATACTCGGTGCTTAAAACACAGTAATACGCGTTGTTGCACAGTAGCACACGGTATTGCACCAATTATTGATTCTTACGTAAGAAGGCACTACTCAATAATTGTTACAGTAATTACTGTTCAGTATTTTATTTTATTCATTCAATAATTGCTACGTTGATATTTTATATTACTATTGTTTCAATAATTGTCATTACACAGTATTTTCTATTATCGAAGCAATAATTCATATTCTCTGAATAATATTATTAGATAACATTATTGACAATGTCTAGAAAGTTCTGTCTAAGGAGAGGTTTGGTCACCTAATTGCGTGTCAGTTAGGAGAAATCCTTATTGGAAAGCCCCCTCTTTCCTGGGAACTACCTGGTTATCAGTATTGTGATTCTGTAATATTATTTGTGAATAATTAATTATTGATTTATATGATGAGGAAAATATTCATTTTATATGGATATAGATGGAGAAAATTTTTAAAGTGACCATTGTTGAAAATCGATATTTTATCTTTTATGATAAAATAATATTTTATTATATTATTATAATATAATAATGATGATATTTTTACAATGAATGTGGGATATATATGAGTATATGAGGAGGAAGAGTATTTTTATTGCAAAAGTTGTTTAAAACATGTTAAACATGTATGTGGGCCCATTTCTTGACTGAAATTTGATTATAGCCTGTAGAATCGCCCGTTTGTGAATTTCGGTCAATTTTTATTTGGAATTTGGAAAAACTTTCTTCTGTAAAGTTGTAGATAATGAAATTTTCTATGAAAAAGATATGTGGTTCAAATTTTTCGGACAAAAGGGCTATTTATTATGAATTATTGAAGTTCCGAAGTTCCGGAATAATTAATTTTTTTAAGTTTAAAATATTTTAAGTCACAAAAACATTTTTTATGATGTAAGCTACTTGAATGGCTGATCTTTGACTAAAAAAGTGGGCGTAGGAAATTAATATATATATATATATATATATATATATATATATATATATATATATATATATATATATATATATATATTATTAAATTTTCTACTTTGGTGGTCTAAGTAATTTCCTATAAATAGGGTGCTTAAGTTAGAATTGAAAATCACACTAGAAACTGAAGTTTTCTCTCTCTTTGTCTCTCGATATATTGAGCATATTCTTGTGAGTATTTTAATACTTTGAGTGTTGCTATACGGTGCAAGTTCAAGTCATAGCCTATATCCGGTGTTTCAACTAGAAGTATTGTCTTTACAAGGTAAGGGATGTTATTTTTTTCGTAAATGATATTATTTCTTTCAATATCATTTCAATATCATTATGCCGAAATATTGGATTGAAGTTTTTTATCAAATTTTGAATTTTTGTGTCGGGGTTACTATTCACGTATACGACACTATTCACGTATACGTCACTATTCACGAATACGACACTATTCACAGAAAAATTAAATTTTTGTTTTTCGTCCAAAATATCTATTATGGATACTAGCTTTGATTGTATCCATGTTTTGATCATTCTTGAATTTTACTCCACTATGATTACTTATGAGGTATTTTTGGACATGGATAAACCGAAATACGAATCCTTAATATTTGTTATTTTGTTTCACTGGATTTGTTTCCTTTAAAATATTTTTCATTATCCTCAGTCCTAAATGATGATATTACTGAATATCTTTGGCCTGTAGTGCAAAGATGAATGATTTCTGATGAATATCTTTGGCCTGTAGTGCAAAGATGAATATATGATTCCGGATATATATTGATTGATGTTACAGGGATAAAATATTGACGAGTGACTTTTAAATTCATATATAGAAGATAGTAGATTTTAATCTCTACTTAACTCTTCTAATGAATTATTATTTCCGCTGCGAATATTGATTTAAAACTTGTTTTCTATTGTATTCTATTATATTTTTCCCTGTTGAAGACTAATGATAATTTGTTCTATATTATCTTAGTCATAATATTCTTTACTGGGCTAGTTGAGCTCACCATTTTTCCTTTTTGTTCCATTTTTCTTCTCAGGAGGCGAGAATGTAGAGAGTACTAGTCGGGGTGTGGAATGATGGTTCTAGAAAGTCGTTTTAGTAGTCCTCACCATTTTTGTAAAATAATGTATCAATAATTATAATGAGGACTTATTTGAGTGTGTATATTGTCTAAATGACAATATTTGTATTTAAACTCACAGTTTTTATGTTGTATTAATAAAGTTATAGTTATTTCTGTACCATGTATTTTGACGACTCAGAATGGGTGTTGTATACCTATTTTGGGGGCATCACATGAGATACGAAGCATCTTCAAGAAAATAAGATACAAAGCAGTGTCGGGCTCCTTATGTGCATGAGAGCCATGCAAGGATGTCTAGACACCGTAGATAATTCATAAGCTGACTGCACATCTGAAAAATGTCCATCGTGGGAACCAGATCTAGATTCGCAAGATGAATCTTCGACCACGTAGCTCTTGTGACGAACGAGACTTTTATAATTAATTTTTAAATATTTATTGAATTAAATAAATATTTGGTTAATTTATTTATTGAGTTAAATAAAAATTTAATGGAATTGTGGTAGATTAATTTAATTAAATGTGTTACATTAGTTAAATTAATGAGGAATAATGTTATAATTCAAAGTTTGAATTTAATTGAGATTATTAAATTAAATGAGTTGTTAAATAATTTTAGTGTTGTTCTAATTAATTAAATAACTAATTAGAGATTTATTGAGAATATAAATTATGTGTTATATTTAATAAATGAGAATTTTAATTATGTGATGATGTGATTTAATGGGTAATATTGCCTTTTATTTAATTGAGTTTAAATAATATTATGTTATTAATTAAAGTGTGACAAATAAACAATAAAATAAACAAGTTAATTAAAATAATGGGAAATGAATTAATTTAAAATAAGCCAAACATGGTCTTGAGAATGTGGGAGTAGTTAAGGTCAGACTGTGGTTAACCGCTACCCCACATCCTCATCAGTTATTTTATACGCATTATGTCTTTGTTATTTTAAGTTGGAGAGCAAACTCAGAGAGGAAAAAGAGAGAGAATTGAGAGTCAGTGAGATTGAAGAAGAAGTTGGAGAATTAAAGAGTTCTTATCATCTTGCCTAATCTTAATAGAGAAATCAAGGGTAATCCCTTAATCTTAAGTTTTAAATTACGTTCTTAAGAAAATTCTTCATGAAATCAATTTTTAACTTCCTGTATTTGAATTTTTATGGATGATTAGTGAATATATGATGATATACATGTCTATAACATGTTTTACAAGACTTGTATGGGATTTAAAATAATCAAATCCATGAAATCATGCTTAAAATCTGAGTTTTGAGTTTACAATAAAAATATTATTTTGGTTATTTGTAAATGAGTTTTTATGGCCAAATTGTTGAGAAATTATTTGTAATCGTTAATATGCATGTATAATCTGCTATATGATGTTTATAAACGATTTTAGGGTAATTAATCCATGAAATTATGTTTAAATTGGAGTTTTGAAGTTTAAATAAAGATAAATATTTGAATATGGCTTATAAGTACAAAAATTGATGCCTAAATTGCCTATCAATCAGTAAGTTGACAATTAATTGTATTTATACATGTAAAAAAGGAAAGAACAAAACTTTTATGGACTGATTTGGTTGATAAACGAGTTCATAGTTGTCAATTTCGTTAAGAATGTCAAAAATGGTGTTTTCCACAAAAACATCAAAATTATGGCATTAAATCATGTTGTTTATGTGACTTAAGTTGTTAAAAGCATGCTAAAAATGTTATAGAATGTTTAAGTTAAGTTCAACACATATGGGTGAAATTGAATTCGTTATTTGTGTGAAATTTTGGCCTAAATTTGCCCTGTTCTATGTTCTTCGCGAACTGCAGAAACAGAAACTACTTCGCAGTGCTGCAACGCCGCTTAGCAGGCTTGTCTGCGCGCTGCAGCGCCGATCTCCAGTACAAATGGTGCGCTGCTGCGCCGAGTCAGAGCTGCAGCGCCGAGCCATAGGCTTAACAGCAGAGCTGCAGTCCCAGGACCGCGCTGCAGCACCGGTTAACATATTAGCCCAGAAACTTTTATTTAATTGTTCAAGTCCAGAAAGTGTGATTTAAACCCAGTATAATGAACATGAAAATTTATTAAGCATACAATGTGATGTTAAAACAAATTCTTAACATGTCAATGATGTTCTTACGTTTTTAATTGATGTGTCGAACACGTAGTTAACTCGTCATTCGTAAAGTCTAATAATGAGTGAAAACTAATGTTGTGATGTGATTAATATAATCATAATCAGAGTTTAGATAAAAGAGGATGTACTTATGATGCCGGTTACATTATAATTAAATGGTATGTAGGATTAAATTGAGGAACGTGAATAGTAATCGTGTAATCTACACAAGAGGCAATTTTTTTTTTCTAATCCCTAAACTTTATTTGAGCAAGTTTCTAAACCCTAATTTTACAATGAGCAAATTATTATTTTATATTATATCATCATTGAGCAAGTTCCTTATCTCTAACTTGATTATAGTTATACAAGTTTTTCAAACTCTACTTTATTGAGCAAGTTTAATCTTGGCTTATTATTATTCAAACAAGGTTTTCTTATACTATTTAATGCCTATGTTTTGGTTAAGCCTACTATTCCTTTATGAAAGCATGACTTTGATATATGATGCTTATCCACTTATGATTCAACGGTATTCCATCATTGCTATTGTATTCCTTTATAATATTACATTGTTAACGAACTCGTGAATGATTATCAAATCCCTATTGATTCAACTTATCCTTAGTTGATGATTATTGAACTCTAAATTACCCTTGAGAACAATCCAAACCAAACTTCCTTTGGTGCAGACTCTAATGTCAAAGCTGAGATGAACAACCCTGCTACATGTATTTATATTACGCAATAGCGTTAAGATGTTGTGCACATATATGGTACTAAAGGTTGATCCCCCAAGGTACGAGAAGTGAAGGCCATATAGTCTTATGACTGTTAAAGGCTTAAAGTAGTAATACTTGAAAGCCTGGGACATAGTTCATGGTCTAGTGACCCTCAGATGTACTTTTGATTCCTGTTCTAATCTTGATTCTTAAGCCAAGCTTTCTTTTGGTTCAGTATCTATTGTTTATTCGCATGTTATTATTATTGTTATTGTTAAACTTATGGGAAATTGTTTCTCACTCTTGCGTAATAACATTGCAGTTAAGGTTGAAAGAATTGACGAGCTATCTACTAGTAAGGGCAAAGGAAAAGCAAGCAAGTGATGAAGATTTGTTTATTGTTATTTGAGAATAATAATGTTAAGACTTATGATGTTATGTTTAAGACTTAATTGATTATTAAGTTTCCGCATTGATGTGTTAAGGTTAGATGACCTGGGATTGATTTGTTTAAGTTGTTATAACCATTTATTGGGAAGATTTCTATTTTATTTATGAATTTATTTATTTATGGGTAGTTAGATGCTATTTATTTTGATGAATGAGCACCAAATCTGTGGGAAATTCGAGTACCTGAATTTAGGGGTGTTACAACTCTTAGGCTCACATGATTGATTAATATGTACAAAACTAGAAAGAAAACTAGATTTAAATAAATCTAAGCCATTCTAGCTTCAACAGTTCAAGTTTAGTTACTATTGAACCGGTTAAAAGTTAGAGATGACTAGAGTTAGATAAATTTAGTCCACAGGCTGGAATATTAAAGATCTACATTGCAAAAGCATTTAAAGCAGATATTTAAAAACAGTATATATATATATATATATATATATATATATATATATATATATATAGACAATATTTGAAATCTAGGCAGGACTTTGGAATGAAAAATATATATTTATATATATATGTATAAAACCAGTAAAAGGCCACGAAGTTAACTCCATACCAAACTGGAAATGTAAATATATATACAGATATACATGTAAAAATCTTACAGTGGGCTGCCAAGAAGACTTCGGAGAACTTTTGGAGCTTGAAAACTCGGTTTTCATCGGCTAAATTTTGATATGTTGTGGAATACAAGATTACAAGTGTTTAGAAAGAAGAATCACAAAGTTTTGAGTGCTCTAGAAGTGGTTAAGGGTTAAAATGGAAATAATTTTCTCTCTTTTCTTCTTTTTTCAAATGAGCTGATGAGGGGGGGGGGTTATTTATAGATCAAATTGGTCGCGGGTCATCCCGGGGTAGCTGCGGTTCTGCCTGTGACTGTTCGGGTTGCCCCGGGCTTTGCGGGTCCCATTATCTCGAAGTACGTACACTCGGACAATGCGCTGTCTGCTCGAACCTTCCTAATTTTTAATCAGAGGCATCCGATGGAGGCGTGATGTACCTTTCTGAAAAGCCATTGATGAGAGCTACACAATGACATGGGATTAGACATTTTCCAAATCCATGATGATGGGTCCATGACTAGATGTCCAAGTCTTCACAGTCTATCCGTTGAGCTGTCTTGTGCAGTTTTCACAAGGGGGTTTAAGCTATGGTTCTTGTGGGACTTCTTTTGAAGTGTTATGAGTTAATTTAAATTAAAATGATGTGGAGTTGGCAAAATGACCATTTTGCCCCTCCCGGGGTTGTCTCTAGCTTTGATGCAGTTGTAGCAGTCTTTTCTCTAGGTTATATCCGATATTGGCCTACTGTTGTCTCTAAGAGTCCTCAGGGTTGTCTTTGAGGTTGGTTTGACCTCCTGGGGTTGACTCTGGGCTTTGAACTGGATCCCATGGGGTTATCTCCGAAGTTGGACTGGATATCCTAGTGTTATCTCTTGGGTTGGAAACTGATCTCCCGGGGTTCTCTCCGGGACTAGAACTTGATCTCCCGGGGTAATCTTCGGGGTTGGAAACTAGATCTCCCAGGGTTATCTCCGGGGTTTGAACTGGATCTCCTGGGGTTATCTCCGGGACTTGGACTGGATCCCCCGAGGTTATCTCTAGGGTTGGACTAGATCTCCTGGGGTTATCTCTGGGGTTGGAACTGGATCTCCCAGGGTTATCTCTGGGGTTGGACCGGATCTCCCGAAGTTATCTTCGGGGTTGGATCTGGATCTTTCAGGGTTATATCTGGGGTTAGAATTAGATCTCCCGGTGTTATCTCTGGGACTTGAATTGGATCTCTCAGGGTTATCTCCGGGGTTGGAACTTGATCTCCAGAGGTTATCTTCGGGGTTGGATTTGATCTCTCGGGGATATCTCCGGTACTAGAACTTGATCTCCCAAGGTTATATCCAGGGTTGGATTGGATCTCCCGGTAATATCTCTGGGGATGGATTGGATCTCCTAGGATTATCTCCGGGGCTGGAAGTTGTTTCCCGTGGTTGTCTTAGGGACTGGATTTAATTTATTTCTAGGGTTGTCTCTAGAAGACGATTCTTCCCTTCTACATGGTAGTAACAAGAATGAAAAATTTCAAGTATCTACACGAGATATGAGATAAATTGTGTGACCATGGAGATAATATTGTAACCTCATGGCGGCCCATGCTAAAGCACAATAGATCTTTTCAATCAAAGTATATTTCTGTTCACCATGCAGCCTATAGCTCTCCAGTTGACCGATATATACATGAAAATGGAAACTTTGTCCCTTGGAGGTACCAATATAGGAGCTTCAATCAACTACTTCTTGATGGAGAGGAAGACTTTTTGACAGTCTTCATTCCATTTTTCGGAGGAATTTTTCCTCAACAACTTAAAAATAGGTTCACAAGTTGCAGTGACTTGAGATATGAATCAACTTATTGTGATAACCCGGGATTTCGAATAATCCAAATTTTACGAATAATTTTTTTTTATTTAATATTAATATTGACTGTTAATATTGTACTGTGTATCTGTGGTAAAAGTCTCGAGAAGTGGTCAATTTGTGTATTGACTGATAAATAAGAGTAGAGTTGTCCTTAACAGCTTTAGAAACCATAACCCTAATTCTGGATAGGGATTCGATAGAAAATATAATTAAAATAACTATATTGATATGTATGTGTTTGTACTGTATAGAATTTTTGATCAATGATAGATCAGATAAGGTTTAAAATTAATACACCCTAATAAGAGATTAGAAATCCTAATCTCAGGATTAGAAACCCTAACACTTAGTTAGAAACCCTAATCAAAAGTTGGGAAACCCTAATTTTATATCTAGGATTCCTAAACCCTAAATTAGAAAACCCTAATCCTAATTAACAAGCTTAATATGTTTATTAAATGTTAATATAATTAGGAAACCCTAATTATACTTTAGAAATATTAATTTCTATTTAAAACCCTAATTACATTTGTGAAATCTTAATTTTTTATTTTAAAACCCTAATTTAGAAAATCTTAGAAGTTAAAGTTGTAAAACCTAAGGGTTAGAACCTTAGGGTTAAACCCTAAGACTGAAACCCTAAGGGTTTGGAAAATGTCAAGTATGCCATTAAAAATATAAGGAGAATGACCCAAAATGCACTTTTTACATTTTTTAGTAAGTAACTTGTAAAAATTGCAAAACCTTTAGTTGGTAACCAACCACATTGACTTTGTGGCTTATAATCTCAGCAAATCAGTAGCAATATCATCAATATACATTGCACCAATTGATTATATAAGTTATAAGAGAGAGAAAGTTCATTTACTTTGCTATTTTGCTCTTTAGCTCTCACCTACTCTCTCTCACCAAGACCTCTGAAATTCACAAGTAGATCAGTCATATAAACAGCCCCTAGCAAACATAATATCAGATTGGAGAGCTAAATTCTAAGATTTGAAGCAAGAAGGTATAAACCTAAAACCTATTTTGATCTTACTTGTTTAGAAATTTTTTTTGCTTAAGTGTTTAATCAGGTGTTATATGATGTTTTTAGATGATTTATGTTGATCCATCATGGATCCATAACATCAAAGTGCTTTAAAATCTAGCTTTTCCAAAACTGTCCAAGAACAAAATTTGTGGTCTGACAAGCTAATGTCAGGAGCCACAGATTCTTGTTCGTTTATGGTTTTTGATGTTTTAAAGTTGTTATATGTAGCTTGTCATGTGGTTTTTAATCTGCAAGTGGAATTAGTGTCATTTGATGACTAGATTTTAAGTTATTAACGGTTAAAACCCATTGACCGGGCATGACCGGGCTAAATCTGGGCAACCCAGAAAGTATAAAACCGAGTCTGACAAGCTTTTTAAATGACTAGATATGTCAGTTTTTACGAGTTTTGTTGTTGTTGTTGTTATAATAAATGCGTAGCCTGTTGTCTTGACTATAGATTCCTGGCTTTATATCTTGTAATTGATCAACAGATCGAATGTAACAAGCGTTCAAAGTAGCCTACTCGACCATGATAACTGTTTTTTAGAATTTCCAGAAAATCGGATGAACAGCCCTCTAGCAGGACTTGACCGGGTCATATATTGTGATTATGATGTTGTTTAACCGAGATGTTATGTAAATGTACCGTGACACTAGTACTATAGATTTGGACCATATCATAACTGATTTGATGAACAAATCATGACGATAATTGAGCCTAAAAATAGTACCATGAAGCTGCCTGGGTTTCTTGGTTACCCAGAAAGCCCAGGAGTTGTTTGACAGTACTTTTGAAGAGTCAGATCTTGCTATCTTGTTACAATATGACTATGTCAATGATTAATAGTTGCAGTACTACATGTGTATTACAAGATTGAATTATAAGTTAGCCAAGAAGCGAATATAACAAAGAATTGAAAGCGGTCAAACGAGCGAGCTTGTTCACTGTCTGACAGTGTTCTTGAGGATCAAGAACACCTAAGACGACAGAATGTGTCGCTAAAGGGCTATAGCGACTGTTTATTTTTTTTTTTTAATTTCTGATTTTCCGGAAATTATTTAAAAATAGAAATAAATTATAAAAATTACCAAAAATTTTTTTAAAAATAATTTTAAATTATGAAAAATAATTTTTGACTATTTGGGATATTTTTCATTAATATTTATAATTATTTGAATATTAATGATATTTAATTTATTTAATTAGTATATTAAATAAATAAGAAAAAAAGGATTTTCATATTATAAAAATCATTTTAAATAATAATAAAGTGTTTAAAAATATTTTGAGTTATAAATGTAACTTTTAATATTTTTGGAGAATTTTCATTAATAATTTAATATTAATGATATTAGATTTATTTAATTATCAAATTAAATAAATAAGTTAAAAATGATTTTATTAATTTAAAAATCATTTTAAATGAGAATAAAGTGTTAGAAAATATTTTAAATTATAAAATATAATTTTCAATATTTTTGGAGAATTCTCATTAATAAATTAATATTAATGATATTAGATATATTTAATTATTATATTAAGTAAATGAATTAAAAATGGTTTTATTGATTTAAAAAATCATTTAAAAATGAGAAAAATGATTTAAAAATATTTTAAGTTATAATAAATTACTTTTAATATTTTGATAATAATTTTATTAATATTTAAATATTAATGGTGATGGATTAAAAATGATTTTAATTAATTTAAAAATTATTTAAGTAGAATATTTATAATTTAAAAATATTTTAAGTTATTAATAATAACTTTAATATTTTGACAAGTATGTTATTAATATTTTTATATTATTCAATATTAATGATAATAAGATTGTTTGATAATTAAATCATTTAAAAATGATTCCGATGTTTTAAAAATGATTATAAATTATAATAATTGTTTAAATATTATTAAAAGCTTCTGAAAAATATTATAAACGATATTTGACTTATCTAAAATAATATTGAAACTTAGAGACCGAGTTTAATCGACAATGAATGTGTTAATTTTAGGATAGGGTGACCAAAACACCGAGATGAGACCAAAATCTAACCAGACCTAACTAGTTAGACTTGATAAGTGTTTATTAGGTTATGAACACTAATGTGGCTATGTGGTAATGAGTCTAGGAGACAGACTGACTGTAAATTATAGTATTGTGTGTTGTGAATTATTGTGCTAATTGTGAGACTGATATTGTTGATTATAGGTCTTACGAACGCAAATAAGTATTTTGTGTAGCTGTAATCAGCAGAAGAGACAAGTTTCCTAACTCAATGATATAAGATGACAATGATATAAGAATTCAATAAAACAAGTTCAAGAATTAATTTATCCAGGAACCAATAACGTCCAAATTGTCAACATGATACTGCTTTGTAGGTTAAAACTCAAGAATGCTCGGAAGAATATTTTCATGAAAAGATACTGGATGAAGCGCAAATATCAAGATATTCCACTAATTTCATGGAGTATAAAAGCCAAAACTTTAATCAACTGAGTATAATAAAGAATGGAATAACAAAAGAATTCACCAAGCATGCGATAGACCGCACAGACAGGTTATTCCAACAGAAAAATAAATAATGGAACTAGGTCATGCGTAAACGCACCGATGGAATATTCTGACAGAATAATAAATAATGAAACCAGGTCCGGCGTAAAACGCACAGACAAGATATTCCAACAGAATAATAAAGAATGAATTAACAGAAGAATTTCACCAAGTATAGGGTAGCTCGCGTATACAGGTTATTCCAACAGAATAATAAATAATGGAATAACAGAAGTTTTCTTCATGAATACAAATGAAATAATACCCCTTACGAGTACAACAAATAATATCCCTTACCTTTGAAAGAAGAGTATTCCGACTGGTAGGGCGAGGATATACTCGAAGAAAACTTGCACTACGCTCAAAGCTTTCTTAAACTCTAAAGAAATACGCTCAATATTATAGAAGAAGAACTCTCTCTATAGTTTCTCTCTCTAGAGTTTCAGTGAATTCGTAAGAAATAATGAAGGAATGAGCTTCTATTTATAGAAGAATGGACTGCATAGTAACTAATTCATGAACGGTCTAAATTGATTTACTTTTAATCGGACGGTCCATATTTAAAGCAAAATCTTTTAAATAAAATATAATATATTCTATTTATAATCTAATAAAATGAATAACTTTATAAAAGTATTCTATTTTATATAAAAAGATTTTACTATGTAAAATACTATGCAGGCACTATGCAACACTATGCATAATAAAATATAATATATATTATATTTATAGAATAACTTTATAAAAGTATTCTGTTTTATATAAAAAAAATTTACTATGCAAAACACTATGCATAATAGAATATAATATATTCTATTTATATAATAACTTTATAAAAGTATTCTGTTTTATATAAAAAGTTTTTCTATTTTATTACATTAATAATATCAATAAAACAAAACTGAGTGACTTATCACTTAAGTATCAATAATCAATACAGTGTGCTACTATGTAACCACACATATTACTGTACTTTTACTACCGAGTAGTTTAACAGTATTAACGGTAAAACTTCCGCCGTTATTTTCATAAAATATTTTTGTCGTTTTCTCAATCCGACAATAATTCTGTTGTGGGGTCCACCAATGATTTTACCGTCGTACGGATATTTCCCGACAAAAAGAATATTCCCCGACCAAACGAATATTTTATAACAACTTGCTTACTTTGCAAATTTTTTTTTAAATATCACCCTTAACTTTAACCTTTTATCAATTTAACCATTTATAAAATAAAATAATAATTATAAGAAAATTGAATACTTTCATGTCATAAAATTTGGGATCTCACATAATGTGTTGAAGATACTTTACTATATAATATTAAAAGCGAATAGACGAAAATCGAGTAAGGGAGGTTTTGGTGATTTCGAGGACGGAATCTTTATAAGGGAGGAAGGATATGACAACCCAGATTTTGAGAAGTTATTAAAATAAGAATTTAATTAATAAAATTCTTATTATAAGATGTTTTAAGTTTGAGTATGTGTATATATGTGTTATATATATATATATATATATATATATATATATATATATATATGTGTATGTGTATGTATATATATATGTGTATATGTGTATATATGTATGTGTATGTGTGTATATTGGGAGAATGAGATTTAGTAGTTAATTTATTTTAACTATTTAAGAAGGTAAATGAAATTGTTTGAAGAGGGAATTAAATTAATTTAATTAAGTTGAAAATTATATTATGGAATAATATAATTTGATTATTATGCCTTGTGGCAATGAATTTGTTATGAATTAAATCTCATAAAAAATGTGAGTAATTCACTTAATTAAAATAGTGAATTAATGTAAATATATTTGTTTTAATAAGATGAGAAAGTAATACATATTACATATAGACGTAATATGTTAATGTAATACGATTATGAATCTCGTAAATAGTTAAAATATTTATCGAATAAAATAAATATTTTAGTTGAAATATTTATAAAATTTAAAATGAATATTTGATGGAAATTATTATGGAATAATTTAATAAAAGTGTGCTAATATTGATGGAATGGGAATATTCTAATTTAATTAAGTAATTAAATTAGAGATTTAGTAATCTGTTATATTGACTTAATGAAAATCATACTTATATTAATGTTTAATTTAATTTAATTGAGTAGTCGGTGTGACAATTAAAACTTCTAATAAGGTAGTAATAAAAAATAAGTAAAAATGGATTTTTAGAGAGATAGCCAAATATGGCCTTATGGCCCTTGATATTTGTAACTGATGGTAACTCTTTATCTATATAACTGAAGGATGAATAAAAAAAAGTTAAATGTTTCATTAGTTAGTGAAGCTTATTTGAAAACATAAAGAGAAAGAGAGAGCTTAGAGAGAATTTGAGAAGAAGGATGAAGAGTCAAAGAGAAGCAATGAGGAGATTAAGCAATTGTTCTTCATCACCTAACTAAGATTAGGAAGAATCAAGAATTAAGAATCAATTCTAAACCCTTAAGTTTTATTTCTTGAGTTCTTCATTGATAAATTGGATCTCTTAAGGAATTGGTTGTAGATGTTAATGGGTTTGTGTAATCCATTCTATATAATTTAAAAGTGGTTTTAGAATAATCAAATTCATGAAAATAGGTTGAATGATGAATAATTTGAGTTTTGTTGTACATATAAGTTTTGGGCAATTTTGAGACTAAAATTAGGTATGAAATCATTATGGAAACCTTATATTGATGATGGATGTTGTAAGAAAGCTAAAAAAAATGAAAAGAACGCAAGTTGAATGAATAAATTTGGTAAAGAAATGAATTCGTAGTGAATGAATTCGCTAAACATGTTAAAACATGAAAATTTAGTATGAACATGAGTTTTGGGTCAAGAATTTGGGTTAGTTAATGTTTATGTAAATTATTGATTCTTTGGTATGTTGTAGTTATATGAATTACGAATCTATAGAGTCAAAAATGAACTGATTTGGGTGTGTATGAAGGTTGGAAGGAGAAGGGGTTAAAAATTCGCAAGAACAGCAAAACTGGAAAAAAAATCGTGCACCTTTCTACTAGGGGGCGCTGATGCACTGCCCCCAAGGCTATTTAGGGTGCTGCAGCACTGGAACAATAATCAGGTTGAACTATTTTGACATCATGTAGTAAAATGGTCATAACTTTTTCATACGAACTCCGATTGAAGCGATTCAGGATGATTCTCAAATATAACGAATAGACCTACAACTTTCATTCTTTAAGTGTTTCGATTTGAGGTTGTTAGCAGGGGTCAAAATGGATATCTTTGGGACTGATGTGTATTCGGAGGCAATCAGAGGGTGTCAGGCATGCACGTGTGCAAGTGTAGTGCTTCTGACGATAAAAGATGTTGTTCTAAGTAATAAAACATAAATATTAGAAAGTATAATGATGCTTAACATTATTAAATGATGTACTAGATAAGTTGTATAAGCATAGTAAGCATACACAAGAGAGATAAATCGGGCGCATGACTAATGAGTGTCGAAGCACTGTGACAAGTGTTAATAAACTTAAAAAGTATTTCAATTCAATTAAAGTGAACATTATAAGATAAGGAAAGTAATATAAAACCAATAAGGAGTCTTAGCAAGACTTAAACACTTGAATGAACTTTGACTTTGACTAAGAAGAAATATAGTGAGATATAAGTCGAAAGTTAACACAATCAAATTGAACATTGTGTATTGATTAACAGGAAGGGTTATGAGATGTAGATTAAAGTTTACATTACAACTACTATGCGTTGCTATGTGACTAATAGTTGATGTGCATGATTATATAATTGTGTAGGGCACGTGAAGTGCATATAGTTGTAAGCTGTTAAACTGTTGTTGGTAAACATCAAGGTAAGTCTTTTAGTTCCTTCTATTATGTGAACTTGATGATGAATTATTTTTAATCTGTGTTGCAAAGAGCATGATGTATTACTTATGTTGTAAGTATCAAATGTTAAGTTCAATTTATGACTACATCGGTTGAGTAAGGAAAGCTGATTTGGTTATGGAACTCAATCTTTATTTAATATGTGATGTACAACATGTATAATGTGTTTAGACAGATTTTTATGATGTATAAGATGAGCATGTTACATGAATTATATGTAATGCATGAAGATTTATATACTTTGGCTGAGTTGTTATTATTTTAAACCATGTTTAAGGTTCCGTATGATGTAATTGATAATGTATGATGTTTAATAGATGTTAAGTTAAGAACACTTAGGTAGAATTAGCCATCTCTTGACGCACTAATACCGTATTAACTTAAATCCACAAATTAGATAAAATTAAGACAAACACCCTATTCAACTAATTCACTATATCTCTATGTGAATTAAAATCAAAGAAGGTTTAAACTCAAGTTCTCTACCCGATTACATGTGATGTTAAGGATATCTCTACCCTAACATTCATCAAGATTTCATTAAAACACAGAATTCAAGAACACATACTAAAGTGATTAGGTCTAGATTCATGCATCATCTCTCGAATCCATACAAATCCACAAGGAATTGATGATCAAGCAATTCATAAATTAAAGCACAAATCACAATAAATAAATTGAATGATAGATTATTAAACTGAAATTAAGGCTACACAATCATTGTTCAACCATAAAGATCCATCATTGGCCTAAACAGTAATTCAGTTCGTCATGAATGAAATAAAAATTGAAATAATAAAAGAATCCATCATCCCAATTACAATAATTGAATTAAAGAAGTAGAATAAATACAAAACTACCATTCTTCTATGCTCCAACTTGCAATCTTCGTGATTCTGACCTTCAATTCTTTCCTCCAATGTTCTTCACTCAAATTAGGGCTCTTGCTTGTGAATTGATTGATTGTTGTTATCTCCCTAATTATTGTGTTATCTCATCATCAGTCATGTATTTAGTCATAAAACTGATGCCAATTGAAGTCCTAAGCAATGCCAACTGCTCCCCTTCACGCTGCTGCAGAATTACAATCGAAACAAAACTCTCTCTTGCCCCGTACCCCCGCCCCGACAGGGGTTTTTGTTCTATAAATGTCTACCCCGACGGAGGGGTCTTCTGCACCTGGTCGAGTACCCCCTCCCTGGCGGGGGTTTTCTTTGTATTCATGCCCGCCCCGGCAGGGGGTATTTCTACAGCTGCACATTTTGCTCATTTTGATGCCACTTCCGGTCACAACGCCACCTTTATGCCACGAATGCTACGCCATGCCACCTAAACATAAAACAAACATAAACAAGTAAAAACGAACATAAATATTAAGGATCAACACAGTTTAAGTCCGAATTAGAGGCCGATTCGTAGGTATAAAACCCACTCATCAAACTCTCCCAAACTTAAACTCGTGCTACTCCTCGAGTACAAAACACAACAAAAATGCATTGTAATGCAACGAAATACAACTAATCTACATACCTACGAATCTAGCATTAATGACAAAGACAAGTCTATCCAACCGGCCTTAGAGAAATCAAGCAAACATGACAATACTTCATATCAAAACCAATCAGTAAATTCATCATCAATCATCAAATCTTAAACTATTATCACTGATAAAGTGTGTGTGTGCTCAACAACTATGCCAACCGATATAAAATCAAATTTAACACATATTAAGTCTCTTAGAAGATCGTACAATGTAAACTCAAGGAATCCAAAAACAGCCAAGATCCAACTAAAATCAAACAATTACCAATATCAAGGGTCCAGATAGGGTACTTATGCTTTATTTTTCAAATACGGGGTTTTTTTTGCTTTTATTCCCGTTTATTCACTTTTTTTTCTACTCATGGCTGTGCAATGTCTAATCCCCATAGGTTTTTCAAAGCTACCTTAACGAGCTTTCGACCAATGACTCCCAAACTATTAAGGCCTTAGGGAGCTAGGTGTAAAGACACTCCCTCGGGCTTACTTACTCAAGTAACAAAGGCCATGAAACTAGACTAGCCATGGTGTTTATTCATAATTTTTTTTTCATTTTTTATAGCTTATATACCCCAAAATTTTCCCCTAAACTTAGGTTCTTGCCTAACTTTAGCCTTCCTGCCTATTCTTGTCATTTTGTCATTTAAACCAGTAGTATCCTTTAGAGTTCCATTATGTATCAATTTAAACTCCATTAGTCAACATAGTTGTTTTTACTGTGCTAACCTCCTTATACCAATTTCAGACAGAAAAAGATTCAATTCTTGACAAGAATTCAGAAGAAAGCTCTAATAGTCAAATACTATACTTGTCTACTCAAAGTCAGTCTCATCATTGGCCAAAACAGACTGTAACATATCAAATAGCTGGACTTATGCAAGATAGTCTAAATGCAATATAAACACAATAAACTAACTACTATTTTTGCATTTTTTCAAAATTTTCCATTTTTTAGATAAACTGAAACTAAACAACAATATAAGAAACTAAATAAAAATAGAACTATTTATAATACGAAACTATAATAACTATAATGCAGTTATACTACATGAATGCAACATAATGAATCTAAACCTAAGAATGACAACATATGCAAAAATATAAGAAACTTAAACTAACATGCAAAAACTAACTAAAGTAAACTTACTCCCCTAAACTTAGCAATTACAATGTCCTCATTGTAGAAATATAGCAGTAAATGTAAGAGGACTTCCCTGTAATCATCTGAGATTAAGGTGATGGTGGTGATGGCGGTCGTGGCTCATAAAGTCGGCGCTCTTCATTGTCAGAATTAGATGGTGGAAATTGTGGCATGGGCTCAGGCGTCTGATATGTAAACTGTGCGGCCGCGACTAGATTCAGAGTCTGTAAGGTAGCATTTAGCGAGGCAAAGGACATGTTCATGGCATTAAACATATGGCCCTGCCTGGCCCACAATCTCCTCATCTTTCGGTTGGCTTCTTTATCCCTTTTTCCACAAGGCGCTGGAGAAGGCAAAATTGGTTGCTGAACATAAATCTGCCCATTCTTTGACTCTATACAGTCTCCTGCTCTCCATTTATCTCGTCGGCCTAGAACTCATCATCTTCAGAGGTGTCCTCAGCATCGTCCTCCTCCTCAGAGGCTGGTGGAAATATAAACCCGACTCCTCTTGGATGTGATTCTCCCCCAGGCCAGACTGTGTAGCGTGCAATCATATGGGAGTCCAAAAGCTGGAGAGGCTGCTGTGAGGGCTCATCGCTGGTCCATCTAATGCCAGCCTACTTGCATAACCAACAAATGAGGGATGGGTGTGGCAGGCCGCTGGAAAATGGCCCTCGCAGGCATCGCAATATAGAGAAGATGATAATGGCACCAACATCAATGCTGAAGTCTTGCACAGTTGCATACAATAGAAGCACTTTCTCCCTCGTCACCTCAGTGGTATGTGTGGATGGGAATAACTTTGCACAGAAGAACGCATACCATATCTGGCCATAGAGGCTCAAGTCCATGCTAAGGAAGATTGTGCCACCCTTTCATCCTTTAACCCATGTAGCACGCGGCTTAGTTATTTTGGATAGAATCTGATCATAATCGGGACCACTGTCACGTAATTGCGCATAATGGCATACCGCAGGTGCTCACAGGTTGTAATAATTATTGATAGCCTCTGGACTGAAGGGCACCTGTTTACCCCTCACGAATGCACTGAATGGGGCCATATCCTCAGCGTTTGCATAGAACTCCTTCACCACATTGACTATTGCTGGTTCTGGCTCATCAGTAAACCTATCCCAACCTTTCTCGTATATTTTCCTCTTCATTTTCCCATTGACATTGTCTGGTGCCAAGCCCCGCTTAGGAGTTAGTGCTTTGGGCACTAAATAATCGTACTTGTCGGTGGCACTGACACTCACAAATTTTTGCCGGTCAAAGGCCCGTGCAGGTGGTGTAGACCCTGAACCTTTGCCCCGTTATCGCTTGGATGGTGTTTTTGGTGCCATGGCAGTTAATTCAATCACAAATTCCCCCAACCTTTCTCTTGCACAATTTGTCGAACACGTAGTGTGCGCGACTCACAACATCTGTAACGCCCGAGAAAAATCGGATTTATGTGAATTAAATTTTTATTTGATTATTTCAATTAAATGATTTTAATTGTTTATTTATATGAGTAAGTTATTTAAAGGTTGTTCTATGACCTATAATGTGCGGATGTAGTTAGGTTTCTGGCTATGTGCTAGGATTAATTGTTTTAAATTTCTAAGACGAAAATGGAAGTTTTTCGAGAAATTTTTGTAAAAACACTATTCATCAGCTTCTGCTCGGGAATTAATTATGAATTTTTGACAAACACATAATGATAGAATTCTAAGACGAGATAGAATATTCAATAATATTTTAGTTATGAAAAACGAAGATTTTGCCTGCGGACTTAAAACCTAAGGGTTAAGAAAACTGAGTTTCGAGAATTAAGTGGCTATGCATAATGAGTATAGTTATTATATGTAAGAAATACGAGTATGATACTAGTTATTATACGAGTATAGTATAAGAATATTACGAAGTATAATACGAATATAGTACGAATTATATACGAAGAGAATACGAGAATTGTACGAGTAGAACACGATTATTTCTTAATGGACTCTTAGTAAATGGACTTTGTCAATTCCAATTGGACTTGGATTAAGTCAAGCCCAAAGCTATATTAAATCAAGCCCAAGTTAGGCCCAATACGTATTAATTCTAAGCCCAAACCAAGAAATCAAACTGTGGGTCGAACCGATGGATCATCAGATGGGTAAAACCAATGGGCCAACCCATGTGGTACCCAATAGAGCATATGGGCCAGCCACTTGGTGGCCAAGTAAAGTGATTTACTTGGTGGCTAAGTAATGAATAGTAAGGAGGTGGACTATATGACCAATTTGCCCTCCATTGGATTTTCTATATAAGAGAGGCTAGGGTGGTTCATTTGTTTATTTCACAAACTTTGGAAAAAATATTGAGAGAGAGAGAGAGAGAAAAGAGTATTAACAAGTATTCAAGAGGTATCAAGAGCAAAACATTCAAGCTTTAGTCAAGAATGCGAAGAACGTTAAGGTAATAATACGTAAACCCTAGTCTTCGATCCTTTCCTATTTATTTTTTATAGAGAAGTATGAATTGGTGGAGCATGTCTCTTTCGGAGTAATAAGGATGGTTATTAGTGGATTTAAACATTAATAAGTCATGTATAAGTAAGAATCATAATCGTTTAATCGAAGAAAACCATTAAGCGTTGATTTGGTTATTGATAGACAAATTGAAAACCATCAAGTATAGGTTATGTGCATATTGCTTAGTTAGGTATAGATAACGAATCAATGGATTGGTTCCATTTATTTTGGTGTAAAAATTTTGAGTAACAAAGTTATGGCGAAATTTATGAGATTAGGCGTTAAACGTTGAAATCGTGAAATTTCAGGATTTGTAGTCAAAAGTTACCGTTTAACTAGAAAACCTTGGATTTCGATGGCGTATCGTAGAATAACATGATTAAGAGTCGTGGACTCAAGAATGGTCGAATTTCGACTTAAAATGAAGAAACGAGTTATGAACGTTCACAAATGTTAATCGAACACGTAATAGAAAGTTAAATAGTGAATTCATTGTTAACAAATTTAAAAACTACTTGTGTCTAGATGAAATCAAAGTATATGAGATATGTAAGATAAACGCTTTTGAACGAGCCAATTCCAACTTATAACGACCAAGTTAGGAGTCCGAAAAGAATGGAAATGGAAAATTTTAAAATTTCTCAAGGATTAAGGTCAGCGCCGCAGCGCCGCTCAAGCTCATAATACTCGCGCCGCAGTGCCGGGTCAAAGAGGTGTCCACTGCTTAGTCGCGCTGCAACGCCATTCGTATAAAGAAAGTCTCGCGTCGCAACACTGAGACGAGGGTTTAAGGTACTGCTAGTTGGCGCCTCAACGCCAATGGTATATCTGAGGATGGCGCCGTAGCGCCGGTAAGGGAGAAAAATTGACCAAGTTGATTTTGAGCCCAATTGTTTGCATGACAATTATGGGACATGTATATATTTAGTATACATGCTAAGACCATCCCTATATCACATATATAGTGATGACTTTAGGAATTTAACATTGTTCATTAGTAATTAAATGAAGAACGTAAAGTGTAAGAGGGTAATATTATTCAATTATTATGATACTTAACCAATGGTTGTTGAGTATTGCTTTAATTACGTAAGAACGTTAATAAGATGTAAGGAGGGATAAATAATTGAAAACGAATATTATTAATGAAATAAATTTGGTAAAGTTATAGAAGAGAAAGAAGTTGGTAAAAATAATGTGATTTGATTGTTTGGTAGCTAATTTTAGTGTGCTATGTGAATATATCACGTAGAGACTGTAAAGACCAAGAATTATTGAATTTAACTGAAGACGCTTGAAGATAAGTTTTCTTAACGCTTGTCTAAACTTCGTGTTAGCCAAGTTTTCTGTGATTCATGTTATGGGATGCATGAATTGTTTTACGAAAGGGTCAATGCCGGTTTTAACTCGGCTAGACTAATCTTAAGAGTTTGATTGATTTGTTTACAAAAATTTTGATATAGTATTGATAACGCTATCATATGCCAATTGTTTGGTACAGATTCAAAGGTAAGCCTGAGTATGAATAAATAAATGTATTTTACATCGATTATTCGATGGGCACGTGAGGTTGCCAAAACTTAAACATAAATACGTATAACGGATAAGTGTTGATCAACATAGAGTACAATAGGATGATCACCTAGAAGTGCTCGTAAGATATATCTGACTTACAGACTTAGTGTCGGGTTGTCCTTTTTATAAATTGAAATCAAAAGAGAATGTTCATGGTCTTTTGACCTACTCAAAATTCCTAAGTTACTGTATGTACTTTGGAATGGTTTTATGAGAATGAAAAGTGCTATCAAATGTTTCATAGTACTTCATAACTATTTGTTCAGTTATCGAAAAATAAACATATGATTCTTGATGTGGTACTTATATTATATATTGCTAGACTTGCTGAGCTAGTTATACTCACTTCTTACTTGAATTATATGATTGCAGCTAAGGCTAAGCGAACCGAGGGTTCTAGTAAAGATAAAGGCAAGGCTAAGATGGATAATTAGTCTATACTGTAATAGACTAGTGTGTTTATAAGAATTATACTATGACGAACGAAGAATGTTTTTAGTTAACAGAACTTGGGAAAGGATTCATTACTATTGTAATAATAATGTAGTAAATACAATCATTTTGATGTTGTTTCAATGAAATGAATGTATAGTTATGAGTACCGTGTAGCACCATATATGTGGGTTAAAAGTACCCAGATTTGGGGGCTTCACAATATCTCCAAATATGATAATTGAACTTTAACTATGGTGCTAAATGATGAAAACTTGCAAGTATTTGCTTACCCACAACATATTTGCCCAGTTAGTATGAATTCCCAGTTGGTGGTGACACTTTGTTGTTTTTCCCCTTTCTTGTTACTATTAAAACCCTAACTTGAAGAACCTTAGCTTTGTGATGACTGAAATTGGTATGTAATGGTATGGATTTGAAGTAGTTAGGGTTTGTATTTATAGAATGGAGATGGTGTACGAATTTGGTGGGTTAATGGAGATGGTTGTAGCAAATTCGTGGGTTAGAGAGTGGATTAAGGTTCGGTTATAGGACAAGGAAGTGGAGAAGTGGGTTTGAATTGGTTTTACTGCAGAATAAAAACTGTCTAAGTTCCCGTACCATCGCCTGGACGAGGGGTGTTTATACTGCCATAGAGGGAGGGGGGGTATTATGTTTATGATTTAAGACCCCCACCCCGGCTGGGGGTATTCTGTAGATGGCTTTGAACTTTCAACTTCTTCTCATCATACACATGTCCAAAAACTTCCCAAGTACCTAAGTCACATTGAAATCAGAAATATCAGATCACATCATGAAGGTTGAGCACGTAAGGTCAAAATTGATACGAATTACTAACTAGCTAACTACAACATATACACAATTGAACTAAGTGATAACAAAAATATAAACTAAACTACAAATTGAATGAGATAAAACAAAAATATTGTAATAGATACGAAAGTTGGGTTGCCTCCCAATGAGCGCTTATTTTTGAGTCTTTCAGCCTGACTACTCCTTGTGTTAGCCTGGATCGGTTAGAATCTTCTCAACATGTTGTTTATTTATCGCACAACACCAACAATGATTTATTGCATGCCTGTTCAAGTGCATTTTTTAGATTGAATTTGACTTTATGTCCTCGATCAAAGCTTTTAGACCACCAACCTCTTTGCCATCTTTGTACTTTCACGTGTATACACCTCGTTCACATCTCTTTCCTCCTTGTTAGTAGGAATTGGAATTTCCTTGAATACTTTCACTGTAACTGCCTGATCGAACACTTTCATGATCAATTCTCCATTAGGCACGTCAATTAATGTTTGTCCTGTTACAAGGAATGGTCGCCCCAATATGTTAGGGATATTCTTATCTTCTTCAAAATATAGGACCACGAAATCAGCTGGAAAAATCAATGAGTCAACCTTTACCAACACATCTTCTACTATCCCTAGTGGATATGTAATTGATAAAAGTAGTATCCACGCAAGCCAATCATGTTTGATGATAAAGAATATACTTTGTAACAATCTTATTCATTTATTAATAAAAAGTATTAATTTATTATAGGCTTTTAATTATCTACATGATGCTGGTTTATAATATGTGATAAACCCATAGTTTTAAGCAATTCTTTTAGAATAATAATGATGATCATTCTAATGAGATCTAAATTCTTAGAAAGCTTAAAACTAAAATAGTTCCCAATCATTGGATTACTAAATTGGGGATTAGTGAATCCAGATAAATTGGTACATACGTTGCTTGCTCATTGGATGAGGATGATTGATCTCATGATCATTTGTGTGGAGACACTAAAACAAGTATGTAGGTGCTTATTAGAGAATAAGTTCACTGAACGTGGCTCGCTAAGGAATACCTAATGGAGTTTTACTTGCCTATCAATAGGAATTCCTGTAGTGATAGTAGTATAAATGATCCTTAGACTTGAGATCATCATAGTATCTTATGTGTGATGAGTTATACTTTGACTTATTCCTTAAGACCCTTAGGGTATATCAAAGGGTATGCTTGGGTATAATAAGTAATACATGGAGATAATGTATGATCAATAAAAAATTTACCGCTTCTAGTAAAAGAAGAGAAATGTCTTATGTGATTCGATAAATGACAACCCAGTAGTCCTTGGCCAAGGCAGAATGAATTTAGAAAGGAGTTTCTAATTTGTATTATTTGGTGTTGTGCATTTAAGAGTCGAAATACATATAATTAAATAAAATAAGACTTGACAGTAATTCCATGTCTTATATTTAACTGGGACATTGTATGGTGGAAGGATTGAATTGTGCGATAACTATTTACTCAAAGGTTCTTTTATGATTAATGTTGAAATCTATATTATCTGGAAAGTTGTTGATCGCTAGGGAGGCTTATCCATATTATAGAATAAATATTATTTATTTAAATAAATTAATTATTTAATTTATTTATTTAAATAAGATTAGAATTGTTCTAATTGATTTATTTACAACCGGTTTAATATGAAAAACCTAAAGGGTCACACCATAAAATGAAGAATTATTATTTAAGAAGTTAATGGCATAATCGTAATAATATGTTAAGTATATTTCATTTAATTTATGGTGATAGAATAAATTAAATAGCTTAATATTTATTATTTAATATTTTAGAAATATTAAATATAAATTAATAAGAGGAGTCTTATTAATATTATTATAATTATAATTATTTTAATTTCTAAAAGAGTTTATGAATTAATTAATAAAAGTACTCTCATATATTCCTAATAAGTTTAGGAGCAAATTAATTAAAAGATCTTAATTAATTATTCCTAATAAGATTGGGAGCATAATTAATTAAAAAAATTTAATTAATTAAAATAAAACTCAAATCCTCAATTGTTAAGGAGAGTTGCCCACATTTATAAATAAGAGGAGTCTTATTATGGGAGAAGAGTGGTTGTTGACTTTTTGACAACAGACGTAATTCCAATTGTTGGAGAGTATGCTCCTTTTCTATGAGTGATAGAAAAACTAGGGTTTTGCTAAACACCCATCTTCTTGAATCTTTATTCTTCCTTGGTGGATCACCTCTAGAGGCCAAACACTTGGGTGGCTAATGTTGATCAAAGGAAGGAACCAAACCTGGTGGATTCAAGTTGAACGCGAAAAAGATTGGAGGTGAACTTGTACCTGAGGAAGCTCGAATCTTCAAGGGTATGATTTTTGTTCTTCATATTTTCGTTTAATTAATAATTGTGCATAAAGGATGACCCGGCTATATGGTTTGTAAAATTTTTAAACTCTAATTTTTACATGTTTTTGCTTATTTGTGCAATTTGATTGCGTTCATGAATATTATAAACCTAACAATTGATCTATCTACGAGTTGTAGACTGATGATTGTTGGCTTTGCCTCTTTTAACCCCAGCTTTCAGTAAATAAATAATGGCATAAGATTTATACTCGCTCCTAGATCACATAGAGCTCTCCCCACATCTTGATTTCCAATCGCACAAGGAATTGTGAAGCTCCCCGGATCTTTTAATTTAGGGGGGAGCTTTTTCTACAGAATCACACTGCATTCTTCAGTCAATGCCACTTTTTCAAATTCCTTGAACCTGCGTTTCTTTAAAAGTATCTCTTTTATGAACTTGATATAACGTGGCATTTGCTCAAGTGCTTCAGCGAATGGAATGTTGATGTGCAACTGCTTGAATATGTCCGTAAACCTTGAAAACTGATCCTTTAGCTTTTGACTTTCTAATCGTTAGGGGAAAGGCACCTGTGGTGTGATTCAATTCTGTTTGTCTTCCTTCGATTTTTCTTTAACTGTTTCCTTATTTTTCCACACCGAATCACTCCCGTCAATTTTGACATCCTTATCCCTACCTATTTTTCCTTCTAAGTCAACAACCAAGGTTTTACCACTCCTCAGTGTGATAGCATTACATTGCTCGTGATTTTCCTTTGGATTTTTTTCTGTTTCACTAGGTAGAGTCCCTTGAGGCCTATCATTCAAGACTAATACAAGCTGTCCCATCTGGTTCTCTAAGTTCTTTATTGCCGCTGCTTGCGTTTTTGTAGCTGCCTCATTTCCTGCTATATACTTCAATAGTAGATCTTCCAAATTTGACTTTTTCTCATGCTGTGGAGCTGCCTGTTGATTCTGATTTTGAAATCCCGTAGGATAAGATGGTCATGGAGCCTGCGGATTCTGGTTATTACTCCACGAGAAGTTGGGATGGCTCCTATTCCCTGGATTATAGGCATTTTGATACATATTCTATGGAACTCTATTATAGCTGCCTACAAATTGAACTGCTGCAAAGTTAATGGCACATTACTCGGTAGGATGCTCCCTATCACACAACTCACAAACAAATGCAACCTGCTGAGTCTGTGCACCGGTCAAAGCATCCATCTTCTTTGATAATGCTAAAATTTGTGCCGCCAACACTGTTACTCTATCTACCTCTAATACCTCAGCTACCTTAGGTTGTGTCATTCTTGTTGTAGGCCACTGGTAGTTATTAGTCGTCATTGTTTCTATTAGCTTGTACGCTTCCTTATAGCTCTTAGCCATGAACGCTCCACCTGAAACTTCATTTATACTTGTCTTGAGATTCCCACTCAACCCGCTGTAGAACGTGTTCATCTGCTGCCATTTAGGTAATCCATGATGTGGGCACTTTCTGAGTAATTGCTTGTACCTTTCCCGTGACTCATACAATGATTCCCCATGCAGCTGCTCAAACATCGTAATCTCATTTCTCATCTTAGCAGTCTTGGCTAGTGGAAAGAACTTAACCAGGAACTTCTGAGCAAGGTCATCCCATGTGGTTATCGAACATGGCGGTAGAGAGTGTAACCAACTTTTCGCTTTATCCCGCAGTGTGAACGGGAACAAGCGAAGTCTAACTGCGACATCCGACACCCCCATCGTATCTAAAGGTGTCACAGATTTCCAGAAAGCTAACCAAGTGCTCATTCGGATCGTTGTTGGCTAATCCCCCAAACTGCACTAAGTTCTGAATCATCTGTATTGTCCCAGGCTTGATCTCAGAATTTTTTACAACTATTACAGGCCTTGGTGATACTTGACTAAAGCTCAGTCACCCTTGGAGTAGCATAATCCCTCAGCGCTTTCTGATCTTCTGCAGCCATTATTTCTTCCTTATCAGAGTTCTCAAAGTTTTCCTTAGTGTCTTTAATCCACTTACGTAGCCTTTGAAACCGTTTTTTGATATCGTCCTCGAAAGGAAGCAAGTCTAGCTTCTTAGACCGAGTTTGCATAAACTAACTCAGAGAACCTGAAAAATGAAAGAACAAAACAAAAGAAAAAAATTGTTTAAGTAAAATTGAACTAATTAAATTGATATTGAAAAATATTAAAATCAATATTATCCCCGATAATGGTGCCAAAAACTTGTTGGTCAAAATCTAATTATGCTCACACGCAAGTGCACGTGGTCAACAAGTAATATAGTAGTAAGAAAAAGTAACGTTCCCACAGAGATTAGTACAAAATTAACCCTAACAATTACCAGTTTTCTATTAATCCAAATTTTATTAAACTATCCAGATCAATGATTATAAATATGAAAAACTAAGAAACTGAAAATACCAATCAATCAACACATCCTAAAAACCGTAATTTCAAGCAATTAATTGAGAATTAGGCTTAAAACTTCACTTTAAGTCTCACTTCGATTGTTACACCTTATTCCAGTTCAACTAACTATCCCAATTTATTAATCAAGAACACTTAAGTAGAATTAGCCATCTCTCGACGCACTAATACCGTATTAACTTAAATCCACAAATTAGATAGAATTAAGCCAAACACCCTAATCAACTAATTCACTATATCTCTATATAAATTAAAATAAAAGAAGGTTTAAACTCCAGTTCTCTACCCGATTACATGTGATGTTAAGCATATCTCTACCCTAACATTCATCAAGATTCCATTAAAACACAGAATTCAAGAACACATGCTAAAGTGATTAGGCCTAGATTCATACATCATCTCTCGAATCCATACAAATCCACAAAGAATCGGTGATCAAGCAATTCATAAATTAAAGCACAAATCAGAAAAGATAAACTACTGAATGATATATTATTAAACTGAAATTAAGGCTACACAATCATAGTTCAACCATAAAGATCCTTCATAAGCCTAAAAAGTAATTTAGTTCGTCATGAATGAAATAAAAATTGAAATAATAAAAGAATCCATCATCCCAATTACAATAATTGAATTAAAGAAGTAGAATAGATACAAAACCACCCTTCTTCTTCGCTCCAACTTGCAATATTTGTGATTTTGACCTTCAATTCTTTCCTCCAATGTTCTTCACTCAAATTAGGGCTCTTGCTTATTAATTGTTTGATTGTTGTTATCTCATAATTGTTGTGTTATCCCAAGCCATGCCAACTTTCTCCCATTCACGCTGCTGCAGAATTACAATTGAAACAAAACTCTATCTCTTGGCCCTTACCCCCGCCCCGACGGGGGTTTTTGTTCTATAAATGTCTGCCCCGGTGGAGGGGTCTTTTGAACCTAGTCGAGTACCCCAACCCCGACGGGGGTTTTGTTTGTATTCATGCCCGGCCCGGTAGGGGGTAGTTATGTAGCTGCACATTTTGCTCATTTTGATGCCACTTACTGTCACAACGCCACCTTTATGCCACGAATGCTACGCTATGCCACCTAAACATAAAACAAACATAAACACGTAAAAATGAACATAAATATTAAGGATCAACACAGTTTAAGTCCGAATTAGAGGCCGATTCGTAGGTATAAAACCCACTCATCATATGTATAAAGGGTATTAAACCTGGATGTAAGTTTTTTTATTAACTCTAATAAAGTGAGTAATAAACTAATTATGGTTCAAAGGTTGGTAAGGATAAAGGTTGTGATTCAGGGAATTACATAAAGAAGATTGAAAAGTTTGAAATTATTCCACATTTTATTCATTTAACATCGAATAATGATGTAAAATCAAAAGTTAGATGCATTATTGATGACTGAAGTCGAGAGTTTAATTGTACGAAGTTTGGGGTCGTTACAATAAAGGCTATTTTCTCCCTATCTTTTTCAACAGCCATGATTTGATGATATTAGGCGAAGCAGTCGACAAATGAGTAGATGCCATATTGCATCATGTTTTCTATTAATATGTGGATGAAAGGTACTGGGAAATCATCTTTGAGACATGCCTTATTTAAGTCTTGGTAATCCACACATACTAGTACTTTCCCTCTAGGTTTAGGCACATGAACTATATTGGACAACCATCTGGGGTAGGTTGATAGCATGATAATGTATGCTTTGAATTGCTTGACAATTTCTTCTTTAAGCTTCAGCCACCACTCATGTTTCAGTCTCCTAAGTTTCTGTTTGAGTGGTTTGAACCCTCCTTTAATGGGCAGTCGATGAATGACAATATCAGTATATAAAACAATCATGTGTTCATGTGACCATGCAAATACATCCTTGAACTGAGCTAGGAGGTCAATCAGGTCTTTTATTTGGTTTAGGGTGAGGTCCTTGCCTATTTGGATTTCTTTAGGATTTTTAGAGGTTCTGATATTGATAGTGGAGGTTTGATCGAGGTTTAGTTTGGGTTTGTCTTTGACCCATTTTTTGATCTCCTCGGGCACCTCATAGTCATCTATCTCCTCTTCATCAATACTCATCAAGTTAAAGTCTTGCTCTACATCAAAGTCATAGTCACTGTTGAGACTAGGCAATTCATCAACAAGGCTAAACAAATCTAAACCTAGAGTCCTGAAAATAAGATGCTTTCACTTAATATATGAAACTGTTTAATCATACAAAGCATTAGTAAAAGCATGACAAAAGTAACTACTAGCACTAAGCAACAAAAGTAAGCAATAAATAATATCTATACTTTAGCGCAGATGGACTCTCTGCCTTTTTACCCTTTACAACTAATGTAAGGAGTGCTGCTCCAATTGTCTAAGGTCATGTCCTTATTGACGGCTGTGATAAAGTGGTTGTTGATATCCACCTCCTCTTTGATGATGACCAAAATTGAATTCACATCAGGGTCAATGCTTTTCTTTGAAACATTCTCCTTAGCCCTGTTTATGCGAGGAATCATGGATTGATCTTCTAAATAGTCATAAAACACATTTTTTAATTTTTTCTTGCACTTCTTGTAGGAACCTTTCATTCCTTTCCTTATTTACCTTAACAGGAATCTGGATTTCTTTCTCACGGACCAGCTTAACCTTAAGAATTAGCAAACTTGACACAAAAGCAGGGACTTTTCTCGTTGGTTTCATGAATCCAGCATCCATGAGATTTGGTAGCAGAATGGTGGATACATGAATAGGCTGATGCTTGTGTGGGTTCTTGTGATTTGATCCATGAGAATAGCCTAATCTAGACTTTCATGTCTAACTAGGTATCTGAACTGGATTTCTGATTCCTTATTAACTTTTCCTTAGACCTTTGCCAAGACAGAAACCCAAGGATACCATTTCTTGATCGACAGATATTACTTCGGAAGAAATTCTTGGCTTTAAGGCTGGGACCCCAATACGTCGATAATTAGTGTGCTCACTTTGAAGGCTTAAAAACTTACATGATCAACTCCCTAATTGAGGCTGATCAAAGGCATATCCCCTTGTACATAAACAGGATATTCTGGCTCATCATTTATAGTTACCAGATTGCCATTGATGATGTACTTGACCTGCTGATGAAGAGTGGACGGAACTGTTCCTGCCATATGCATCCACGGTCTTCCCAACAGTAAATTGTATCACGTGGTTATGTTCAGTACTTGGAAAGATATGTAGAAAGTATGTGGACCAATCTCTATTGGAAATTCAATTTCTCCTACAACATATTGTCGACCCCCATCGAAGGCTCTTATAACTATATGTCTGCTTCGAATTTGATTTGGATCGATCTTCATTCTTTCCAAGGTCTCATAAGGACAGATGTTTAGGGAAGTTCCTCCATTTATCATTACACCTCCTATCATATATCCAGAAGATATCACTGCTATATGCAATGACTTGCAATGACCAGTCCCTTAAGCTGGTATGTCATCATCAGTGAATGATATAACATTGCTGTTGAAAATGTAATTTATCAAGTGATGGAACTTTTCTATATCCATTGCCTAAGACAAAGGCGCTTCTTCCAACACTTTTATTATGATTTTATGATGATCTTCCGAGGATAATACCAAATCCAGAATGGATATCTATCGGGGAGAATCTTTTAATTTTTGCACTACCTTGGCTTCATTATGCCCCATTTTGCTGAGGAAATCTTTACTTTTTTCCTCTGTCACTCTACCCTTGGTTTTAATGACTGACTTTATTACTCGCTGAGGTAGATACAGTAGGTTATCTTTATGTAAAATAGTAGTGCAGTCTGAGGTTAATCCCTCGCTTTTTCCATAATTCCACGGGACTTTCTTCAGGCTGGTGACTTGATATTAGGGTAGATATGGCAACATCAGTGGTTCTGTTGTGACTATCTTTATAGGGTTCTTTTCTCTTTTATCCCTCATTCCCTGAATTACTAGAGGTGCTACATGCAAGTCTCCTTCAGAGGATATGACTACTATAGCTTCCCTCAATCTCTGTATACTAGGACAAAATATCTCCTCTTCTTCAAGTAAGGTATTACCACTATTTACCATTTGCAGGTCACCGCCGTCAATCATATTCTGGATCAGGTGACGAAGTGCCCAACAACTTTCTTTGTCATGGCCAGGAGTGTTAGAGTGGTATTGACATATCCCAGTAGCATCAAACCTCTTGGAACGGGGATTGATTGGGGGTAATAGTTCTGTGATCTTCCTTTCATTTATTAACATATGTAGGATCTCCTCCATCGGTTGACCCAAAGGAGTGAACTTTCTTTTATTTGCATACTCTCAACGAGCATGAGATCTAGCTTTCCCTGCAAGTTTTTCTTCCTATGTTTCATTTTCTTGGAATCATTGCTGATCCGTTGTTACAATGGAGAGGAGATTTGTTTGCCCCTGACTGATTAGCTGTCGAGTTACTTGGTGCTGATATACCATCAGTTCTTCCAGTTGACCAATCTGTTCCTTGATAAACTTCATTTCATGCTTGATTGAAGACCATCCTTCAGAATAACCCAACTCTACAGGGACAACTTCATTTTCTTATGATTTTTCTCCAATGTATTGAAGGTTTTTGGAAGTTTCCCCCTTCCAATACCAATCATGTTTACTCCATCCTTATTGTGATGAGGCAGAGGGTTATCTTGAACATATGGATGCCCTAGTGTTGTTACCACAATCTCACCACTATCTATGATATATTGGATCCTATGCTTTAGAGACCAACATTCTTAGGTATCATGACTAGGAGCTCCAGAATGGTATGCACATTTCTTGCTTGGGTCAAAATGTAAGGTTTTGTGAAGATCAAAGACGCAATCAAATTGCAAAAATAGCAGAAGCAAAGTAAAATCAGAATTTAAAATTTTCAAAAACCAATTATCTGGATCATCCTTTATGCGTATTATTAATTAAAACGAATAACAAAAAGTTATGAAATCATACCCTTTTAGATACGAGCTTCCACAGGTACAAGTTCAACTCCTACTTCTCTGCGATCTCCTTGAATCTTCGGGTAGATTTCTTCCTTTGATCAATGTTAGCCACCCAAGTGTATGACCTCTAGAGGTGATCCACCAAGGAAGACGAATATTCAAGAAGAAGGGTGTATTGGCTCAAACCTTAGTTTTTCCTATCTTTATAGAAAAAGGGGGCATACTCTCCAACTTTTAGAATTATGTATATTTGATATCTGATATAAGACTCCTCTTATAATGATATTAGGTATGTGACGCCCCCAAAATAGTTTTACATAACCTATCTTGGGTCGCCAGAAACAATAGTACTGACAACTTCATTTATACAATTGTCGTGGGAGGGAGTATAATTATTGATTTCCTTTTTCTCCCTCTTTTCCTTTCTCTCTACCTCTTTTTCTTTTTCTTCTTCTTTATTTTCTTTTCTTTTCTTTGACTCCCACATCCCTTGTCCCCCCTTTTCTTTCCCAAATCAGCCGCCCACATGGCTAAAAAAAATATTATTTCCTTTCCTCTTTATTTGCTCATTTATCCGATTATTTGTTCATTTGACCATTTATCAATTTAACATCTTACAGTTTTAGAATAATAATCATAAATTAAATTTGACTTTTATTTCATTAAAGTCGGGGTCTTACAATCACCTCACCTTATGAAATTTTTTCCTCGAAATTTATGAACGTACATGAAATTCCAAACAGATAAGGATTTTAAATTATAATTTCCAGGTTATTTCCTCTATATCATAGTTCATCCGTTGCTTATCTCCTGCATTTCAGATATCATTCTAGATTACAACTTCAAAACAAAGGTTAATTGACATATCACAATTTGTCAGCTAATTAAGTAACAAAAATCAGCTTCAGTATGACACACACTAGTGAAGGATTTTACTCGTATCTCCCCGCCTAGTTCTAGCCTTAAATCTCAGCCAAGGATCATATCCCTAAGCTTTGATACCAACTGTGACGCCCCTAAAATTGGTCCACACAACCCATCTTGGATCGCCAGAAACAACACTACTGACAAGTTCATTTATACAACTGTCGTGCAAAATACGACGACACATATACTGTGAGTTTCAATAAAAATATTGTAACGTATATAATACGACAATTTTCATACTCAAATTATTACAATGACATATAAAATACAGCATCAAATATTTCAAGTCCCCAAAGGAACACGAGAAGATTTATGTCCTCCTCATTCTAATGGAGTGTATTTTGACGCTTTCAAATTCAAGTTCATATCCGCATATTTGGTTCACCAAATATAACTATTAAATGATGTATAAAATATATCACACACATTTTAAGTTCTCAGTACAATTATTATGCCATAGCATTTCATAATTTGATTAGAATTGAGACTAATTCGAAACACCACTTTGTACCCATGTTCTCTCTGCTAGTCCTAGCGACACTTTTATTACCTGAATGGAGTGGTGAAGTAAAAGGGTGAGCACAAACAGCCCAGTAAAGAATATCACGACTTAAGATAAATAAATTATCAATAGCCTTCATCAATAATAAATCAGATATTTAGAACATATTGTAGATGATAAAAGTTTTCAACTATAATAGCAGCGGAATCAACAATCCATTAGAAGAGCCAAGCATAACTTTAATGCCCATCATCAATATTTTATTCCTGTAACACTAATCAACAGTTCTTCGTTGTGCCTAAGATAAAGAGAACTTTCACCACTTATTTTTTTACCTGAAACACAAAGCTCATGGTTATACCAATTTACAGTTTATAATTATGCCATTAAATTCATCTTTGCACTACGGCCAAAGACATACAACTGTAAAATCAATAATCAACAATCCATCTTTGCACTACGGGCCAAAGATATACAACTGTAAAACCAATAATGAACAGTCCATCTTTGCAGTACGGGCCAAAGATATAGACCTTTAAAACCAATAATCAACAGTCCATCTTTACACTACGACCCAAAGATGACTTTTACCACATTATTTGTCTTTAACTTTAGTCCATCTTTGCACATAAACCAAAGAAGATTTTTTCCACATCATTTGTCTGTAAAATAAATAATCCACATCACCGAATTATCCATGCACTACGGGCCAAGGATATTCGTTAGTATCACATCCACGAATTATCGATGCACTACGGGCCAAGGATATTCATTATTATCATATCCACAAATTATTCATGCACTACGAGCCAATGATATTCGTTATTATCACCAGTGGTCAAGATTATGCCAAACAACTGTCCATCAATGCACTACGACCAAAGATGACTTTCACCACAATATAAATATGAGGATGATGATAATGATATATATAATGAATGGGCAGGAATAATCAGAATAATAAGATAAAATATATCTTACTAATTTTCAACTTAATTATCCAGAGTCCAAATTGACAACATGATATCTAGAAAATCAATTAGAATTCCTGATAAAATATAAAGTACAAGTAATGTAAAGTTCTTGACTCAACCATAATACCTTAAGACTGAATAGAAAGATCCACTTCAAGATATTAGATGAAACACAAACTATTTAGGATATTCTAATCCTTTCAGGACTTTTCACCATTTAATAATAAGCTGAAGAAACGAATAATAATATCTTACCATAATATGGAGTATGAAAGAAAATGATATCCCTTTACCATAAAAATGATACCCCTTACCATAATGATATCCCTTACCTTAGCATGTGACTTGATTCTGCTTTCTGTGAAACTGATCAACTTTAACAATGCTTGCATTCCATATCTACACTTGGAGTAACCTTACATTCAACAGAAATACTCACATTATTATACTCACAATATTGTAGTAAAATAATTTTATATTTTTAGTGTAGTGATGGTGTGTGTTTAGTTGCTTAACTGGGCAACCTATTTATACTAAAAATTTAGTAACAACTAGCACATCCGCTTTGACAAAATAACCAAAATGAGGTATATAATAATGGTAGTAGAATTTATGGTCCCATAGAGAAAATTGAACCAACTTGTACACGTTTTAGAAATAATTATGTTGTGGTCTAGACTACTTTAGAAAAAGTAGAGTGTCGGCAAGTCATACCAGACTTACTTTTGTAAAAAGAAAATAATTGAACAAACATGTGTTTATCTTTAATCAACACCTTTATTCATCAATTATTTACACATTTTCAATTTTTGAACAATTATTCACAATTATTAACATAGACTCACAATACTGCCAACTGGTTTAATTATAAAACATCAAATAATATTAGTTATTGTACAATAACTACTGTGACAATTATTGAAATAAATACTGAGTGACTTTCTACGTAAGTGTAGACACTCGAAATTTTCTTCTACTGTTACTAACATTGTAGGAGGACAGATTCGTCTTTTAAGAGGGAACCCTGAAAGACAATCCAAATACATATCGAATAATACCAAAAGTTCATCATCAAACCCCGGATCATAATCTGGGAGTAACCAAATCCAACCTTGGAGATAACCCCAAGGCCTGCATATATAATATCGGACCACACACCGGAGAAGACCGATTAATCTCGGAGATGACCCCGAGGTATCTAGTCTCAGTCCCAACCATGGGAATAGGACAAGCCAACCTCAGAGATGACCCTGAGGATAGTCAAAGTCAACAACAAGCCAACCTCAGAGATAACCCTGAGAAAATACTGCTACAACTGCACGAAAACCGGAGATAACCCCGGGAGGGGCAAAATGGTTATTTTGCCAACTCAACTTCAACTCATATCAAATCAACTCATCTCAACTTAAATTACTTCAAAGGAAGTCCCACAAGAGCGATATCTTAACTTCCGAGCGCAAACTGCGCAAAACGGCTCAACGGATTGCCTGACGGACGCCCGAGAATGCTATTTCGGTCATGGACCCATTTTCCTAGAATAAAAAAAGGTCAAATCATATGTCATTGTATAGCTCTCGGAAAGAGCTTTTTGGAATGATATGGCACGCTTCCATCGGACTCCCGGATTGAAAGTTATGAGCGACCGAGCGAACAGCGCGTACGTACTTCGACACGGCGGGACCCACACTGCCCAGGGCACCCCGGGCAGCTGCAGGTACACCTGCTACTAGGTACCGTAGGTAGACCTGCGGCTCCCCCCTCTATAAATATGGGGCTTGGGGTGCTGATTTTCTAAGAGAAAAAGACGGGAAACCCTGCAGAACTCGCTCCACACTTGCCCATAAAGTGTATTTGCCCACTTTTAAACACATGTGAGCTCATGTATAGCCTTTTTTGTACCTACAAAAGCCAGTGTTTACCCACTCTAAAGAAATAGAAGTCTTCTTTAGCAATCAGTTGTAAGCCTTCTCACACACTTTAGAGTCTTTCTTTTCATCTTTGCACACACCCTTCTACACGTTGAGAGTCGTGTTGCTTGCTTTTGCCCGGACTTCGGTCCGTGGTTTTATTTCAGTCTCTATATATATATATATATATATATATATATATATATATACATATATATTGACTAACATTACCGAGTTATGCCTCGGTTGAGCCTAGACTTTGGTCTGGAGCGTTTATTTGCTTTTCTATATATATATATATTTTATATATATTAATTGTGTGTCGGACTTTGTTCGATGAGCCTAAACTTCGGTTTGGTGCGTTTATTGCTTTAATATATATATATATATATATATATATATATATATATATACTTATATATATTAACTGTGTGTCAGACTTTGTTCGATGAGCCTAAACTTCGGTTTGGTGCGTTTACTCGCTTATATATATATATATATATATATATATATATATATATATATATATATATATATATATATATATGAACTGCTATCGAACTCTGTTCTGTGAGCCTGGATTTTACATCCGGTGCGTTTACTCGCTTTTATATATATATATACTTATATATATGAACTGCTATCGAACTCTATTCGGTGAGCCTGGATTTTATATCCGGTGCGTTTACATGCTTATATATATATATATATATATATATATATATATATATATATATATATATATATATATATATATATATATATATATCGTCCCACCTGGAGTTTACTTCATGGTGGTTTACCGTTTTTACAGCTTTATCTACTTTTTGTCCCGCCTGGAGTTTCCTCCGTGGAGGTTGATAGCTTTTAACAGCTTTATTTACATTTCTGATCCCCCATGGAGGTTCTTCGTGGTTGGTGATCATGTATGTATATATATATTTACGGCTTTTATATATATACCTGCTTACTGCTTTCATACAAATTACGGTATCATGTGAGCCTAGGAATCATGTGATCACAGATTCATCCCATTGGATCTAGATTCGGTTCCCGTGATGGACATTTTCAGCTGTAAGCAGCTTGTAAATTATTCTGCGGTGTCTGAATTTACTCAGATGGTTTCCATACCCACGAGGAAGTCTGCATTATTTTGTATATTATTTTCGTACGAATGCTTCGCAGCCGTCAAATAAAATCAACCAAGCCGCTCATTTAATAAAATGGGAGTGCAAAAGACCTCAATTACTATTGATCGACAGGGTTTGAAAAAACCTATTTTATAAAACATCATTGCCATATCTTGCTAAAATTAAATTTTTACATAAATTCAAACCCTGCGTATATAGGTGCGAACGAGGCCTCGTACCACTTCTAAATAACAGCACATTGACCCACACACACACACATTCAGATAATAGTTTCTTGAAAGGAGGCGGTCACCATGGTAACACGGATGTTGGGGGGTGCCTAACACCTTCCCCCCGCATAACCAAGTTAAGCAGTGTCACATCACTGGGTTAATGTGCAAACCTTTTCTCGGTTGTGTTGGTACAACCAGTTAAAAAACCAACTGGCGACTCTTACAATCCAATAGTCGACATTATACATGTCGGACCTTTTTCACTTGTTTTTTTTCAAACAAATCTCACCTAAAATGAGAACACCAAAGAACAAGTAACGGAAAGGGACAAATAAAAATCCCGACGTCGATAGGTGGCGACTCTGCTGGGGACACCAGTAAGAGGACTTAAGCCATTATTACAATTTTTTCAAAACTGTAATCTGCTTGTGTGTGGATGTTGCATTTACATTGAATGAATGTGTACGAATGCATGTCTTGTTTATTTAGTGCCTCGCACTATAAACTGCATGTGATGTTAGTGCTTCGCACTATAAACTTCCTGTGATGTTAGTGCCTCGCATTATAAACTGTTCATGATATTAGTGCTTCGCACATGTTATCATTTCATGCGCTGAGACGCGATGTATGTTAATGTATGTTGTGTGGTCCCTCCACCAGGAGGCTATCCCGTCGGTGTTTGATTAATGGACTCGTGAGAAGCCTGATTCTCCGAGGCTCAGGAAAGGCACCACCCAAATTCGCTCCAGTTAAAAGACCGGATTAACTTCCCGTCAAGTAGATTGCGATGATTTGGGAACTTTCATGCCAAAAAGCCGCGAGAGTAACCTAAGATAGGTCAGCCTCTGATAAACCCAAAACGGAGGAAAGTCTCTTCATGCTCTCATTTCAAATTACACAATTTCATGACATATCTATCTCCATGTAATGAGAAATATGAAGGAATGTGTACACATATACATACATGCTACAAACAGCTGACATCCATTTTTGCAGGATAAAATTCCTAAAATGGACGTATCACATAGCATGATTAATTTCCATTCCCTAAAGACTAAACTATGCAAGTCTTTCACAGGGAGTCAATTGGGCCTACTACCCGTTCAAAGTCCAAAAAGGCAACAGACCTACAGTTAATCATGTCGTCATCCGACCAGACTGAGCTTAATCCAGTTTCTCGCAAGGAATTTGACGGATTAAGCAAACAAATTGCAGATTTGGCTGTTCTACTTTAAGAATTACACCAGTCTAATCAGGGTCTCAAGATACCCGTACATGCTGAATCCTCCATACAAGGAGGGAATCCGGTCATTACCATACCTGAATTACAGTTGGATATGACCAATAAAATTCATGATGCTACCCATCCCACTGGAGATCCAGGCACTGGTGACATCAAAAAGAAAGTCCTCCAAATGGAAGAGACCATCCGGTCAATCAAAGGGACTGGAAATTATGGGAGTGTCACCTATTTAGATCTCTGTATATTCCCAGGGGCTCGATACCCTACCAAATTCAAAGTCCCAGAGTTTGAAAAGTACAATGGGGTAGGCGATCCCTATACGCACCTCAAAGTGTACATTGGCGAACTGGGGTCTTATGCTGAAGATGAAAGCCTCAGAATGCAACTTTTTCAAAAGAGTCTCACTGGAGAGGCTAAAGCCTGGTATGCCCGACTTGACAATGACAGAATACATAATTGGGAAGAATTGGCCCATGCCTTTCTAAATCAGTACAGTTTTCAGTCACAAATGGCGCTAGATCGATACCAAGTGACTAAAGTTAAAAAGCAAAGTACTGAATCTTTTCGAGAATATGCCCAAAGGTGGAGACATCTAGCAGCGCAAGTCATTCCATCAATGACAGAAACTGAGATGGTAATGACGTTTATTGACATCCAAGAGGCTCCATACTACGAGAGGATCCTAGCAGGCATAGGAAAGCCATTCTCAGAAATGATCAAACATGGAGAAATGGCTGAGATGGGCCTAAAGGCAGGCAAGATTAAAGACTTCACTGCCTTAGAAGCAGTCACCAAGCATATACAGACTGGCAAATATGCAAGCGAACCCAAGAATGTACCCGATAAAGGCATTAAAGATGTATCCCTTATTGTACATGGGCAAGCTAGGAGACCAACATACATTCCCTCCATTTGGAAAATACAAGACAATCTGCCATCTCAACAACAGGCTACATTCAACCAATGCCCAGACAGGAAAAGAAAATTTAAAAGAACGTAAAATCGGGTATTCACTCCACTGGGCGATTCCCTTGAACATGTATTAGCGATATTAATGGATCACAAGAAAATTACCGAATTAGCCCCACCTCTGGAAGCAGGGAGCAAAAGATACAATCCAAGCCAGAGATGTACTTACCACTCAGGGTCTCCAGGACACGATACACATGATTGTTGGTCCTTAAAACAAAAGATTCAAAATATGATCGAAAGTGGCAGTATTGTGGTCGAACAACCTGACCACCAAAATATCAACACCAACCTTCCGTTGCGACATGATACGGGAGAAGTAAACATGATCGGGTCAGGAAGCGCTAAAAGGTATCCAATTCATAAGTACATACGAAGGATGGAGGAATACCCCCAAAGTCATATAACAAATGTCCTAGAGTGGGTAAACTCGGAGGAGGGTATACCAGTAATGCAAAAATTGGATGTGATCCAGAATCAAGTAAACCTGATGGCTAGGCTGTTAGTGCGCCAACATCAGGAAACAAAGCAATTTTTCACTCAACTCTCATAAAGCCAAGAGAAAAAGGACTCCACGATGAGCCAGCTAAATGAAGAAGATCAAAGCAGGCTGAAAATACAAGAAAAAGGGGATGATAAAATTGCTAGAAGATCTCGTTAGCGGAAGAATCGATCGAGGGAATGCGAATTCTCAAAGATTAAAGATCAAACAACCTCCAAAGGAGTCCAAAAATTCACCCCTCTGAGCAAATCCAATGAAGTAATGCTACACTTTCTGATAAGCGAAGGAAGGATTACTGAGTTGCTGCCTCCTATAAAGCCCAAGATAAAGAGTTATGACTCCACCATGATATGTCTCTACCATTCTAACTCACTTGGACATACGACTGAAGAATGTTGGTCTTTCCTACATAAAATCCAGGATCTCATTGAAAATGGAGAGCTGGATATAGAATTTCCCATGACCAAAAAAGGCGAAAAGGAAATAAAAAGCTTAAGATGTCCATTCGAGACAGGCTGTTCAAATGAGGTGAAGGCTATGAGCGATAATTATGCCAGCACACAAGGTGGACTGATCCTAATGCAAGAAATGACAGAAGAGACAAAGGCATCCCCAAAGGAGATTCCCCCGCCAACATCAAAAGTTCTATGGTTCCAAGATATCAACTACGTTCCTGATTTTATCACCTTGGATGATGCGGAGGAAATACTAATCCTTTCCAAGGAAGGAAAAGCCAAATAGGAATGTTCTTTGCAGGAAATGCAACAACAGTTTGAGGGAGATTTCATGGTTGAATCCTTTGAAACCAATGAAGAAGGCGAAGGAATAGATGAAGAAAAAGGTGGTGAGATTGTCGGGGAATCCAACCCGTTAAAGAATCCAGAGTTCATCCCTTTTTGCAATGCGTCCATTTCAAGCGTCCCTGAGGAATGTACTGAATCAGGAAGCGATCAAGTTATGGCCACAAGCAAAGACATTCAGAATCAAGGGGTAACCTTTATCACGAGTCCTGAAGGCAACATAACCACTGACAACTGGACAATCAGGCCTCAACTAGACAATAAGATGTAGATCCAGGGGATAAAGTTGCGAGTTCCAGAAAATGTTGGAACGGTACCACTTTCTTCGTAGTATGCCTTTTATTTCCATGCATGTAAATAAATAAACAAAACAAAAAATATCCCTACACTCTTCTCACCACTTACCCTTTTGAACCTTTTCAAACCAACGCCTGAACTACGAAAGACCTGATTTCCTCTTCAATAGGAGTACGTAGGCAGCCATCAATGGTGTGGTCAAACCAGACAAAAACCCAAACAAACACTTCTCAAACAGATACACCCCAGACGATGATTGCCCAGACGTAATGGTCATCATTCGGGAGAAGGAGGTTGATGATAGCCCCTCCATCACTACAGTCCACCAAGACTTTGCCCTTGACAATTAGAGCACCACTCCTTGCATTTGTCGACGAGGGTAAAAAGGGAAGAAACTCTCTCTACCTTGTAGATAGTAATATCTGCTTACGTTTTCTGTACAGTATTAGCAGTTACTTTTATCATTATATGCTAACACTTTGTGTGATTGAACAGTGTCATATATTAAGTTAAAGCATATTTTGTTTCAGGACTCTGAACTTGGATGCGCTTGTGCTTGCTGATGAGGTGCCTTTTCTCCACAAGGACTGTAACTTTGATATAAAGTTGGACTCAGACTTGATGAAAATACAAGAGGACTATGAGGTACCTCAGGAGATTAAAGAATGGGTCGAAGACAAACCCAAGTGAAATTTTGATCAAACCACCTGTTTTAAACCACAGAACCTTAGAAAAGCCCAAACAAATCCAGATTGGGACGGACCTCACTCCAAACCAAAGGAATGACATGGTTACTCTATTGACCCTATTCCAGGATGTGTTTGCATGGTATCACGAAGACATGGTTTGTTTGTCCACGAACATTGCCATTCATCGCGTTCCTATCAAAGAGGGATTCAAGCTAGTCAGACAGAAGCTCAGGTGATTAAAACCTGAGTGGAGTCTAAAAGTTAAAGAAGAAATTGCGAAACAATTTCAAGCCAGCATCAACATGATGTCAACATACCTTGAATGGGTATCCAACATAGTCCCCGTGCCGAAACCGGGAAGGGAGGTGCGAGTTTATGTGGATTACAGAGATTTGAATAAAGCTTGCCTCAAAGATAGCTTTCACGTGCCGTTCATCCACATACTCATTGACAATACAGCTCGATACGACATGTACTCCTTTGCTGATTTCTCCGCGGGGTACCATCAAATCATGGTTGCTGAAGATGATTGTGAGAAAACTTCATTCATCACGCCTTGAGGAGCCCTTTGCTACAGACGATTATCATTCGGTCTCATCAATGCCGGAGCTAACTATCAGTGAGACATATGGCTCTTTTCCACGATCTAATGCATGAAAATAAGAAGAAGAAAAAAGAAAAAAAAGAAGAAAAAGAAAAAGAAAAGAAAAAAAAAAAAAAAGAAAAATCTCTTCAACATGTTCTACAGTTGCTGCCTTACCATCGGCATGTTCTACAGATGGTTTTGGAGTTCAAAGAAATCTCCTTTCTACACATTCCTCGTAATAGGAATGACTTTGCGGATGCACTACCAACCTTGGCCTCATTGATCAATATACATGACAAAGAAGACATGCCAACTCTCACATTTGCACAATAAAGAGATCCAGCCTATGGGAATTCCATTGAAAATTATCGGATGACTTACCTCCCATCCAGTAACCTTGGTATCAACACATCAAGAAGTACTTACGAGATGGATCTACACCCGCTGAGGCGAGCCCGACTGAGAAAAGGCAGATCCATCAACTTGCTATAAAATTTTACCTGAGCGAACATACACTCTATAAAAGAGATGCAACACTAGGTCTCCTCAGATGTTTGGACGAGGACCAAGCTCAGAGGCCATGGATGAAATCCATGGGAAGGTAAGTGGCCCACACATGAGCGACCCTCTACTTATAAAGAAGATCCTACAATAGAAAAGTTCGACTACAACAGTTCAAACAACAGGAATTGATTTTGAAAAAGATCGTTGACAACCAAGCTCAGTCAAAAGGAAATTTGTCCCCGAACTGGGAAGGCTCATTTATTGTCGAGGAGGTATTGACAGGAGGCACTTTCAGATTACAGGAAATGGACGGCGATAAATTTCCACAACTCATCAATTCGGACACCGTGAAACGATACTATGTCTGAGGTAACCATCAAGCGAACATCCTGGTTTTGGATCATAAGATCATCAGTCATTCCAGTTCTTTAACCCCTCACTACATACAACCCTTTTTCACATCCATTTGCCCCATCAGGGACAAACACTTTCTAACCAGCAGCCTGGTTTTTGGATCGCTCTATCCGTTTATCAACTTGGTTTTGAACCCTTACTCAACTTCGATTATCCCATCAGGGATAAGACCTTTCACATCTGCAGTTTATCCTAGACATGGGATTAAACTTTTCATCTGTAATCTGCCCTATACTAGGGCGAACTACGTCGATTTGATCTCCCCAATACACGGGAGTACGTAGGAAGCCATCGTTATGGTCCGATCTCACCACCAAAAAACAAAAACGAACACACTCCTATCCATAACCACATACAAAAACAATTCCCAAGACACCAGAGATGGTAGGGAATACACACAGATCGACGATCCATTCTGAAAATCCTGAGACATTTCACTGTCCATCCATCAAGGAGGAGTTCAGAATACATCCAGATCACAAAGTCCTAGAGAAACGAGCGAGTATCAAGCAAGTAGCAAGGCACAACTAAAAGGGAAGTGAATCAACATATATTTCCCTGCCATATATAATGTTGTTTGATATATACAATGTGTACTATACATGACAAAATGGCTAAGCTAGTCTGTGCAGGAAAATACAAGCCCATCTACAAATCAGTGTATATGCGGGCTATCAAGTCCATCATGCATTCCCTTTCATAAGAAGGAGGTAACGATGTAATCTCCTACCCAAGGGATTCTACACGAGCTCACAGATCCACCGCCAACTACATGCGATATTTCGGGCAGATATAGCATTATCCCGCTCAACAATCACTACATCTCTGGATGATCTGGCCTCATCCCTATGAGTTAGAGCATCATCTCTCTCAACTAGAGTGACATCTCTACCAGGAAAAGATATCAACATCAAAATCCACATCCACTACCTGTCCACCTTATGGTACAGAGGTAAAAGATTCTCACGATCTCGACATCTTATCAGCACATCTGTCAAAATAACTACTGCAGACAACAAGCGAGGCTGGGGCAATTTCAAAATTGTCAACAACCGGATATTGGGTCCCTTATATCAAGATTGGGGCAATCTTGAAAGCAGTGACAACTCAACACTGGGGCATTTATCAACCATCCTAAAGTGGAAAATGCACTAGTCAGCACCATCAGCATGGTCATTCATCATCTCAATGGCGATTTCGATATTACTCACTTACGACTTCATCAACAAAGAGAGTTTCTCATATGAATCCCCGACAACAACTGACGAAAGGACTGGGGCATTTTTACGATTCCAAGGAATGGTAGGATTTCAAGGCAGGATCATGCCTCTCATCAAAAGAAGGAGAACTCCTGAAAGAAGTCATGGCGACATTAGCTTGCCCCTACAAAAGAAGGGGAAGATTCTCAAAAGAGTCATTAACTCAAAAGAAGAGACCCAATGACAAAAGATCTAGTGAATGAAATTCTCACCATCAAATGCGTCAACCTGCGTCAAGTCCTCACAAGTTGAGGCCTCTACACCAAAGTTCAAATCTTGGCAGCGAAAGAATGAGTTGTACACTCCAGCGATGTCGACGGCATTCAAGTCATCAGTTCAACCGGGTTTCGAATTAAGTGCTCAAGGAAATGGGGCACAAACACCCAAACAGCGAGAGAAAACTCCAAATCACCTCTAAAGGGGTGAGACATCTGGTGGTTGTCATCAATCTAGCGTAACATCAGGTGAAATCTAGTGAAGTAATCCGTGGAATATTACTTCAGCGCAGGAATCCGAAGATCCGACATTCTAAACCATTGGCATCAATTCAGTGTAACATCAAGCTTGTCCAACGATGAATGCTTCGTATACCACCGTTTGAGTGGGTGCCGAAACAGTTTGGCGATCAGCAGGGTAGGCACCGTTGCAACTACCAGCGAATACGTCGGGAGGGTCTGGTGATTTTCAGAACGTCATCCCCATCAGAGATGTGGAAAATATCTCAACTTATCTTCATCAAACAAGCATCAACGATTAAATGCCAAACCACTGGAGTCAACACCAGCATATGTATCAGCAATGATCGGCAAAGGTTGTAATAACCCGATATTTTTTATATAAATAGATAAGAAATTTTGCATATAAATTTTTTTTTACAATGAGAATAAGTGTCAAGTATTGTGATGTTAAATGCGAATTTATTTATTACTTGAAAAATTAGAAATAATTTTAGAATTATTAATTACTACAAATTATATTCTTATGGTAATTAATTTCTGTAAGCAGAAATATTTTTATTATTTATTTTCCATGAAAATATAATTTATATATTATTTAAATAATATATGAAGTGACAATTAGAATTATAATAATAAATATGTTATTATATGAATTTGTTCAGAATATTTAAGTTAATTATTGTAACTTGATTATTGATGTTGTGTACGAAGGATAAGTCAGATATGGAAACCAAACCCTAAACTTGGATTTTTATCCAGGAATGAGAATAATAATGTAATATTAATTATATTTTAATTTTCAGTACTTAAATATATACCGTATATCTATAGACTGTTAATGTTGGTCAATTGTGGTAAATTAGGTAATAACCTAATATTGTGTTGTGAAACCCTAATTGTTAAACTCAATTATGAGTTAAGACTGAGTAGTAATTGTGTTATATGAATTCTTCTGCGTATTAGAATTTTTGTAATTAGAAGAAACCCTAATTATTGTTTTATGCTGATAATTAGGAAAAAACCTAATTATTTATTTGAAAACCCTAATTGCAAATTTTAGAAACCCTAATTATTATTTTGTAAATTATAAAGATAATTAGGAAACCCTAATTAATTTGGAAACCCTAATTTAAAAACCCTAATTTCTATTAAAAACCCTAATTTAATTAGTATGTTTTAAATTAAAATTGTATTACACTTTAAATTTTAAATTGTCCAAACCCTATAAATTATTTGGGAAATTATAAAATTTTTAATCTAGTGAATAAACCCTAGATTTAATCACCTTGTACAAGAATGCCCTTGAAATTATATGGGAAATTACCAAAATACCCTTTTTGTCTCTTTAGTGTATTATTAGTGAATTATTGTGCATTATTGCTATCAAAGCATGGCAAACATCCTACGCTACCAATTTAGCATCCAAGACTCAATTATATTCAGATTCAATCAACTATTTTGAATATTCAATGCATCTAATTTGGTTTATATATAGATTGGAGAGAGAATTAAGGCATTTTGTACACTAAAAATTGCCCAACTCTCATCCTTGAGCTTCTCTCTCTAAAACCTACGATTTATTGTAGTATTTCAGTCCCAAAACAAAGCCCTACTACCAATCATAACAAATCATAAGCCAAGAATCAAGAATCAAAGCTTAGAAAAGGTATAAACTCTAGCTTGATTTTTTTTAAATTTTTTGGTGTTAGATGTTATGTTTAAATGTTAGAACATGTTGATTATAGTGTCTAAGGATGATCTGGGTTGCTAGATGTTGGATCCATAACATTTAGAAGCTCGGATTTGAAGATTTCCAAAATCAAGAAATTTTATTTTCTGTGATTTTTTGGCAAATGTCAAGCCTTATATCTCTGTGATCTTTAATGTGTTTTGTGTTATAAAAAGTTGATATGTGTAGCTTGTTATGTGGTCTTTAATCTCCAAAACAAATCAGGTCCATATCTATTTTCGATCAAAAGTTATTTAAGGTCAAAGTGGGTTGACCGGCATTGACCGACTGTTCTTCAAACCCAGAAAATATTCTAAGTGTCCACAAAATATTTTTTGGCAAATGTCAAAGCTTATAAATCTTTGCTCGATCATGATTTTTGTTATTTAGAAGTTGTTATGTGTAGTCGGATATGTTGTCTTTAATATGCAAAAAGAATCGAGTTCATAGCTTTTGTAGATCGGGAGTTATTCATGGTCAAAACCCGTTGACCGAAAACGCTGAAGAACACAAACCCAAAATATTTTTGAGCAGATTCCGTGTTGAAGTTTGACCAGCTTGATCATTCTCATGTTATGATGTTAATGTGTTATGATGCTTTTTAGTTGTAGTCCTACATGTTGTCTACACACTCCAATTGATAGATCACACAAACAATAAACATATTGGAAGTTATAAGGATCCAAAGTAGGCACCTCGACTGTTCTTCAGTCGAAGAACAGACTTGTCAGACTTTTTGATGGCTAATAACTCTTAGATCTGATGATTTTTAGTCATGATGTTTGTTGGTAATTGTAGTATTACATGAGCACTACAAGATCCAAGTGTTAGATTTCCCAGAAACGTAATGAATTGAGAATTATAATCGGTCAAACTTGGCACCTTGATAACTGCCTTGTCAGTGTTCTTGAGGCTCAAGAACACCTAAGGCAACAGATAAGCGTCGCTAAAGCCTTTAGCGACGGTTTTGATATATTTTAAAATTTTCAATTTCTGAAAATTCCAAAAATGATTCAAAAATTAGAAAAATTAGATTTTAATTATTAAAAATACTTAATAAATTCTAAAAAATTATTTTAAAGTCTGAAAAATAGTTTTTAACTATTTTGAGTATATTTCAAAAATATTTAGTATTTTTGGAATATAAAAAAGTATTTATTTATTTAATTATAATATTAAATAAATTATTTAAAAATAATTTTAATTCATGAAAAATCATGAAAAATTATATTATTGTGTTAGAAAATATTTTAAGTTATTTTTAATGAATTTTAATATTTTGTGATAAAATTTCATTAATTAATTAATATTAATGATGTTTAAGTTATTTAATAAATATATGAAATAATTATGGAAAATAAAATTAATGATTTTAAAAATTATTTATAGTATCATAAAAATATTTTGAGTTATAAAATATGACTTTGGATATTTTGTCATGAAAAATATTATTAATTTAATATTAATGATATTAATCTAATATTGATGATATTTAGTTTATTTAATAATTATATTAAATAAATAGTTTAAAAATGGTTTTATTTATTTAAAAATCATTTAAAAAGGATATAAATGAATTAAAAATATTTTAAGTTATAAAAAATGACTTTTAATATTTGGATAAATAGTGCATTAATATTTTAATATTAATGGTAATTATTTAAAAATAATTTTAAATGTTTTAAAAATCATTTAAGAGTAATATAAATGTTTTAAAAGCATTTTGAGTTATTATACATAACTTTAATATTTTGGCAACAGTTTCATTAATAATTTAATATTGATTAAATGTTAATGATAATAGAATTATTTGATATTTAAATCATTTAATTATGATTCCGATATTTAAAAATTCTTGATAAATTATAATAAGTGTTTAAAAATTATTTTAAGTCAATTAAAAATAATATGACTGATACTTATTAATATTGAGATACAGAATAGAGTCTTAGACTCGATAATTATTAAATAAAGCTGTCGGTACACCGACATGTTTCAGAAATTCATCTAGACTTAGATATTTTGACTGTATTAATGATTAATTATGATTCAATGACTGTTGGATATGTGTGATAATGTAATTAGGTTATGTGCTGACTGCGAAATGCAGTACTATGTGTTATAGTATATTATTCTAATCGAACGAATGATCTTATTACTGATAGGTCGCTGTATAAAAGATTAATCTAAGTTACGTTATTGTAAGCAGCAGCTCAGGCAAGTATCCTACCTTTGCATTTCCTTTATGCAATGGACATGAGTAAGAAGTTTCAGAATTAAATTATTATTATGCTATATTATCAACTATACTGCGACATATTCTATATCCGCTCATTGTTTATCAACATGTTAGTATATGGTAATTCAGATATGTATTATGTTCGTGAATTTCTATAAAATGGTTATATAAGTGTCCCCACTTGGATAATCATTGTATTTAATCACATGTTGATATACCTTTGTCAATTACCCTTGTATATATATATATATATATATATATATATATATATATATATATATATGTTGAATTATAGATTATTGTTGAACAAGATAAAACCTTTGCTTTAGAACCCAGACAAGTATGAACATCCCTTACATAGGGAAAACTTTTATGCGCCCAAGGTGGAGAGAGTTCTTGAAATGTAGTATTGATCAATGCAGGGCACAACAGGCTGATCACCCCCGTGTCCGTAAGTTATGACGGTTTGCAGATGAATTTTTGTTTAACCTTTTCGAAAAAAGAAAACAATGTTCATAATATTTCACTTAACCCTACTTATAGTCAATACGTAGTTTCAAAAATGTGAAAGAGAGTTGTTATGTTATTATTATTCTTGGTACAGCTTACTTCAGAACTGTTGATTCGTTGTAGAAGTGTCTTTCAAAGAAAACATTTAATTCTTTCAGCTAATATATATTATTGTTATTACTTGCTGGGCACTCAAATGCTCATTCTTGCTTAATTTAAATGTTTTCAGTTAAGTCTGAAGAACCAGAAAGCTCGTGCAGAAACAAAGGAAAAGGAAAGCTAACTGAATAAGATTTATGGTAGTTGTTATAATAGTTTATATTATTAAGACAATGATATATATATATATATATATATATATATATATATATATATATATATATATATATATATATATATATATATATGTATTGAAATGTACTTTAAGGTCTCGTACCTGGGGAGATAAACTCTGATAATTATGTAAATTAAGTTGTTATTCATATTATTGTTATTATTATTCGTAGAATTTCGCTCATAGAAATGGTATCGTGAAGCACCGAGTTCGGGTTTCAAGTACCCGGATTTGTGGGCGTCACAGGTTGGTATCAGAGCTTTAGGGTTAGAAACCTTAGGTGGGATCGACCTTAGGCTATAACCTTAGGACAGGGGGAAACGTTGAAAATATAAATAACTCATATAGAGTTTTAAAAAGAGATTAATTGAATAAATTCATCGTTGAACAAAATAAAAGATAACTCTTATAAAAATATTGTTTGCTGTGTGTATATACTATATGCTAATCAGGATAATTTATGTGTGTAGATGTCTGGTGGAAAAGGATTGTTATGGGTTTATAACTTGAAGAAGAATCAGATCCATACACCCGAGCTAATATCGAAGCCAATAGCTGAAATAAAGGTTCACAATGAAACCAACTCGGACGAGGTAGTTATTGTGGAAAATGTAGTACCAGATACGAAAATGGTGGAACTGACAGATAGTGATTCGGACACTAAAGTTGAAGCTGATCAAGCATCAACGGAGGTGCAGGATTTGAGGAACAAGGTTTCTTCTTTGAAAAAGCTGTGGGAAATAGAAAAGCTGTTGAATATTCAACTGCGTCAGGCGTTAATAGAAACAATGGAAGAGCAGGATAAGCTTAAAATCCAAATTAATCAGATAGGAGCCTCAAGCAACACATCGTGTGCAGCTCCAAGAGATAAGGGAAAAAGAAAGATAGAAGACCATGATTTAGGAAAACCTGCTAAGAAGAAAGGGAAAAAGATATGTTACAATTGCAGACATGAGGGACATACCTCTCATCATTGTCCCGACTTTAATCTAGGCATACGTTTTGTTTGTGGGATGGAAGGTCATCGATCAAAAGATTGTCCGAGAGAGAGGCTTAGTAAATAGGTAGTATAGGTTCTGTTGTGTAGGTATGTTTAAGGTAATATGTGTGATAAGTATGTTTGTGTAATAAAATATTTTCAACTTTTGTGTTGGTCAATGTTGTAAATCCCGACTTTTGTAGTCACAAAGGGATAGCTGGTGTGTAAAGTAGTATGTGCTATGCTATGTAAAATATTCGATGAATGAATATGAATCTAAGTTTGAGAAAAGAAACAAGTTAATATATTAATCTTATGCAATAAGGTTTAGAATGTAAGTTAATAAAGTATAATTTATGGTTTTACTTAACGAGATAATGCCGCCAAGACGTCAAACTCGAAACCAAAGGGTAGAAGAATCTCTCAACAACACTGAGGAACAACAACAAGACCCGATGCAAAACTTTACAAACATGGTAGCTCAGACTATGCAGCAGGGAATACTAGCCGTAGGAAATCAGCCAGATAATCGCTTGGCAAAATTTAAAGACTTCAAAGCAGTAGGACCACCAGAATTCAGAGGATCAGCTGACCCTATAGAAGCCCAGACATGGGTTAATGAAATAGAAAAGGCGTTCGTAATTGCTAGGGTAGATGAGGGGCAAAAGACTGCTTTTGCCACTTATATGATGAAAGGGGAAGCCAACTTTTGGTGGGAGGCAAATAAAACTAGGGCAGGAGAAGGAGTAGTTACTTGGGATAGGTTTAAGACTTTATTTTTCGAAAACTATCTCTTAGCTAGTATGCAAGCTAGGATGGAGGTGAAATTTCTGGAGTTAAAGCAGGAGAACATGACTGTTGCGGAGTATGTCGCAAAGTTTAATGAGTTGGCTAGGTTTGCTCCACATCAAGTTGATACGGAGGCTAGAAAGGCAAGGAGGTTTGAGCTGGGCTTAAAACCCTGGCTCTACAATAAGGTGGCAGTATTGCAAATCAATACTTTTGCAGCACTCGTGGAGAAGGCTATCATAGCTGAGGAGGGGAGTGAGGCCATGAGCCTCTACAACAAGGAGAAGAAGAACAGAAGCAAGGCAGAAGGATCTTTGAAGGTGGAAGGAAATAGTGGAAATAGGGGTGAGAAAAGAAAGAGGAATTTTTCTGGGAATGTTCAGGTGAAACAGGAAGGTGTGAAGAAGCAGGTAGTGCAGTGCAAGAATTGCGGGAAGAATCACTCTGGTGAGTGCCTGAAGGGTAAGTTTGTATGTTACAAGTGCGGGCAGGAGAGTCATATCTCTCCCAACTGGCCCAACCCAAGGATGAACAGTGGGTGTTTTATATGTGGATCGATTGAACATAAGGTGAAGGATTGTCCAAAGAGGAGAATGGAGGCAGGAAATGTAACCACGGGGAAAGGCAGTGGGACTTTAGCAATCACAGGACCGACCTCAACCAATAACCCAACAAAAGCAACTCCGAGGCTCTTCAACATGACGGTCCAGGATACTGTGGCAGCTGGAAATGGAACTCCAGGTGTTATTCGAATAACTTATATATCTTATATGATTTTCTTATATATATAGTAAATTAATTTATAAAGAAATTTTGAATGAAGAATTTGAGTCATTTTAGAAATCAAACTTCTGTTTAATCAGGTAGACAAGCGTTATGCTGAATAGTAAAAGATCAGTTCGATCAATTATGATCGAGGTCTACTTGCAATGATTATATATGCTATGTACCCTTGTATATATGAGTTTTAAAACGGTAATTCTGGGGACGGAATCCTTATAAGGGAGGGTGAATGTAATAACCCGATATTTTTTATATAAATAGATAAGAAATTTTGCATATAAATTTTTTTTTACAATGAGAATAAGTGTCAAGTATTGTGATGTTAAATGCGAATTTATTTATTACTTGAAAAATTAGAAATAATTTTAGAATTATTAATTACTACAAATTATATTCTTATGGTAATTAATTTCTGTAAGCAGAAATATTTTTATTATTTATTTTCCATGAAAATATAATTTATATATTATTTAAATAATATATGAAGTGACAATTAGAATTATAATAATAAATATGTTATTATATGAATTTGTTCAGAATATTTAAGTTAATTATTGTAACTTGATTATTGATGTTGTGTACGAAGGATAAGTCAGATATGGAATCCAAACCCTAAACTTGGATTTTTATCCAGGAATGAGAATAATAATGTAATATTAATTATATTTTAATTTTCAGTGCTTAAATATATACCGTATATCTATAGACTGTTAATGTTGGTCAATTGTGGTAAATTGGGTAATAACCTAATATTGTGTTGTGAAACCCTAATTGTTAAACTCAATTATGAGTTAAGACTGAGTAGTAATTGTGTTATATGAATTCTTCTGCGTAATAGAATTTTTGTAATTAGATGAAACCCTAATTATTGTTTTATGCTGATAATTAGGAAAAAATCTAATTATTTATTTGAAAACCCTAATTGCAAATTTTAGAAACCCTAATTATTATTTTGTAAATTATAAAGATAATTAGGAAACCCTAATTAATTTGGAAACCCTAATTTAAAAACCCTAATTTAATTAGTATGTTTTAAATTAAAATTGTATTACACTTTAAATTTTAAATTGTCCAAACCCTATAAATTATGTGGGAAATTGTAAGATTTTTAATCTAGTGAATAAACCCTAGATTTAATCACCTTGTACAAGAATGCCCTTGAAATTATATGGGAAATTACCAAAATACCCTTTTTGTCTCTTTAGTGTATTATTAGTGAATTATTGTGCATTATTGCTATCAAAGCATGGCAAACATCTTACCCTACCAATTTAGCATCCAAGACTCAATTATATTCAGATTCAATCAACCATTTTGAACATTCAATGCATCTAATTTTGTTTATATATAGATTGGAGAGAGAATTAAGGCATTTTGTACACTAAAAATTGTCCAACTCTCATCCTTGAGCTTCTCTCTCTAAAACCTACGAATTATTGTAGTATTTCAGTCCCAAAACAAAGCCCTACTACCAATCATAACAAATCATAAGCCAAGAATCAAGAATCAAAGCTTAGAAAAGGTATAAACTCTAGCTTGATTTTTTTTAAATTTTTTGGTGTTAGATGTTATGTTTAAATGTTAGAACATGTTGATTATAGTGTCTAAGGATGATCTGGGTTGCTAGATGTTGGATCCATAACATTTAGAAGCTCGGATTTGAAGATTTCCAAAATCTAAAAATTTTATTTTCTGTGATTTTTTGGCAAATGTCAAGCCTTATATCTCTGTGATCTTTAATGTGTTTTGTGTTATAAAAAGTTGATATGTGTAGCTTGTTATGTGGTCTTTAATCTCCAAAACAAATCAGGTCCATATCTATTTTCGATCAAAAGTTATTTAAGGTCAAAGTGGTTGACCAGCATTGACCGGCTGTTCTTCAAACCCAGAAAATATTCTAAGTGTCCACAAAATATTTTTTGGCAAATGTCAGAGCTTATAAATCTTTGCTCGATCATGATTTTTGTTATTTAGAAGTTTTTATGTGTAGTAGGATATGTTGTCTTTAATATGCAAAAAGAATCAAGTTCATAGCTTTTGTAGATCGGGAGTTATTCATGGTCAAAACCCGTTGACCGAAAACGCTGAAGAACACAAACCTAGAATTTTTTTGAGCAGATTCCGCGTTGAAGTTTGACCAGCTTGATCTTTCTCATGTTATGATGTTAATGTGTTATGATGCTTTTTAGTTGTAGTCCTACATGTTGTCTACACACTCCAATTGATAGATCACACAAACAATACACATATTGGAAGTTATAAGGGTCCAAAGTAGGCACCTCGACTGTTCTTCAGTCGAAGAACAGACTTGTCAGACTTTTTGATGGCTAATAACTCTTAGATCTGATGATTTTTAGTCATGATGTTTGTTGGTAATTGTAGTATTACATGAGCACTACAAGATCCAAGTGTTAGATTTCCCAGAAACGTAATGGATTGAGAATTATAATCGGTCAAACTAGGCACCTTGATAACTGCCTTGTCAGTGTTCTTGAGGCTCAAGAACACCTAAGGCAACAGATAAGCGTCGCTAAAGCCTTTAGCGACGGTTTTGATATATTTTAAAATTTTCAATTTCTGAAAATTCCAAAAATGATTTAAAAATTAGAAAAATTAGATTTTAATTATTAAAAATACTTAATAAATTCTAAAAAATTATTTTAAAGTCTGAAAAATAGTTTTTAACTATTTTGAGTATATTTCAAAAATATTTAGTATTTTTGGAATATAAAAAAAGTATTTATTTATTTAATTATAATATTAAATAAATTATTTAAAAATAATTTTAATTCATGAAAAATCATGAAAAATTATATTATTGTGTTAGAAAATATTTTAAGTTATTTTTAATGAATTTTAATATTTTGTGATGAAATTTCATTAATTAATTAATATTAATGATGTTTAAGTTATTTAATAAATATATGAAATAATTATGGAAAATAAAATTAATGATTTTAAAAATCATTTATAGTATCATAAAAATATTTTGAGTTATAAAATATGACTTTGGATATTTTGTCATGAAAAATATTATTAATTTAATATTAATGATATTAATCTAATATTGATGATATTTAGTTTATTTAATAATTATATTAAATAAATAGTTTAAAAATGGTTTTATTTATTTAAAAATCATTTAAAAAGGATATAAATGAATTAAAAATATTTTAAGTTATAAAAAATGACTTTTAATATTTGGATAAATAGTGCATTAATATTTTAATATTAATGGTAATTATTTAAAAATAATTTTAAATGTTTTAAAAATCATTTAAGAGTAATATAAATGTTTTAAAAGCATTTTGAGTTATTATACATAACTTTAATATTTTGGCAACAGTTTCATTAATAATTTAATATTGATTAAATGTTAATGATAATAGAATTATTTGATATTTAAATCATTTAATTATGATTCCGATGTTTGAAAATTCTTGATAAATTATAAAAAGTGTTTAAAAATTATTTTAAGTCAATTAAAAATAATATGACAGATACTTATTAATATTGAGATACAAAATAGAGTCTTAGACTCGATAATTATTAAATAAAGCTGTCGGTACACCGACATATTTCAGAAATTCATCTAGACTTAGATATTTTGACTGTATTAATGATTAATTATGATTCAATGACTGTTAGATATGTGTGATAATGTGATTAGGTTATGTGCTGACTGCGAAATGCAGTACTATGTGTTATAGTATATTATTCTAATCGAACGAATGATCTTATTACTGATAGGTCGCTGTATAAAAGATTAATTTAAGTTGCGCTATTGTAAGCAGCAGCTTAGGTAAGTATCCTACCTTTGCATTTCCTTTATGCAATGGACATGAGTAAGAAGTTTCTGAATTAAATTATTATTATGCTATATTATCAACTATACTGCGACATATTCTATATCCGCTCATTGTTTATCAACATGTTAGTATATGGTAATTCAGATATGTATTATGTTCGTGAATTTCTATAAAATGGTTATATAAGTGTCCCCACTTGGATAATCATTGTATTTAATCACATGTTGATATACCTTTGTCAATTACCCTTATATATATATATATATATATATATATATATATATATATATATATATATGTTGAATTATAGATTATTGTTGAACAAGATAAAACCTTTGCTTTAGAATCCAGACAAGTATGAACATCCCTTACATAGGGAAAACTTTTATGCGCCCAAGGCGGAGAGAGTTCTTGAAATGTAGTATTGATCAATGCAGGGCACAACAGGCTGATCACCCCCGTGTCCGTAAGTTATGACGGTTTGCAGATGAATTTTTGTTTAACCTTTTCGAAAAAAGAAAACAATGTTCATAATATGTCACTTAACCCTACTTATAGTCAATACGTAGTTTCAAAAATGTGAAAGAGAGTTGTTATGTTATTATTATTCTTGGTACAGCTTACTTCAGAACTGTTGATTCGTTGTAGAAGTGTCTTTCAAAGAAAACATTTAATTCTTTCAGCTAATATATATTATTGTTATTACTTGCTGGGCACTCAAATGCTCATTCTTGCTTAATTTAAATATTTTCAGTTAAGTTTGAAGAACCAGAAAGCTCGTGCAGAAACAAAGGAAAAGGAAAGCTAACTGAATAAGATTTATGGTAGTTGCTGTAATAGTTTATATTATTAAGACAATGATATATATATATATATATATATATATATATATATATATATATATATATATATATATAAATAATATCATATATTGTATGGAATGTACTTTAAGGTCTCGTACCTGGGGAGATAAACTCTGATAATTATGTAAATTAAGTTGTTATTCATATTATTGTTATTATTATTCATAGAATTCCGCTCATAGAAATGGTATCGTGAAGTACCGAGTTCGGGTTTCAAGTACCCGGATTTGTGGGCGTCACAAAGGTAAAGCGATTAGCGAATACATTTTAACATTCATCATAACATTCATTACATTGCGATTTGTGATTTTGTGATATGCGATATGCGATGCGATATGCGATGCGATATGCGAAATGCGATGTGCGATTTACGATGTGCGAATTGCGGTGTGCGATTTGGCCAAATGCGAAAAGCGAAGTGCGAAATGCGATGCGCGATTTACGAACTGCGATTTGCGAAAACATTTTCACGTTCATCATAAACATTCACTACATTGCGATTTGCATCCTTGAAAATACCTTGTCATGTTTCAAGTGTCTACTAATCTTTATTATGTCCATTCCATTGCATTGCACGAACATGATAAAGAGGGGCATCTGTAGACACTCGAAATTTTCTTCTACTGTTACTAACATTGCAGGAGGACAGATTCGTCTTTTAAGAGGGAACCCTGAAAGACAATCCAAATCCATATCGAATAATACCAAAAGTTCATCATCAAACCCCGGATCATAATCTGGGAGTAACCAAATCCAACCTCGGAGATAACCCCGAGGCCTGCAAATATAATATCGGACCACACACCGGAGAAGACCGATTAATCTCGGAGATGACCCCGAGGTATCCAGTCTCAGTCCCAACCATGGGAATAGGACAAGCCAACCTCAGAGATGACCCTGAGGATAGTCAAAGTCAACAGCAAGCCAACCTCAGAGATAACCTTGAGAAAATACTGCTACAACTGCGCAAAAACCGGAGATAACCCCGGGAGGGGAAAAATGGTTATTTTGCCAACTCAACTTCAACTCACTTCAAATCAACACATCTCAACTCAAATTACTTCAAAGGAAGTCCCACAAGAGCGATATCTTAACTTCCGAGCGCAAACTACGCAAAACGGCTCAACGGATTGCCTGACGGACGCCCGAAAATGCCATTTCGGTCATGGACCCATCTTCCTAGAATCAAAAAAGGTCAAATCATATGTCATTGTGTAGCTCTCGGAAAGAGCTTTTTGGAATGAAATGGCACGCTTCCATCGGACTCCCGGATTGAAAGTTATGAGCAACCGAGCGAATAGCGCGTACGTACTTCGACACGGCGGGACCCACACTGCCCAGGGCACCCCGGGCAGCCGCAGGTACACCTGGTACTAGGTGCCGCAGGTAGACCTGCGGCTCCCCCCTCTATAAATATGGGGCTTGGGGTGCTAATTTTCTAAGAGAAAAAGACGGGGAAACCTTGCAGAACTCGCTCCACACTTGCCCATACAGTGTATTTGCCCACTTTTAAACACATGTGAGCTCATATATAGCCTCTTTTGTACCTACAAAAGCCAGTGTTTACCCACTCTAAAGAAATAGAAGTCTTCTTTAGCAGTCAGCTGTAAGCCTTCTCACACACTTTAGAGTCTTTCTCTTCATCTTTGCACACACCCTTCTACACGTTGAGAGTCGTGTTGCTTGCTTTTGCCCGGACTTCGGTCTGCGGTTTCATTTCAGTCTATATATATATATATATATATATATATATATATATATATATATATATATATATATATATATATATCTTATGAAAGTAATATGCACACAAGCCAATCATATTTGATGATAAAGCATATACTTTGTAACAATCTTATTCATTTATTAATAAAAGGTATTAATTTATTAAAGGCTTTTAATTATCTAGATGATGCTGTTTTATAATATGTGAGAAACCTATAGTTTTAAGCAATGCTTTTAGAATAATGATGATGATCATTCTAATGAGATCTAAATTCTTAGAAAGCTTAAAACTAAAATAGTTCCCAATCGTTGGATTACTAAATTGGGGATTAATGAATCCGGATAGATTGGTACATACGTTGCTTACTCATTGAATGAGGATGATTGATCTCATGATCATTTGTGTGGAGACACTAAAGCAAGTATGTAGGTGCTTATTAGAGAATAAGTTCACAGAACGTGGCTCGCTAAGGAATACCTAATGGAGTTTTACTTGCCTGTCAATAGGAATTCCTGTAGTGATAGTAGTACAAGTGATCCTTGAACTTGAGATCATCATAGTATATTGTGTATGATGAGTTATACTTTGACTTATTCCTTAAGACCCTTAGGGTATATCAAAGGGTATGCTTGGGTATAATAAGTTGTACATGGAGATAATGTATGATCAATAAAGAATCTACCGCTTCTAGTAAAAGAAGAGAAATGTCCTATGCGATTCGATAAATGACAACCCAGTAGTCCTTGGCCAAGGCAGAATGAAATTAGAAAGGAGTTTCTAATTTGTATTATTTGGGGTTGTGCATTTAAGAGTCGAAATACATATAATTAAATAAAATAAGACTTGACAGTAATTTCATGTCTTATATTTAATTGGGACATTGTATGGTGGAAGGATTGAATTGTACGGTAACTATTTACTCAAAGATTCTTTTATGATTAATGTTGAAATCTATATTATCTGAAAAGTCGTTGATCGCTAGGGAGGCTTATCCCTATTGTAGAATAAATATTATTTATTTAAATAAATTAATAGTTTAATTTATTTATTTAAATAAGATTAGAATTGTTCTAATTGATTTATTCACAATCGGTTTAATATGGAGAACCTAAAGGGTCACACCATAAAAGGAAGAATAATTATTTAAGAAGTTAATGGCATAATCGTAATAATATGTTAAGTATATTTAATTTAATCTATGGTGATAGAATAAATTAAATAGCTTAATATTTATTATTTAATATTTTAGAAATATTAAATATAAATTAATAAGAGGAGTCTTATTAATATTATTATAATTATTATTATTTTAATTTCTAAAAGAGTTTAGGAATTAATTTAATATAAGTACTCTCATTTATTCCTAATATGATTAGGAGGGAAAATTAGTTAAAGCAGTTTAATTAATTATCCCTAATAAGATTAGGGAGCTCATTTAATTAAAAGAGTTTAATTAAATAATACCTTATTTTAATAGGGTTACTTGATATCTTTATAAGAGGAGTCTTATATCAGATATCAAACATACGTTATTCCAATGGTTGGAGAGTACGCTCTTTTCTATAGAGATAGAAAAAATTAGAGTTTTGCCAAACACCCATCTTCTTGGATCTTTCTTCTTCCTTGGTGGATCACCTCTAGAGGCCAAACACTTGGGTGGCTAACGTTGATCAAAGGAAGGAACCAAACCCGGTAGATTCAAGTTGGACGCGAAAAGGATTGGAGGTGAACTTGTACCTGAGGAAGCTCGGATCTTCAAGGGTATGATTCTTGTTCTTTCTTTTTCGTTTAATTAATAATTGGACATAAAGGGTGATCCGGGTATATGGTTTGTAAAATTTTAAACTCTGATTTTTCCACGTTTCCGCTATTTTGTGCAATTTGATTGCGTTCATGAATATTACAAACCTAACATATTAGTTAGCATGAAATTTAATTTTAAAATTAAAATAAACTCTTTTATTTTAATATTAAAATAAACCTTTTATTTTAAGATTAAAATAAATTTTTATTTTTATTATAAAATAATTAAAAATATTATATATTATATTTTTATTAACCACGTGGCCACCTCATGCAAAGAATCAATGATTCACGTGAATTTAAGTAATATATTATATGAAATATATAAATCACCTTCATATGATTCTTAAAAAAAAACTTGCAGGATCATAATATATACTAATATACTAGATAATTGAATCCTGCAACTTACTTCAATTCCGTGCAAATAGTACTTGACCACGTGATCACCATTTAAGTCACCTTTTAACAGGATAAGGAAAAGCAAGCCACGCAAATCACAAAGTTTAAAAAAAATTATGAGATTTTCGGAAATAGCAACTGACTTCGCGAATTTCAAATATACTTCTGGAAAAAATAAATTAACAGTGGCATTAGAGCCAAACATTTATGCGGATTATTAATTATTTTACTTTGATATGTATATTGATATGTGTTTAGAACAATTTAATTGGGCATAATTTGTTGTATAAAATTTTTTATAAAAAAAAAAGAAAAAAAAGAAAAAGGGTGGCCGATTTTTTTTTTTACCGAATCTGCGTCCTAGTGATTCTCTTGAATAAAAGTTTCATGATTTTCGTGTTAATATATATTATATATATGATATATAATATATTATATATATGTTTCAAGAATTCTTATGTAGTCAGATACTTATCATGTTACGTTAATATATATATTTGCTACGATAATATGCTTTTTGATTACATTCTGCACACGGAAATCAAGGAAATTAAAGGGACTTGAATGAGGATTAACACGGTTAATATATATATATATATATATATATATATATATATATATATATATATATATATATTATTTTATAATTAAAATAAAAGTTTATTTTAATATTAAAATAAAAGGGTTTATTTTAATTTTAAAATTGAATTTCATGCTAACTAATTAGAGTTGGAATTGAATTCCATGATAACTAATTAGAGTTGAAATTGGATTTCATGTTTCCTTAAATAAAGGAGTTTATTTATATATGAAATAAGATTTCATATTATTCAAAATAAAGGAGTTTATTTATGAATAGGAAAGCGAATCCATATTTCCTTAAATAAAAGAGTTTATTTAGATATGAAATAAGATTTTATATTATTTAAAATAAAGGAGTTTATTTGTGAATAGGAAAGAGAATCCGTGTTTCCTTTAATGAAGGAGTTTTTTTTACTTGGAATTGGATTCCATAATTAATTAAAATAAAGGAGTTTATTTTGATTAAAGATTTTGATTAAAATAAAATAGTTTATTTTATTCAAATTGGATAAATTAAAATAAAAGAAGTTTATTTTGATTTAAATTTAGATTAAAATAAAGGAGTTTATTTTGATTCAAAATTAGATTTTATACTAACTAAATTTGCCCATTAAATGATATCAATATATATATTGAATATTTATTATTCATGAGATGAATGTTATTTATTGATGCATATTGTGATGTGTATGATAATAAATGAGATTGATTATGGATTATTGACCAATGCGATTGGATTTTATTTTAGTTGGATGCATGAATGTATGGGTTTTATTAAATGGGGTATGCGTACCTCGTCTTCTCTAATTTTTTCTTAATGTAAATTATATCTCCCTCCTATGTACTTCCCCTTGACTGCTGATCAAGGTTTCTATTTATTTTAAATAGTTTTGTAATAGGAATAGTTAGAATTAATTTTGAAGAATTAGAGATCAAGGAGCAAGGAGCACTTGAAGACCCGTTTGTAATGGAGCCCGGGTTTAAATGTAATAGTTATATTTAAATATTAATTCTTGCACCCCTAGGGTTTGACCTTTTTGGTTCACTTGGTGGCTCTAGTGAACCAAACTAGAATAAAAGTCAATAATCAATCCAGGTAGAATATAGTATTCTATATGTGCATGCTTATACTATATATATTATATATTATGCAAACATGCTTCGCATGGTAATTAATATGACGCGTATTTTATATATATATATATATATATATATATATATATGTGCATGCGCGCTAAACAAGATGAGACAAATTAATAATAAACCCCTCAAATTTTTTTTATATTAAGTCCTAAGCGTTCAAAGATATTTGGAATATCGAACGTCGCCTTCTAGTATGATAAAATTAATAGAGTATTAAATATTTAATATGAGTTTGTTGTGTCACCACAAGGCAAGTATTAAGTATTTAAGATGTTAATTTATCACATTTGATGCTTATAAAGAAAATTGAACAATATTATTTTGTTGTGTCACCACAAAGATGATATTTTTCTTTTTTGAATATATGGAGTGCTAGGTTGGACTTAACTTGGATAATTATGATTCGGATGTGCCACCACTTGATCAAAATAATCTAAGAGGCAAAATACAGGGAGTTGCATAGTTGATGTAATTGACAAGAGTTGTCTACCTATTTATTTATATATAGTTTGTTGTGTCACCACAAGGCTATATACATTTGAAATGAGATCCTTATTCTCACTAGCAAATCTTTAATTAGATTTAGCCGAACTATATAAGTGAGGGTAATATAGTTTGAAGAAAATAGTGGGAGATACCAATTTAAAACAAGACCTAAATTATTTTGGTAATTAATAAAAGAATGTATGCTAAAATGTTGTTAATTACAAATTTATTTACAGAATTTTACAATGTCTAAATTACTATCACTGCGTAGCATATTAGATGCTAAATTAATCGGACTGAAATACTCAGATTGGTTAAGGAATTTGAGAATAGTTCTCATGACTGAAAAGCTATCTTATGTCCTTAATACGCCTATCCCTGCAATGGTTGCAGACAATGCCTCTGAGGAAGAGATTACTACTTTTAGAAAGTGGCAAGATGATGCACAGTTGGCTCAATGCATCATGCTCGCATCCTTGAGTAACGAGCTTCAGCGTCAGCATGAAACTATGGATGCTCCTACTATATTCCTGCACATCAAATAGTTGATGGTGAGGAAAGTAGGACTAATAGATATCAGATATCTAAGGAGCTCTTCCAATCTAGAATAACTGATGACACTACAGTACAGAAACAAGTCCTTAACGTAATCAATTTGATTGATCAATTAGGACAACATGTTTTGTCATGGATGGAGAGTTGAGTCAAGATTTGATCTTGCACTCACTCCCGGACTCCTTTCAAAATTGTTGTGAATTTTTCATATGAACAAGCTAGATATCAGCCTCGCTGATTTGCTTAACATGTTGAAAAATGTTGAGAGTCACTTTCCAACCAAGAAAGACCTTGTCTTACTGGTAGGGGCCAAAGGATCTTCTGAAAAGAAGAACGATTCAAAGAAGGTAAATAGAAAGGCAAAAACAAAGGATAATAAGAACAAAACTGATACGGATAGCAAAGGAGTTTGCTTTCACTGCAATAAGCCTGGACACTGGAAAGAAAACTGCGAGAAGCATCTTGCAGAGGCTAACCAAAGAAGCTTAGTGAAGTTTCGGTTACAAATACAAATTTGTTCATGATTTAAAATAAATTTTTCTTTAAGTCAAGGTTCTACTTGGGTATTAGATACCGACTTTGGTTATTATAAATATAGATTTATGAAGGGACCAAGCAGAAGTAGAAAGCTAAACAAATATAAGTAATCCTATGTGTGCGAAATGAAACAAAGGTTGCCACATTAACCATAGAAACTTATAGTTTAGCAATGCCTATGGGCAAATCTATTAAGTCAATAAGTTGTTATTATATTCCAGTTCTTGTTAGAAATATTACTTCCATTTTATTGTTGGACAATGAAATCTTTGGTATTATATTTAGGAACAATTGTTGTTCTATTTATAATAATAATAATATTTTGTATAGAACTAGAATATTACTTAATGGATTTTATATACTTGACTTATGTTAAAAATTATTTTGCAAAATGAACAAATTAGTATAAGAAAAGGAGATGGTCATTCAAAGAGTTGAATGTGTGTATTTGCTGAAATACAAGTATAAATTATTTGAAAGGTTCAAAGAATTCAGAAGTGAAACAAATTGACAAAGTATTAAGATTCTTTGATTAGATCAAGGAATAAATACTTGTGCAATAAGTTTCTAGATCATCTCAAATGGTTTTCTCATAATGGACGCCTCCTGATACGCAATAATTGATTGATGTATTTGAATGAAAAATCGTACCTTGTTGGACATGGTGCGGTTCATAATGATTTTACCGACATTTCAGTATCCCTCTAGGGTCATATCCTAGAAATGGCTGCATATCTACAAAATGTAACCTCAAAATCCAGCCCCAAGACTCCATAAAAGTTATGGATAGGGAGGATTCCTAATCTTAAGTATGTTAAGATAAGGGGTTGTCCAACTTATGTGAAAAAGGTTTCAAAGGATAAGCTTGGGACAAGATTTGACAAGTGTAGATTTATGGGACGTCCTAAAGTAAGTTTAGGGTATATGTTCTATAATCCTACTTAGCAAAAGGTGTTTGTTGCGAAACACACTACCTTCTAAGATAAAGGTGTTTATCATTGAAGGGGCTAGTGGGAGGATAATAGATCTTGAAGAGTTCAAGAACTACAAAACACAATAAGTCAAATAAGAGGAACCTGTAGATAGACCTATTGTACCATAACCAAATCGTAAATCTGGAATAGTACCGAAGATACCTAGGAGGTATGGATTCATCATAGATAATGATGATGAGGTACACAACATAGAAGATAATGATCCAGTTACATACGATGAGGTAAGAGTTCTAGTGTGTACAAAAGGGTCAGTGGGAGCGATCTGACATTCGTAGTATTATATGTTGATATACTACGAATAAGGAATGATATACCAATGCTACAATCAGTAAAGATAAAGTTGTCTAAATATTCTTCCATGAATGATTTGGGAAGAGTATCTTAATTGGGGATACAAATCTATATATATAGATTTAAAAGGATGCTCGACTTAACCCATGGAACGTATATTCATTTGATGCTAAAGTTGTTTAGCATGGCAAACTCCATCAGATGTCTCATGTTGTTGAGACATGGAGTGTATCTCTCTTAATAGTCCCCATAGACTCCAAAAGAAAGATCGCATGAGTAACTATCATGTATGCAATGAAATATACGAGAACTGATGTTGATCAGTCATATTCTAGAGAAGTTCACTGTGAGACAGTGGAAAACATCTTAAAGTACTTAACCGGCACTAAAGATGTGATAATACATGGTGGGTTTGAATTAAAACTAGAGGGTTAACAGACTCAAGTTTTTCAGACAGACCAAGACAACAGAAAATCTATTTTAAGGTAAAGCGTTGCCTTGAGCAGTGGTGCAGTGAATTGGAAAGGTTCCAAACAGCAAAGAGTTGTTAGTTTAGTCATAAAGACAAAGTACATAGCTGTAAATGAAGCTGCAAGTTGATTGTTTGGATGAAAAGTTCATTACAGAACTAGGAATAGTTCCTAAGTCTCATCTTGGATCGAAACATGCGTTGCAGCACTTTCATTTGATTAAAGAATCATTGAAAGATGGGAAATCACTATAGAGATAGTGGACTCTCAGGAACAACATTACATATCCATTAACTAAAGCTTATCCAACAGCAGGATAATCGTCACTTAGAGAAGAAGAGTATGAGATACCATGACGATTGGCTTTAGTGCAAGTGGGAGATTGAAAGTAATATGCACACAAGCCAATCATATTTGATGATAAAGCATATACTTTGTAACAATCTTATTCATTTATTAATAAAAGGTATTAATTTATTAAAGGCTTTTAATTATCTACATGATGCTGTTTTATAATATGTGAGAAACCCATAATTTTAAGCAATGCTTTTAGAATAATGATGATGATCATTTTAATGAGATCTAAATTCTTAGAAAGCTTAAAACTAAAATAGTTCCCAATCGTTTGATTACTAAATTGGGGATTAATGAATCCGGATAGATTGGTACATACGTTGCTTACTCATTGAATGAGGATGATTGATCTCATGATCATTTGTGTGGAGACACTAAAGCAAGTATGTAGGTGCTTATTAGAGAATAAGTTCACAGAACGTGGCTCGCTAAGGAATACCTAATGGAGTTTTACTTGCCTGTCAATAGGAATTCCTGTAGTGATAGTAGTACAAGTGATCCTTGAACTTGAGATCATCATAGTATCTTGTGTATGATGAGTTATACTTTGACTTATTCCTTAAGACCCTTAGGGTATATCAAAGGGTATGCTTGGGTATAATAAGTTGTACATGGAGATAATGTATGATCAATAAAGAATCTACCGCTTCTAGTAAAAGAAGAGAAATGTCCTATGTGATTCGATAAATGACAACCCAGTAGTCCTTGGCCAAGGCAGAATGAAATTAGAAAGGAGTTTCTAATTTGTATTATTTGGGGTTGTGCATTTAAGAGTCGAAATACATATAATTAAATAAAATAAGACTTGACAGTAATTCCATGTCTTATATTTAATTGGGACATTGTATGGTGGAAGGATTGAATTGTACGGTAACTATTTACTCAAAGGTTCTTTTATGATTAATGTTGAAATCTATATTATCTGGAAAGTCGTTGATCGCTAGGGAGGCTTATCCCTATTGTAGAATAAATATTATTTATTTAAATAAATTAATAGTTTAATTTATTTATTTAAATAAGATTGGAATTGTTCTAATTGATTTATTCACAACCGGTTTAATATGGAGAACCTAAAGGGTCACACCATAAAAGGAAGAATAATTATTTAAGAAGTTAATGGCATAATCGTAATAATATGTTAAGTATATTTAATTTAATCTATGGTGATAGAATAAATTAAATAGCTTAATATTTATTATTTAATATTTTAGAAATATTAAATATAAATTAATAAGAGGAGTCTTATTAATATTATTATAATTATTATTATTTTAATTTCTAAAAGAGTTTAGGAATTAATTTAATATAAGTACTCTCATTTATTCCTAATATGATTAGGAGGGAAAATTAGTTAAAGCAGTTTAATTAATTATCCCTAATAAGATTAGGGAGCTCATTTAATTAAAAGAGTTTAATTAAATAATACCTTATTTTAATAGGGTTACTTGATATCTTTATAAGAGGAGTCTTATATCAGATATCAAACATACGTTATTCCAATGGTTGGAGAGTACGCTCTTTTCTATAGAGATAGAAAAAATTAGGGTTTTGCCAAACACCCATCTTCTTGGATCTTTCTTCTTCCTTGGTGGATCACCTCTAGAGGCCAAACACTTGGGTGGCTAACGTTGATCAAAGGAAGGAACCAAACCCGGTGGATTCAAGTTGGACGCGAAAAGGATTGGAGGTGAACTTGTACCTGAGGAAGCTCGGATCTTCAAGGGTATGATTCTTATTTTTTTCTTTTTCGTTTAATTAATAATTGGACATAAAGGGTGATCCGGGTATATGGTTTGTAAAATTTTAAACTCTGATTTTTCCACGTTTCCGCTATTTTGTGCAATTTGATTGCGTTCATGAATATTACAAACCTAACATTTTATATATATATTTACATATATATTGACTAACATTATCGAGTTATGCCTCGGTCGAGCCTAGACTTCGGTCTAGAGCGTTTATTTGCTTTTCTATATATATATTTTTATATATATTAACTGTGTGTCGGACTTTGTTCGATGAGCCTAAACTTCGTTTTGTTGCGTTTATTGCTTTAATAAGATATATACTTATATATATTAACTGTGTGTCGGACTTTGTTCGATGAGCCAAAACTTCGGTTTAGTGCGTTTACTCGCTTATATATATATATATATATATATATATATATATATATATATATATATGCACACTTATATATATGAACTGCTATCGAACTCTGTTCGGTGAGCCTGGATTTTACATCCGGTGCGTTTACTCGCTTATATATATATATATATATATATATATATATATATATATATATATATATATATATATATATATATATATATATATATATACACTTATATATATGAACTGCTATCGAACTCTGTTCGGTGAGCCTGGATTTTATATCCGGTGCGTTTATATGCTTATATATATATATATATATATATATATATATATATATATATATATATATATATATATATATATATATTTACATTTCGTCCCACCTGGAGTTCATTCGTGGTGGTTGACCGTTTTTATAGCTTTATCTACGTTTTGTCCTGCCTGGAGTTTCCTCCGTGGCGGTTGATAGCTTTTAACAATTTTATTTACATTTCTGATCCCCCATGGAGGTTCTTCGTGGTTGATGATCATGTCTGTATATATATATCTACGGTTTTTATATATATACCTGCTTACTGCTTTCATACAAATTGCGGTATCATGTGAGCCTAGGAATCATGCGATCACAGATTCATCCCATTGGATCTAGATTCGGTTCCCGTGATGGACATTTTCAGCTGTAAGCAACTTATAAATTATTTTGTGGTGTCTGAATTTTCTCAGATGGTTTCCATACCCACTAGGAAGTCGACATTATTTTGTATATTATTTTCGTACGAATGCTTCGCAACCGTCAAATAAAATCAACCAAGCCGCGCATTTAACAAAACGGGAGTGCAAAAGGCCTCAATTACTATTGAGCGACAGGGTTTGAAAAAACCTCTTTTATAAAACATCATTGCCATATCTTGCTAAAATTGAATTTTTACATAAATTCAAACCCTGCGTATATAGGTGTGAACGAGGCCTCGTACCACTTCCAAATAACAGCACATTGACCCACACACACACACATTCAGATAATAGTTTCTTGAAAAGAGGCGGTCACCGTGGTAACACGGATGTCGGGGGGTGCCTAACAACTTTCGCCCGCATAACCAAGTCCCCGGACCCTAATTGAATCTCGGTTTCACCGACCCGTTAAGCAGTATCACATCATTGGGTCAATGTGCAAACTTTTTCTCGGTTGTATTGGTACAACCAGTTAAAAAACTAACTGGCGACTCTTATAGTCTAATAGTCGACATTATACATGTCGGACCTTTTTCACTTGTTTTTTTCAAACAAATCTCACCTAAAATGAGAACACCAAAGAACAAGTAACGGAAAGGGACAAATAAAAATCCCGATGTCGACAGTAAGAATCAATAATATGAATCATTGTGCAATACCATGTGCTACTTTGCAATACCGTGTACTACTATGGAGTCACGCGCATTACTGTATTTTTATCATCAGGTATTTCAATATTTTAACGGTAAAAGCTTTGCCGTTATTTTTTATAAAAAGATTATTTATGTTACTTTCTTTATCCGTCAGTTATACTGTTAGAGGGCCCACCAATGATTGGTTAATTCGACACACTCGTATGAATATTTCCCGACAAAAAGAATATTTCTTGACCAAACGAATATTTTATGACAACTTGCTTAAATATTTTTCATATTTTTTGGATTACTCGACAATTTCTATAATTATTTCTACTTATAAAAACTATCATTTAATAGATTCAAAATATAAATACTAACTTGTGACGCCCCCAAAATTAGGTATACATCACCCATCTTGGGTCGTCAGATACATGGTACAGAATACAAATACAACTTACTAATACAACTGTCGGGTACAATACGACAAAATATAACTGTGAGTTTGAATACAATTATTGTCTACTAGAGACTATACAAACTCAAAAGGAGTTCTCATTACAATTATTATCACACTATTTAATAGAATAATGAGTACTACTAATACTATCATCTGGTCCGTCACTCCGTTCCCCGACTCGTCCCAACTATATTCTCATTTCTTGAAGAGAACAGTGAAAGAAAGGGTGAGCTCAACTAGCCCAGTAAGAAATATTATGACTAAGATAATGCAGAATAAATTATCATTAGCCTTCAACAGTGTTAAACTGATAAAATATAACGAACATCAAGTTTAACTGCAGCGGAACAAGTAATCCATTAAAAGAGGCAAGTAGAGAATAAAATCTACTATCTTCAATGATTTAAAAGGTTTTTCAACACTGTTATCGCTGGGGACTCAGCTTAATAAAATAATCCACATCATCGAATCACCCCTGCACCATGGCCAAGGATATTCGTGTATTCATCAATAGTCATGATCATGCCAACAACTGTCCATCAATGCACTACGGGCCAATGATGACTTTTACCACATCATTTGTAACATTACGGTCATGATTACACCGAATAATTCCTGGTTATAATCATACCAAGTCCATCTATGCATTACATGCCATAGATGACTTTCAACATTTTATAAACATGAGGATGATGACAATGATATAAGAATTCAATAAAACAAGTTCAAGAATTAATTTATCCAAGAATTAACAACGTCCAAATTGTCAACATGATACTGCTTTGTGGAGTAAAATTCAAGAATGCTTAGAAGAATATTTTCATGAAAAGATACTGGATGAACCGCAATTATCAAGGATATTCCACTAATTTCATGGAGTATAGAAGTTAAAACTTAACCAACTGAGTATAATAAAGAATAGAATAACAAAAGAAATCACCCGGCATACGATAGACCGCACAGACAGGTTATTCCAACAGAATAATAAATAATGGAACCAGGTCTGGCGTAAATGCACAGACATGATATTCCGACAGAATAATAAATAATGGAACCAGGTCCGGCGTAAACGCACAGACAGGATATTCCGACAGAATAATAAATAATGGAACCAGGTCCGGTGTAAAACACACAGACAGGATGTTCCAACAGAATAATAATAAAAATTGAACCAGGTCCGATGTAAAACACACAGACAGGATGTTCCAACAGAATAATAGAAGAATGTCACCAAGTATAGGGTAGACCGCGTATACAGGTTATTCCAACATAATAATAAGAAATGGAATAACAACAGTTCTCTTCATGAATAAGAAAGAATAACACCCCTTACCGTTTTAAAGAAGAACTGAAATAAGAAAGTAGTTAAGTAGCAGAATACTTTTCTTCTCTCTCTCTATAGTTTCTCTCTATAGTTTCTCTCTCCAAAGTTCAGTGAATTCGTAAGAAATAATGAAGGAATGAGCTGCTATTTATAGAAAAATAGAATGCATAGTAACTAATCCATGAACGGTCTAGATTGATTACTTTAATCTGACGGTCCATATTTAAAGAAAAATCTTTTAAATAAAATATAATATATTCTATTTATAGAATAACTTTAATAAAGTATTCTGTTTTATATAAAAAGATATTTCTGTTTTATTACGTTAATAATACGAATAAAACAAAACTTCATTATCGCTAAATAATTCATATTATTAACTGACAATAATTGAATCAAACTGAGTGACTTCTCACATAAGCATTAATAATCAATACAGTGTGCTACTATGCAACCACACGTATTACTGTACTTTTACTACCGAGTAGTTCAACAGTATCAATGGTAAAACTTCCGCCGTTATTTTTAATAAAATATTTTTGTCGTTTTCTCAATCCGACAATAATTCCGTTGTGGGGTCCACCAATGATGGTGCCGTTGTACGAATATTCCCTGTTAAAACGAATATTCCCCGACCAATCGAATATTATATAATAACTTGCGTACTTTGCAAAATTTATAAATATTACCCACAACTATAACATTATATCAAATTAACTCCATAATATTCAAAAATGATATTTATAGAAAATTCATCTTTATTTATAAAAATTGGGGTCTTACAATCTCCCCTTCTTATGAAATTTTACCCTCAAAATTAGGGTACGTACCTGGTATGTCGAAGAGGTAAGGATACCTTGACTTCATTTCAGATTCTAACTCCCAAGTCATTTCCTCAACATTATAATTTCTCCACAAAACTTTGACTTGAGGTATAACTTTGGAGCGTAGAATATGTTCCTTCTTATCTAAGATTTGAACAGGAACTTCTTCATACGTCAAATCCTCCGCTATTTCGTCCGGTTCTAACTCAATAATGTGGTTCGGGTCTTCCATATATTTACGTAACATGGATATGTGAAAAACGTTTTGAACACGAGACATACTTGGCGGTAAAGCGAGTCTATAAGCCACAGTTCTTACTCGATCGAGGATTAAAAATGGACCGATGAATCGAGGATTGAGCTTTCCTCTCTTTCCAAATATCGCGACTCCTTTCCATGGAGCAACACGTAAGAACACATGATCTCCTATATCAAATTCCACGTCCTTTCAATGAAGATCAGCAAAACTCTTTTGTCGATCTTGTGAGGTTTTTATACGTTGTTGGATCGTTTGAATCTTTTCTGTAGTCATACGTACCAACTCCGGTCCCAACAACGTTGCTTCAACCACCTCATCCCAGCATACTAGAGAACGACATTTTCTTCCATATAATACTTCGAATGGAGCCATGCCAATACTTGCTTGATAACTGTTGTTGTAAGAAAACTCCACCAATGGTAAGAACTTGTCCCAACTTCCTTTGAAGTCAAGGACACAGAGTCTTAATAAATCTTCTAGAGTTTGAATAGTCCTCTCTGATTGTCCATCCGTCTGAGGATGATATGCCGAACTATATCGTAAATCCGTGCCCATAGCTTTTTGTAAACTAACCCAAAATCGTGAAGTAAATCTTGGGTCTCAATCAGAAACTATGGATACTGGCATACCATGCAGACTTACAATCTCGTTTATATACATACGAGCAAGACGTTCAAGTGTATAAGTTTCTCATATCGGTAAGAGATGAGCAGACTTGGTCAATCTATCAACAATGACCCAAATCGCATCTATACCTTGAGAAACCTTAGGAAGACCGGTAACGAAATCTATGGTAATGTGCTCCCACTTCCATTCTGGAATTTCAAGTGGTTGCAATGGGCCTTTTGGTACTTGATGCTCCGCTTTGACTCGTTGACAAGTTAGACACCTTGAGATAAACAACGCTATCTCTCTCTTCATATTGCTCCACCAAAATGTATGACGAAGATCATGATACATTTTGAAACTTCCACGATGGATTGCAAACGGTGTGTTGTGCGCCTCCATCATGATTTTATACTTTAAATCAGGGTTGTTAGGAACACAAAGTCTGGAGTTGACTCGAAGTATTCCTTCTTCATTGATTCTTGCTTTCAGCATAGCACCTTCTTGCACTTTCTTCCTCATATGCATCAGCTCCAGGTCTGTAGCTTGAGCAGCTTTAACTTTATCGATTAAAGTCGGTTCTACTCGTATATTTGCCATCATCACATGGGTCCCTGGAGTCTTTAACTCTATCTTCATCCTTTGTAAGTCACACAAAATGGGCCTTTGTGTTGACAATATCGCACTCGTACTTGCATATGATCTTCTACTCAATGCGTCAGCTACCACGTTCGCTTTTCCAGGATGGTATTGAATGGTATGATCATAATCTTTCAACAGTTCAAGCCAACGTCGTTGTCGCATGTTGAGTTCCTTTTTAGTGAAGAAATCTCGTAAAGATCTCCACCTTCTCCCCATACAAGTAATGCCTCCAAATTTTAAGTGCAAAAACAACAGCTGCCAACTCTAGATCATGAGTAGGATAATTCCTCTCATATTCCTTGAGTTGTCTTGATGCATAGGCTATCACTTTTCCATGTTGCATGAGAACGCATCCCAACCCTTTGCTCGAAGCATCACTGTAGATGACAAATCCCTCCGAGCCAGATGGTATTGTTAGAACAGGTGGTGAAATGAGTCTCCTCTTGAGTTCTTGAAAACTCTTCTCACATTCTTCGCTCCAACCGAACTTTGTATCTTTCCGAGTCAGCTGAGTTAATGGAGTAGCGATTGGAGAAAATCCTTCCACGAATCTCTGATAATAACCAGCTAAACCAAGAAAGCTACGTACTTCGGTCACTGATTTAGGTTGCTCCCAGCTTTGAATAGCTTCAATCTTTGCCAGGTCAACAGATATTCCACGACTTGATACTACGTGCCCAAGGAATGCTACCTCCTCTAGCCAGAACTCGCACTTCTTCAACTTGGCATAAAGCTTATATTCACGAAGTTTTTGGAGTACCAGCCTCAAGTGTTGCTCATGATCTTCACGGCTTTTGGAATAAATAAGGATGTCATCAATAAAGACGACCACAAAGTGATCCAAATATTCCTTGAAAACCCGGTTCATCATATCCATGAAGGTAGCAGGAGCATTAGTCAATCCAAAGGACATGACTAGGAATTCATAATGCCCGTACCGAGTTCTGAAAGCTATCTTTGGAATATCCTCAGTTCTAACCTTCAGCTGATGATATCCAGAACGAAGATCGATCTTTGAAAAGAATTGTGCTCCTTGCAACTAGTCAAACAGGTCATCAATACGTGGCAATGGGTACCTGTTTTTGATGGTGACATGATTCAACTCCTGATAATCAATACAAAGTCGCATACTTCCATCTTTCTTCTTCACGAATAGCACAGGAGCACCCCAAGGAGAAGTACTAGGACGAATAAAGCCAATGTCTAACAATTCCTGCAGTTGGATCTTTAACTCCTGAAGTTCAATAGGTGCCATTTGATATGGGGCTTTGGAAATGGATTTTGTACCGGGTTCAAGGTCGATACAAAATTCAATTTCACGCTCTGGGGGTAGGCCAGGAAGTTCTTCAGGGAATACGTCAGGGAATTTATTAACAATAGAAATATCATTCAAAACTGACGTATTTTTATTTAAATCTGTGACATGAGCTAAGAAAGCTTGACATCCGTTTTTCAATAAAGGAATAGCTTTATGGCTTGAGATGACAGCGATTGATTTTAATGGTTTGGTTGCTTGAATTCGCATAATAGGTCGATTAGGAATATGAAAGCTAACAACCTTACGAAAATAATCACTTTTTGCATGATGAGTAGTTAACCAATCAATCCCTAGAATCACGTCAAATGCAAGTATTTTTAATGAAATCAGATAGACAGGTAATGTGTGGGTACCAACTTGAACCAAACAGGACTTATAAACTGTAGATGTAATGAAGGTTTCTCCCAATGGAGTTTCAACAGATAAGTCAAAGTCTAATTTCTCCGGAGTCAAATTTAATCGATGAGCGCAAGTAGGAGAAATAAAAGAATGGGTAGAACCGGTATCAAATAAAGTATAGACTTCGTTAGAGTTTATGATAAGCTTACCCGTGATGACCTCATTCGGGTTCCTTGCTCTCTGGGAGTTCACAACAAACGCTCTCCCTTGCACAACCGGTTTTGACTTTTCTGGGACGGCCTTTGGTGCCTCCATCCTAGCTGAATTTGTCTTCGGTAAACGACAAAATCGGGCTAAATGACCTTCTCTTCCACAATTATAACATGCTTTGGACGGCATCGCGCAGTTTGGACTGATGTGCCCCTCCCCTCCGCATTTGAAACATATGATAGGTGGTCGTTCTCCTTCCTTAACAACGGGTGCTGGTGCTGACGTCTTTCCATCATTGTTGAATCTCCTCTTCTTGAAATGACCATTCTTATTGTTTTGGCCCTGATTACCACCGAAGTGGTTACCATTTCTGGCATGTTGATTCCCTCCACGCTTGTTGTCACCGCTTCGATGACTGCTCTCACTAGTATTATCATTTTGCCGACTGCTCTCTTTTGGTTGCGTTGACTCGTTATCGCGCTCCACTAACTGAGCCCTATTCACAACATCTGAATACAAACACAGTTTATGAGAAATAAGATGTTGACGTATCTCAGGTTTCAAACCTCGCAAAAACATTCGCGTCATTCGCTCTTCATTATCCACCAAGTGGGACGCAAACCGGGATAACTTAGCAAATTTAGCCTCATACTGCGACACGGTCATATTATTCTGCTCTAATTTGATGAACTCCACCTCCTTCATGTGACGAACACTTTCGGGAAAGTATTTGTCATTAAACAGCTCTTGGAACTTCTCCCAAGACATCTTTAGTGCGGCAGGTTGAGTACGCTTAATCGATTCCCACCAGTAATCTGCCTCTCCTCGCAACATAAAAGCGACAAAGGGAACCTTTTGCTCCTCGGAGCATCCTAAGACATCAAATATCTTGGTGATCTACTTTATCCATGTTTCCGCTATAAGTGGTTTTGGCTCTCCCTTAAACTCCGGTGGTCCCAGCTCCTTGAACTGTTTAGCAGTGACCGTCCGAGAGTTTTCAGTGTTTTCACCTATATTTTGGACAGGAGCCGCTCTCGCCTGCTGTTGCATGAACTGCATAAAGCTTCTGAACATTCCATCATTCATCATCTGGTCAGTGTTGTTGTTTGCATGAGGATTGTCACCTTCTTGATGCACATTATCCTGATTATTGATATGTAGTGAATCAACAGTCGCCTGTGCTCCATTGATATTCTCAACACTCTCTGATGCCATTTTCAAATACTGCCACAAAACAAAAGTTAATTGATATGTCATATATTATCATTATATTCTGACCGACCAATAAAATACCATGCAAATAAACTTAGGTAGGTCATACTAGCGAAGGAATTCCCCGTCTCTCCCCTCCTAGTTCTATTCTCACATCTTAGCCAGGGATCATATCCCTAAGCTCTAATACCAACTGTGACGCCCCCAAAATTAGGAATACATCACCCATCTTGGGTCGTCAGATACATGGTACAGAATACAAATACAACTTACTAATACAACTGTCGGGTACAATACGACAAAACATAACTGTGAGTTTGAATACAATTATTGTCTACTAGAGACTATACAAACTCAAAAGGAGTCCTCATTACAATATTGTCACACTATTTAATAGAATAGTGATGACTACTAATACTATCATCTGGTTCATCACTCCGTTCCCCGACTCGTCCCAGCTATATTCTCATTTCCTGAAGAGAACAGTGAAAGAAAGGGTGAGCTCAACTAGCCTAGTAAGAAATATTATGACTAAGATAATGCAGAATAAATTATCATTAGCCTTCAACAGTGTTAAACTGATAAAATATAACGAACATCAAGTTTAACTGCAGCGGAACAAGCAATCCATTAAAAGAGTCAAGTAGAGAATAAAATCTACTATCTTCTATGATTTAAAAGGTTTTTCAACACTGTTATCGCTGGGACTCAGCTTAATAAAATAATCCACATCATCGAATCACCCCTGCACTACGGCCAAGGATATTTGTGACGCCCCCAAAATAGGTCCAATCCATCCAACCCATTCTGAGTCGCCAAATTCATGGTACAGAAAATAACTACAACTTTATTATTACAATTGTCGTGCAAAATACGACAACACATATCCTGTGAGTTTAAATACAAATATTGTCATCTAGACAGTATTCATACTCAATTAAGTCCTCATTATACTTATTGATACACTATTTTACAAAATAGTGAGGACTACTAAAATAACTGTCTTGAACCATCATTCCATACCCCGACTAGTACTCGCTACATTCTCGCCTCCTGAGAAGAAAAATGGAACAACAAGGAAAAGGGTGAGCTCAACTAGCCCAGTAAAGAATATTATGACTAAGATAATATACAACAAATTATCGTTAGTCTTCAACAGGGAAAAATTTAATAGAATACAATAGACAACAAGTTTTCAATCAATATTCGTAGCGAAAAATAATAATTCATAGAGAAGTTACGTAGATAATGAAATCTACGATTATCTATGAATTTAAAAGCCCATCATCAACATTTTATCCTTGTAACATCAATCAATAAATATCCTGAATCAAATAGTCATCTTTGCACTACAGGCCAAAGATATTCATCAGTTGGTCATGTTCACCTCAACACCTGTTCATCTTTGCACTACGGACCAAAGATATTCATCAGAAATCATTCATCTTTGCACTACAGGCCAAAGATACTCAGTTATATCATCATTTAAGACTGAGGATGATGAAAAATATTTTTAAGGAAACGAATCCAGTGAAACAAAATAATAAATATTAAGGATTCGTATTTCAGCTATTCCATGTCCAAAAATACCTCATAAATAATCATAGTGAAGTAAAATTCAAGAATGATCAAAACATGGATACAATCAAAGCTAGTATCCATAATAGATATTTTAGACAAAAAGAAGAAATTTTTATTTTTCGGTGAATAGTAACTCGTGAATAGTAACTCGTGAATAGTAACTCATGAATAGTAACCCGACATGAAAAGTTCTAAATTTGATAAAAAGTTCAGATCAATACTTCGGCATAATGATATTGAAGAAAATAATATCATTTAAGAAGAAATAACATCCCTTACCTCAGAAAGACGGTACTTCTAGTTGAAACACCGGATATAGTGCTGAAGGAAACTTGCACCGTATAGCAACACTCAAATTATCAAATACTCACAAGAATACGCTCGATATAGAGAGAGAAATAGAGAGAAACTTGTGTTTCTGGTGTGATTTTCAATTCTAACCTAACCACCCTATTTATAGGAAAATGCTTAGAACACCAAAGCAGAAAATTTAATATAATATTAATATATATATATATATATATATATATATATATATATATATATATATATATATATATAATTTTCAAGCCCACCTCAAGACCATCTGAACTCAGCTCATTATGCACATGTTTATGATGTCCAAAAATACAAAAAACGTTTTTCTCAAAATAATTCACTAAAACTCCCAAAAATCAATTATTTCGGAACTTCGAAACTTCGAAACTTCAATAATTCATAATAATTAGCCCTTTTGTCAGAAAATTCGAATCTCGCGTGTTTTTATAGGAAATTCAATTCTCTACAACTTTGCATAAGAAAATTTTTCCAAATTCCAAACAGAAATTGACAGAAATTCAAAAACGGGCGATTTTACAGTCAATAATACATTTTCGGTCAAGAATTATGTCCACCAACACACAAAACATGTGTTAATCATTTAATGCCACAAAAATACTCTTCCTCCTCATATACTCATATATCCCACATTCATTGTAAAAATATCACCATCAATATATTATTAAAATAATATATTTAAATGAATTATTTTATCAGAAAAAGATAAAATATTAATTTTTAACAATTGTCACATTAAAAATTTTCTCCATCTATATCCACATAAAATCAATATTTTCCTCATCATATAAATCAATAATTAATTATACACAAATAATATTACAGAATCACAGTACTGGCAACCAGGCCGTTCCCAGGAAAGAGGGGGCTTTCCAATAAGGATCTCTCCTTACTGACGCGCAATTAGATGACCAAACCTCTCCTTAGACAGAACTTTCTAGACATTGCCAATAATGTTAACTAATAATATTATTCAGATAATATGAATTATTGTTCCGATAATAGAAAATACTGTGTAGTGACAATTATTAAAACAACAGTAATATAAAATATCAACGCAGCAATTATTGAATTAATAAAATACAATATTGAACAGTAATTACTGTAACAATTATTGAGTAGTGCCTTCTTACGTAAGAATCAATAATTGGTGCAATACCGTGTGCTACTGTGTAACAACGCGTATTACTGTGTTTTAACCACCGGGTATTTCAACAGTATTAACGGTAACAACTACGCCGTTATTAATAAACAACTTGTTTTTGTCGTTTTCTTCATTCAATCGCTTTCTGTTATGGGGCCCACACAGGGCTGCGCCGTCGTACGAATATTCCCCGACAACAAGAATATTCCACGACCAAACAAATATTCCCCGACAAAAATGAATATTTTATAACCACTTGCTTATTTAAAATATTTGCGCATTTTACCCATAACTAACCACATTAATCAACCCTTACTATTTCAGAATAATAAATAGAGGAAATTAAATTTTATTTATTAATAATTTGGGGTCTTACAACCTCCCCTCCTTATGAAATTTCGTCCTCGAAATTGACATACGTACCTGGTGTTTCGAAAAGATGAGGATACCTCGCTTTCATTTCCGTTTCCAACTCCCAGGTCATTTCCTCAATAGCATGGTTTCTCCACAAAACTTTAACTTGTGGTATGACCTTCGTGCGTAGGACATGCTCCTTCTTATCCATGATCTTGACAGGTACCTCCTCGTACGTTAAGTCTTCAGCTATCTCGTCCGGTTCTAACTCAATAACATGGTTCGGGTCTTTCACATATTTACGAAGCACAGATATATGAAAAACATTATGAACACGAGACATACTTGGAGGTAACGCAAGTCTATAGGCCACATTTCCTACTCGGTCAAGAATCTGAAATGGACCAATAAATCGTGGATTGAGCTTTCCTCTCTTCCAAAATCTTGTGACTCCTTTCCATGAAGCTACACGTAATAATACATGATCCCCAATGTCAAATTCCACGTCCTTTTGATGAAGATCCACATAACTCTTTTGTCGATCCTGTGCCGTTTGTATACGTTGTCGAATCGTTTGGATCTTCTCTGTAGTCATTCGTACCAACTCTGGTCCCAACAACGTTGCTTCTCCCACCTCATCCCAACATACTGGAGAGCGACACTTTCGTCCATACAATGCTTCAAATGGAGCCATACCTATACTTGCCTGATAACTGTTATTGTAGGAGAATTCCACTAATGGTAGGTACTTATCCCAACTTCCTTTGAAATCTAGGACACAAAGTCTTAATAGATCTTCAAGAGTTTGAATAGTCCTCTCTGATTGCCCGTCCGTTTGAGGATGGTATGCCGAACTGAACCGTAAATCCGTGCCCATAGCTTTTTGCAAGCTAACCCAAAATCTTGAAGTGAATCTTGGGTCACGATCCGAAACTATGGATACTGGCATGCCATGCAACCTTACAATCTCATTCACGTACATACTAGCAAGACGTTCAAGGAAATAAGTCTCCCGTATCAGAAAGAAATGAGCAGACTTGGTTAATCTATCAACTATAACCCAAACAGCATTTAAGCCTTGAGAAACCGTGGGAAGACCCGTAACGAAATCCATGGTAATGTGTTCCCACTTCCATTTCAGAATCTCAAGTGGTTGCAATGGACCTTTTGGTACTTGATGCTCCGCCTTTACACATTGACAAGTTAAACACCTCGAGATAAACTTTGCAATCTCTCTCTTCATATTGTTCCACCAAAATGTATGTCGAAGATCACGATACATTTTAGTACTTCCAGGATGGATTGCAAATGGTGTATTGTGTGCCTCTATCATGATCTTGTACTTCAAATCAGAATCGTTAGAAACATAAAGTCTGGAGTGGACTCGAAGTATTCCTTCTTCATCGATTCTTGCTTCTGGAATAGCACCTTCTTGTACTTTCTTCTTCATACGCATCAGCTCTGTGGCTTAAGCAACTTTAACTTTATCGATTAAAGTTAATTCTACGCGTATACTTGACATCATCGCACTCGTTCCTGCATATGATCTTCTACTCAATGCGTCAGCTACCGCGTTCGCTTTTTCAGGATGGTATTGGATGGTATGATCGAAATCTTTCAACAGCTCGAGCCAACGTCGGTGTCGCATGTTGAATTCTTGGAAGCTCTTCTCGCATTCCTCGGTCCATTCGAAGTTTGTATCTTTTCGAGTCAGCTGAGTTAATGGAGTAGCGATTCGAAAAAATTCTTACACGAATCTCTGATAATAACTAGCTAAGCCTAGAAAGCTACGTATTTCGATTACTGACTTAGGTTGCTCTCAACTGTGACTCATATCCCAATCTTGGATAACACGTCACAATGACACCTATCAGTTTACTACCACACGAATATGGCGTCCCCTACGGAGAGTCTTGCTTCAATGCATTCCACAAAGGAAGTCACCAGATAAAGGCTCGGTTATCAACTTCTATAGTTGGGTTTTTAACTCCTGAAGTTCAATAGGAGCCATTCGATATGAGATTTTAGAAGTGAGTTTTGTACCAGATTCAAAGATGATACAAAATTCAATATCACGCGTAGGCCAAGAAATTCTTCAGGAAATACGTCAGGGATTTACTAACAATTGAAATATCATTCAAATCTGACGTATTTTTGTTCAGGTCCATAACATAGCTAAGAAAGCTTGACATCCGTTTTTTAATAAACGAATGATTTTACGGCTTGATATGAAAGAGTTTGACTTCAATGGTTTGGTTGCTTGAATTTGAATAACAGGTTGCTTAGGAATATGAAAACTAACAACCTTACAAAAGTAATCAATTTGGCATGATGAGTAGTTAACTAATCGATCCCTAAAATCACATCAAAAGCAAGTATCTTTAAAGAGATAAGGTCAACAGGTAATGTGATGGTGCCAACTTGGATCAAACAAGATTTATAAACAGTGGATGTAACGAAAGTTTCTCCTAACGGAGTTTCCACAGATAAATTAAAGTCTAATTTCTCCGGAGTCAAGTTTAAACGTTGAGCACAAGCAGGAGAAATAAATGAATGGGTAGAATCGGTATCTAATAAGGTATAGACTTCGCAAAAATTTATAATTAACTAACCCGTGCTAACTTCGTTCGAGTTCCTCGCATTCTGACCAGTCACGAAAAACGCTCTTCCAGGAACCGTTGACTTTGACTTTTCTGGGACAGCTTTTTGAGTCACCACCCCCGTTGGACTTGGTTTCGCTACAGTACAATCTCGAGCGATATGTCCTTCATTTCCACAATTATTACATACCTTAAACTGTTGTGGGCAGTTTGGGCTGATATGTCCTTCTTTTTCGCACTTATAGCATATGACCGGTGGTCGTTCTCCTCCCTTGGAACCAGTTGCTGCTGGTGCTGACGTCTTCGTATTGTCATTGTTGAATCTCCTCTTTTTAAAATCTCCTCCCGACTCGCTTCTTCTATTTTCATAGCCACGATTACCACCAGAGTGGTTGCCGTTCTTGTCTGTATTTTTCTTTCTCCGCTGGTTATCATTGTTCTGATGACTGTTGTCACCGATATGATCCTGGTTGTGGTCCCTCGGTTGACCGTACTCGTTATCTCGCTCTAACATTTGAGCCCTGTTGACAACATCTGAATAGAGAGAAAATTTATGAGAAATGAGATATTGACGTATGCCGGGTTTCAAACCTCTCAGAAACATCCGTGTCATACGTTCCTCATTCTCCACCAAATGAGGTGCAAACCTGGACAACTCTGCAAACTTCGCCTCGTACTGGGACACCGTCATGTTATTCTGCTCCAGTCTAATAAACTCTACCTCCTTCATATGACGAACACTTTCAAGAAAGTATTTGTCATTGAACAGTTTCTGAAATGTCTCCCAAGACATGCTGAGTGCGGCTGGATGGGTACGTTTCACAGACTCCCACCAGTAGTCTGCCTCGCCACGGAACATAAAGATGGCGAATGGAACCTTCTGTTCCTCCGTGCATCCCAAGACATCAAATATCTTGGTAATTTGCTTGACCCATGTCTCCGCCTTAATCGGATCTGGCTTTCCCCAGAATTCTGGTGGTCCCAACTCTTTGAACTGCTTGGCTGTGACAAGCCGCGCATTGCTATCATTTCCACCCGTATTCTGTACACGAGTCTCCCTCGTCTGATTTTGCATGAACTGCAAAAAACTTCTAAACATCTCATCGTTCATCGTCTGCTCAGTGGTGTTGTTCACAAGAGGAACATTGCCAGCCTGTTGCACGTTCTCCTCGTTGGTGAGTACATGTGTCTCCACGGTTTCATTTACTCCACTGTTAACATTCTCAGTCGACATTCTCAACTACTGCCATAAAACAAGGGTTAATTTAACAAATTAACAAATCATATAATATCCCAATATTATGACCGATCAACAAATAAGCTTAGGTAGGACACACTAGCGAAGGATTTACTCGTCTCTCCCCTCCTAGTTCTATTCCCCGATCTCCGCCAGAGATCATATCCCTAAGCTCTGATACCAACTGTGACGCTCCCAAAATAGGTTCAATCCATCCAACCCATTCTGAGTCGCCAAATACATGGTACAGAAAATAACTACAACTTTATTATTACAATTGTCGTGCAAAATACGACAACACATATCCTGTGAGTTTAAATACAAATATTGTCATCTAGACAGTATTCATACTCAATTAAGTCCTCATTATACTTATTGATACACTATTTTACAAAATAGTGAGGACTACTAAAATAACTGTCTTGAACCATCATTCCATACCCCGACTAGTACTCGCTACATTCTCGCCTCCTGAGAAGAAAAATGGAACAACAAGGAAAAGGGTGAGCTCAACTAGCCCAGTAAAGAATATTATGACTAAGATAATATACAACAAATTATCGTTAGTCTTCAACAGGGAAAAATTTAATAGAATACAATAGACAACAAGTTTTCAATCAATATTCGCAGCGAAAAATAATAATTCATAGAGAAGTTACGTAGATAATGAAATCTACGATTATCTATGAATTTAAAAGCCCATCATCAACATTTTATCCTTGTAACATTAATCAATAAATATCCTGAATCAAATAGTCATCTTTGCACTACAGGCCAAAGATATTCATCAGTTGGTCATGTTCACCTCAACACCTGTTCATCTTTGCACTACGGGCCAAAGATATTCATCAGAAATCATTCATCTTTGCACTACAGGCCAAAGATACTCAGTTATATCATCATTTAAGACTGAGGATGATGAAAAATATTTTTAAGGAAACGAATCTAGTGAAACAAAATAATAAATATTAAGGATTCGTATTTCAGCTATTCCATGTCCAAAAATACCTCATAAATAATCATAGTGAAGTAAAATTCAAGAATGATCAAAACATGGATACAATCAAAGCTAGTATCCATAATAGATATTTTGGACAAAAAGAAGAAAATTTTATTTTTTGGTGAATAGTAACTCGTGAATAGTAACTCGTGAATAGTAACTCATGAATAGTAACCCCGACATGAAAAGTTCTAAATTTGATAAAAAGTTCAGATCAATACTTCGGCATAATGATATTGAAGAAAATAATATCATTTAAGAAGAAATAACATCCCTTACCTCAGAAAGACGGTACTTCTAGTTGAAACACCGGATATAGTGCTGAAGGAAACTTGCACCGTATAGCAACACTCAAAGTATCAAATACTCATAAGAATACGCTCGATATAGAGAGAGAAATAGAGAGAAACTTGTGTTTCTGGTGTGATTTTCAATTCTAACCTAACCACCCTATTTATAGGAAAATGCTTAGAACACCAAAGCAGAAAATTTAATATAATATTAATATATATATATATATATATATATATATATATATATATATATATATAATTTTCAAGCCCACCTCAAGACCATCTGAACTCAGCTCATTATGCACATGTTTATGATGTCCAAAAATACAAAAAACGTTTTTCTCAAAATAATTCACTAAAACTCCCAAAAATCAATTATTTCGGAACTTCAAAACTTCAATAATTCATAATAATTAGCCATTTTGTCAGAAAATTCAAATCACGCGAGTTTTTATAGGAAATTCAATTCTCTACAACTTTGCAGAAGAAAGTTTTTCCAAATTCTAAACAGAAATTGACCGAAATTCACAAACGGACGATTTTACAGTCAATAATATATTTTCGGTCAAGAATTATGTCCACCAACACACAAAACATGTGTTAATCATTTAATGCCACAAAAATACTCTTCCTCCTCATATACTCATATATCCCACATTCATTGTAAAAATATCACCATCAATATATTATTAAAATAATATATTTAAATGAATTATTTTATCAGAAAAAGATGAAATATTAATTTTTAACAATTGTCACATTAAAAATTTTCTCCATCTATATCCACATAAAATCAATATTTTCCTCATCATATAAATCAATAATTAATTATACACAAATAATATTACAGAATCACAGTACTGGCAACCAGGCCGTTCCCAGGAAAGAGGGGGCTTTCCAATAAGGATCTCTCCTTACTGACGCGCAATTAGATGACCAAACCTCTCTTTAGACAGAACTTTCTAGACATTGCCAATAATGTTATCTAATAATATTATTCAGATAATATGAATTATTGTTCCGATAATAGAAAATACTGTGTAGTGACAATTATTAAAATAACAGTAATATAAAATATCAACGCAACAATTATTGAATCAATAAAATATAATATTGAACAGTAATTACTGTAACAATTATTGAGTAGTGCCTTCTTACGTAAGAATCAATAATTGGTGCAATACCGTGTGCTACTGTGCAACAACGCGTATTACTGTGTTTTAACCACCGGGTATTCCAACAGTATTAACGGTAACAACTACGCCGTTATTAATAAACAACTTGTTTTTGTCGTTTTCTTCATCCAATCGCTTTCTGTTATGGGGCCCACACAAGGCTGCGCCGTCGTACGAATATTCCCCGACAACAAGAATATTCCACGACCAAACAAATATTTCTCGACAAAAATGAATATTTTATAACCACTTGCTTATTTAAAATATTTGCGCATTTTACCCATAACTAACCACATTAATCAACCCTTACTATTTCAGAATAATAAATAGAGGAAATTAAATTTCATTTATTAATAATTTGGGGTCTTACAACCTCCCCTCCTGATGAAATTTCGTCCTCGAAATTGACATACGTACCTGGTGTTTCGAAAAGATGAGGATACCTCGCTTTCATTTCCGTTTCCAACTCCCAAGTCATTTCCTCAATAGCATGGTTTCTCCACAAAACTTTAACTTGTGGTATGACCTTCGTGCGTAGGACATGCTCCTTCTTATCCATGATCTTGACAGGTACCTCCTCGTACGTTAAGTCTTCAGCTATCTCGTCCGGTTCTAACTCAATAACATGGTTCGGGTCTTTCACATATTTACGAAGCACAGATATATGAAAAACATTATGAACACGAGACATACTTGGAGGTAACGCAAGTCTATAGGCCACATTTCCTACTCGGTCAAGAATCTGAAATGGACCAATAAATCGTGGATTGAGCTTTCCTCTCTTCTCAAATCTTGTGACTCCTTTCCATGAAGCTACACGTAATAATACATGATCCCCAATGTCAAATTCCACGTCCTTTCGATGAAGATCCACATAACTCTTTTGTCGATCATGTGCCGTTTGTATACGTTTTCGAATCGTTTGGATCTTCTCTGTAGTCATTCGTACCAACTCTGGTCCCAACAACGTTGCTTCTCCCACCTCATCCCAACATACTTTTCTTCTCTCTCTCTATTTTCTCTCTATAGTTTCTCTCTCTAGAGTTCAGTGAATTCGTAAGAAATAATGAAGGAATGAGCTGCTATTTATAGAAAAATAGAATGCATAGTAACTAATCCATGAACGGTCCAGATTGATTACTTTAATCTGACGGTCCATATTTAAAGAAAAATCTTTTAAATAAAATATAATATATTCTATTTATAGAATAACTTTAATAAAGTATTCTGTTTTATATAAAAAGATGTTTCTGTTTTATTACGTTAATAATACGAATAAAATAAAACTTTATTATTGCTAAATAATTCATATTATTAACTGACAATAATTGAATCAAACTGAGTGACTTCTCACATAAGCATTAATTATCAATACTGTGTGCTACTATGCAACCACACGTATTACTGTACTTTTACTACCGAGTAGTTCAACAGTATCAAAGGTAAAACTTCCGCCGTTATTTTTGATAAACTATTTTTGTTGTTTTCTCAATCCGACAATAATTCCGTTGTGGGGTCCACCAATGATTGTGCCGTTGTACGAATATTCCCTGTTAAAACGAATATTCCCCGACTAATCGAATATTATATAACAACTTGCGTACTTTGCAAAATTTATAAATATTACCCACAACTATAACATTATATCAAATTAACTCCATAATATTCAAAAATGATATTTATAGAAAATTCATCTTTATTTATAAAAGTTGGGGTCTTACATAACTTCACATACTTTTATATCTTTAAAACATCATCAATTTTAATCTTATATTATTATAATATTTTTCAGTAAAATTCATAATTTTCCACCACTCATAGAATTTTCAATGAATTTTCTCTATTTTTAAACTAACCATAAATAGCTTAAAAATACAATAGATATTTCTGTTATTCAATAATTTTTCAAAACTGTCCAGAAATTATAAAATAATATTATAAGATTTTTCAACAAGTTTCATAATTTTTCATCATTCATACAATTTTCTATGAATTTCTTCTATTTTCAAACTAACTATAAATAGTTTTAAAATACAATAAGTACTTTTTCTTTTCAATAATTCATCAAAAACTTACAGAAATTCTAAGCTGATATTATAAGATTTCCGTAAAAATATCTCAGCCTAAATAATTTTTCTGATAATTTAATTATAAATTCTAATATATAGAAATTTTAATAATTCATAATAATTATCCCTTTTATCAAAAAAATACAGATCTTATGTCCTTCCCATGTTAAAATTAATTCTCTACAACTTTGTAGAAGAAATGTTTTCGAAATTCTAACTATAAAATAGAGAGAAAGGTTTACCGAAAATTCTGCTGCAAAAGTTTTTGAATCAGTCACCTCTTAAAATTCATAACAAATCATACGTTAATCTTTAATGGTTCAAAATTTGTGGACATATACTCAACTTATATATGCATAACATATCCAAAATTTACAACGATCCAACGGTCAGATTACAAATTATAACTCACGCAATACACTGATTTTTCGAACTATGAGTCCTTCGGACCAGTTTCACTCAGACAGTTTCCACGAAAAATCCACAACTCATTATAAAGGGCTTTCTTTCAAATTTCTGCGTTTAGCTTAATTTCAAGGCTTTCTTTTGATATATGGTCTGTGACGCCCCCAAAATAGGTATACAACACCCATTCTGAGTCGTCAAAATACATGGTACAGAAACAACTACATCTTTATTATTACAATATAAGAACTGTGAGTATAAATATAAATATTGTCATCTAGACAATATACACACTCAAATAAGTCCTCATTACAATTATTGATACATTATTTCACAAAAATGGTGAGGACTACTAAAATAACTTCTAGAATCATCATTTCATATCCCGACTAGTACTTGCTACATTCTCGCCTCCTGAGAAAAATGGAACAAAAAAGAAAAGGGTGAGCTCAACTAGCCCAGTAAAGAACATTATGACTAAGATAACACAAAACAAATTATCGTTAGTCTTCAACAGGGAAAAATCTAATATAATACAATAGACAACAAGTTTTAAATCAATATTCGCAGCGGAAAATAATAATTCATAGAAGAGTTACGTAGAGAATGAAATCTACTATCATCTATGAATTTAAAAGTCCACCATCAATATTTTATCCCTGTAACATCAATCACTATTCATCTTTGCACTACAAGCCAAAGATATTCATCAGTTGGTCATGTTCATCTAAACACCTGTTCATCTTTCCACTACGGGCCAAAGATATTCATCGGAAATCATTCATCTTTGCACTACAGGCCAAAAATATTCATCAAAAATTATTTAGGACTGAGGATGATGAAAAATATATTTTAAAGAAAACGAATCCAGTGAAACGAAAAAATAAATATTAAGGATTCATATTTCAGCTATTCCATGTCCAAAACTACCTTATAAATAATCATAGTGGAGTAAAATTCAAGAATGATCAAAACATGGATACAATCAAAGCTAGTATCCATAATAGATATTTTGGGACGAAAAGAAGAAAATTTCATTTTTCGTTGAACAGTAACTCGTGAATAGTAACTCATGAATAGTAACCCCGACATGAAAAAGTTCTAAATTTGATAAAAAGTTCCAACCAATATTTCGGCATAATGATATTGAAGAAATAATATCATTTATGAAGAAAATAACATCCCTTACCTCAGCAAAATAGGATTTTTGGTTGGAATATCAGATATAGTGCTGAAAGAACTTGCACCGTATAGCAACACTCAAAGTATAAAAATACTCACAAAATACGCTCGATATTATAGATAAAGAAAGAGAGAGAAATCTTTAGTTTCTGATGTGATTTTCAATTCTAACCTAAGCACCCTATTTATAGGAAAATGCTTAGAACACCAAAGCAGAAAATTTAATAAAATATTAATATATATATTAAATTCTCCTACGCACACTACACCAGACCCAAGCATCCGCCACCAATTCACAAAAAATAAAAAAAAATGTTTTTCTTAATTAAAATAATTAAAACTTCTAAAAATCAATTATTTCAGAATTTCAGAACTTCAATAATTCATAATAAATAGCCCTTTTATCAGAAAATTCGAATCTCGCAATTTTGTATAGGAAATTCAATTCTCTACAACTTTTCAGAAGAAAGTTTTTCCAAATTCTAAACAGAAATTGACCGAAATTCATAAACGGACGATTTTACAGGCTATAATCAAATTTCAGTCAAGAAATGTGCCCACCGACATGTTTAACATGTTTTAAACAACTTTTGCAACAAAAATACTCTTTCTCCTCATATACTTATATATCCCACATTCATTGTAAAAATATCATTATTATTATATTATAATAATATAATAAAATATTATTTTATCAGAAAAGATAAAATATCAATTTTTAACAATTGTCACTTTAAAAATTTTCTCCATCTATATCCACATAAAATGAATATTTTTCTCATCATATAAATCAATAATTAATTATTCACAAATAATATTACAGAATCACAGTACTGGCAACCAGGCCGTTCCCTGGAAAGAGGGGGCTTTCCAATAAGGATTTCTCCTTACTGGCGCGCAATTAGGTGACCAAACCTCTCCTTAGACAGAACTTTCTAGACATTGCCAATAATGTTATCTAATAATATTATTCAGATAATATGAATTATTGCTCCGATAATGGAAAATACTGTGTAGTGACAATTATTGAAACAACAGTAATATAAAATATCAACGCAGCAACTATTGAATCAATAAAATAAAATACCGAACAGTAATTACTGTAACCATTATTGAGTAGTGCCTTCTTACATAAGAATTAATAATTGGTGCAATACAGTGTGCTACAGTGCAAAAACGCGTATTACTGTGTTTTAACCACCGGGTATTCCAACAGTATTAACGGTAATAACTATGTCGTTATTTATAAACAACTTATACTAGTCGTTTTCTTCATCCAATCGCTTTCCGTTATGGGGCCCACAAAAGACTGCGCCGTCGTACGAATATTCCCCGATAGAAAGAATATTCCACGACCAAACGAATATTTCCCGACAACAATGAATATTTTATAACCACATGCTTATTTAAAATATTTGCGCATTTTACCCATAACTAACCTCATTAATCAATTTAACCCTTACTATTTCAAAATAATAAATAGAGGAAATTAAATTTCATTTATTAATAATTTGGGGTCTTACATGGTCCATCTCCTAACTCATTATACACAAAGAGTTATGAATTTTATGAAATCAAGTAACAAACTATTTTTTCTGAAAATTTCCAAATTTCGTTTTTCATTTGATTTCTTGATGAGACATGGGTTCCTTAGCATGTGCAACAGCTCCGGTGTTGTCACAGAATAAAGGTAATGGTCCTGTAATGCTGGGAACCACACCAAGTTCGGTAATAAACTTTTTCATCCAAACAACCTCCTTTGCAGCTTCACTTGCAGTTATGTACTCTACCTCTGCCATTAAATCAACAATTGTTTGCTGTTTGGAACTTTTCCAACTCACCGTGTCACTGTTTAAGTTAAACTCATACCTCGAAACAGATTTACTATCATCTTGGTTCGTTTGAAAACTTGAGTCTATAAAGCCCTCTAGTTTCAATTTAGACCCACCGTAGACAAGAAACACATCCTTAGTTCTTCTTAAGTACTTTAGGATATTTTTCACTTCCTTCCAGCGTTCTTCTCCTGGATTCGACTGATATCTGCTTGTCATACTTAATGCATGAGCGACATCCGGTCTAGTACATATCATAACGTATATAATAGATCCTATTGCTGAAGCATAAGGAATCTTACTCATGCGGTCTCTCTCCTCAGGTGTCTTTGGGGCCTGTTTATTGGAGAGATGTATTCCATGACTCATCGGTATGAAACCTCTTTTGGAATATTCCATGCTATACTTCTTTAGGATCGAGTCAATGTACGTTCCTTAGGATAAGTCAAGCATCCTTTTAGACCTATATCTATAAATCTTTATCCCCAAAATATAGGATGCTTCACCCAAGTCCTTCATGGAGAAGTGTTTAGATAACTAGATTTTAATCAATTGTGGCATAGGAATATCATTCCCTATCAGTAATATATCATCAACATATAATACAAGGAATGAAATAGCGCTCCCACTAGCCTTCTTGTACATACATGGTTCATCCTTATTTTTGATAAAATCAAACTATTTGATTGCCTCTTAAAAACAGATGTTCCACCTACGAGAAGCTTGCTTTAATCCATAAATGGATCGTGGTAGCTTACAGACTTGATTTGTTCTAACTATTGAAACAAATCACTCTGGCTGTGCCATATACACATCCTCCTCAAGTTTCCCGTTGAGGAAGGCCGTTTTCACGTCCATCTGCCAAATTTCGTAGTCATGGTAAGCTGCAATCACAAGCAAAATCGAAATGGACTTGAGCATCGCTACTTGTTGGTCGGAATACCGATCACTAAACACGCGCAAGTATACGCGGTCTAACAAGTAATACAGTGATAAGAAGTGTGTCGTACCCACGAGGAACTATAACTAATACTTACCAAGTAATGATTGTTTATCGCTAAAGTCTTATTCGAACAGCAGTAAATGGAAGGGTGATTAATCTAATTATACTAATTAACAAAGCAAGTAAATGGATAACGAATGGAAATCTAAGGAATTACAAACTAAGGTCACAACTTCACCACCATACAGGCATCCTGTCGAACACCTGGCGTGTTATGTTTCATCAAACTAGCTACCCTTTCTCTCTTTGGTCTTAATGGTCACGACAATGTGTCGACCGAGAACACATAGGTGCCAATGCACCTCTGTCGAGGTATGCACAAACATATCATCTCTAGATCCACCCAAAGGGAATAGAACAGAAAAGAACATCCAAGCTAGATGCAATCCTACATATGTTTATCCAAATTAATCATAACAAGGATTTAAGCATAAGTTCTCTATCGGGTCGCACGTGGTGCACAGAGATATGTCTATTCTACGCACAACTTATGCAGACGAAACCCACAATCACATGCTAATATATTTAGGTGTAAATCTACAATTCTTCTGTCAATAACATGCAGATTACCAAAATCATCACTAATGTCTTAGCGAGAATCATAAAGCACAAATATATTAAACCAAATCATATGGTGCCAACCAAAGAGATAAAGACAGTTAATTCAAATAACAAAGGGATCCATTATAACCTTAGGGCCAATATTTAGTTCATAGTTAATAAACCAAATACAAGTAGCAAATAAGACAACATTTATGGATTACAATAATAGAGGAAATAAATGGATAAAAAGGAACTCTGTCGAAGACCTTCAGTCACCAAGCAATTCGCTCCTTTCAAGCTTTCCAATCCGTGTCGCTCGTTGCTCTTGTGCTCCAATGAAATATCAGACCTCTCCCTAATCTACCTAATCTATATTTACAAACATCAACTAAGAGAAAGAAAGAGAAATTACAAAGAAAAACTAAAAACTAAGCTAATCTATGGGAGAATATGTTATAGGATGTCTGGTATATGAAATACAAAGGTTATCTCTGTTACATATCTCCCTTCCTTCCCAACTAGGTCAAACCAAGGCATTCACTGTCTGGGCACCGGAGGTGGCGCTGCGGCGCGACCCATTAAGCTGTGGTTGGCGCAGCGGCGCCACATGAGCTTGGAAAACACGGAGCTCACACTGCGGCGCGAGTCTGCATAGAATAATTTGTGTTGCGGCGCCATGGTGATGTCAGCTGGCCCATTGGGGTGGCGCTGCGGCGCGTCCATTAAGCCTGGCGTTGGCGCCGCGGCGCGAGTGTGAGAAAAATGCCCGTTTTGCCCCTTTAAGTTGTAAAAGCACTGTAAAGCTCTACAATACATCAGTTAAGCACAAAAACACTATAATCATCTAAAACTATATAAAGTCTATAAATTCAGGCAATTACTTAAGTCATTAAGTATCCGATTCGCGGGTATAAATCCCACTCATCAAATACCCCCAAACTTAAGTCTTTGCTTGTCCTCGAGCAAACTAACTAATACAACACTAATAATAAAACACACGCGAAAGAAAACTAAAATAATAAAGTAGAATCATGGCTTCAAAGCTCGATCATAGCCATTCCCAGAGAATAGGGCAAACACAGAAATGAATAAGGGTTCATTCAATTTCAAGCATAAGACTATATTTGATCCATTCTATGTATGTGTGTGGAGACCAACCGTTATAACTAATCATAACTCGAATAAGCTCGCACAGTCGATTGCTAAAACCAATGAACAAACTCCGCAACTTAAACATTCAACAAGCATTAAGAATAAGACGTAAATGCAGGAAAAGATCAAAAGACTCTAGCGTGACGACAGTAAAATCAGACTTGGACAATACTGAATTACCTTAGGCTATTCAGAACTACCCATGAATGAGCTTTTGATCAGTGACTCCCAACCCAGACAACTTTAGGGCACTAGGTGTAGAACACCCCTATGAATCTAATAACTTGAGCAGTAAAGGCCACGTAATCAACATAAGCCAACTAAGATTTTACGATACAAACGAAAATTATTAAGCGAGTGCATTTTATGCTCCATCTCGATATCGGTCCTGCGTTTATGGACGAGTGCGTTTTACGCTCCATCTCGACCCACAACAAAACTTTCGATATAAAAGCTCTTCTTCTCTATTTTCATTCTCATTTCATTCATTTTTTTATATATGTCAACATGCTAGAATTCAAGATCCAAAACTGTATAAACGTCTAAGTCTTTTATTACTATGTACAAATGAAAGTTTATAAGAGGGAACAAATTTTCAAAGAAAATAACACGCGAACTAAATTCGAAAAATAACTAGTTAAAAACAGTTGGTCGGTGTGTGCTAAGAAGGACGGATCAATAGCAGTCTAAACTTATTAATTAAACAACCCCTAGCTCATATATGCTTGACACGACTCTAAGAGATAGGCATATATACTTGACGCTCGTCATCAACCACAATCAAAAAATAATAATAACTATAACCCTTGCTAAATAGCAGCTCAAAATAGGGTAAAAAGGCCATTCAAATGGCACAAGCATCTAATTTGTAAAATCCCCAAAAAGATGGCTATAAACCACAAACATGCTGATAATAATCAAAGCATTAAATAATGAATGCCAAAAATAGTTCATGGCATAAAAAATTAACGCATAATCCTGAAAATCCCGCAGTTCAAAACGACTGCACCATAATACTGATAATAAAACAACCATAAAAAAGTACTAAAGTATACATCCTAACATGGCAGTAAAGAAATAGATAGATAATGACTAAAAGCACCCCCAAACTTGAGGTGAGCAATGCCCTCATTACTAAACATAAAGCAATCGATACAAGAGGGCTTCCCTGAAGTGACTCACTCAGCAACGGTCTCGGCCTCGTCAGCCTCGGCGGGCGGTGATGGGGGAGGGTAGGGTGGGACGACAGGCAGCTCTGGAAACTGGTATGACATGAACTCAACATTCTCACCACAATAGTCAGTGTAGATGCTCTGCATGGTGTTCACTAGCTCAGCCTGGTACTGAATAGCAATCTCCTGTCTCTGAGCCATTATAGCTATGTGCCTCCTCTGCCTCTGAGCCTCGGCGTCCTATTTCTGATGCAGCAGGGTGAGGGATGCCATGATGTCCATCAATAGACCCTAAGTAGCTGGGCCGGCGTCTGAAGGATATGCCTGTTCTAGCTCTACTGTAGGAGGCGGTGCTATAGGTGGTCCGTATCCCTCGCCTTTGATAAGAGATTCAGCCCCATCCCAAACAGTGAAACGCGAGATGGTCATGTGGTCAATGACTGTCATGGGTGGAGAGGTTATCTCCTTGGGCCCCCACTGGAGACCTTCCCGCTTGCACAAGGTGGTGATCAATGATGGATGAGGAAATCCAGCGGCAATGTTACTCTTGATTGCCTTCCGAATGGAGTCTTGAATGAGCACGCTAATATCCACATGTAGACCAGTGACAATGGCGAAAAGCAGGATCGCCCTATCCTTAGTCACATCGGTCAAATGACGGGACGGGATCATGTTGGCACAAATGAAGCTGAATCATGCCTTCCCGTAGCGACCAAGTGCGGAAGCCGGGAAACTGGTCTTTTCCCCTATGTAATCATTTTTCTTCCACGTAGTTCCAGGCTTGCAAAATCGCCTAATGATATCCTCGAGATCATAGCTGCGGAGTCCCGACTGCAGATAATCATTGTCCGCATAGTTGGGTGTTCCATACAAGGCATTGATGGCCTGACTACTATACTCCACTAGCTTCCCCCGAACTTGAACAACAGAAGGGCCTTCGGGATTGGCGTTGGCATAGAACTCCTGAACCCCAGATACAACAGCTGACCCAAATGGCTTTGTGAAATGGATCCAGCTATGCTCCTGTATCATGGTGGTTAGCTCACCATCTTTCTTGTTCGGCCTGAAACCCTGCTTAAGAATAAGATTTCGTGAGCTGAAAGAACTTTTGTACCTTTTCCAGGCCTCCTCATAGATAAACTTGGCTCTGTCCCAATCCATTGGTGGTGGCGTGGATGATGACCCGCCGGTGCTAAGTCGTTGTCTTTTTGGTGCCATTTCTGAACTTGAAGCAATTAGTATGCACACTGGCAGAAAATTCAATTCAAACTCCCCCAAACCTTCTCCAGATAAACCCAATGCAATAGCAGTACCAAAAGAGCCCAAATCAGTAAACTTTTTGGTTCAGATAATTTATCGAACACCTTGTGTGCGTTTTGCAAACCCAACTTGGATAACCTTTGTTTGTAAATGCTCAATCCAGATTTTTGGCAGAGGAAATCACACCAATACACACAAGAAGAACAACATAATCCCACGAATTGAAATCAAAATAGAATTTACAAAAATCCCCAATTACCTTGAGTGAGAAACCCTAGTTTAAGAATTGTGTGGCCGATTCTGTCAAGAAATTGATGGTTCTTGGATTGTTGAAGTATTCCGAATTGATGAAAGCTCTCTGGATTGTGCTCGGTAGAGGGTGGGGGTTTGTTGGGGATAAGAGAGTTTTGAGGTTTGTGATGGTTGGGGCGATTTCTGCTGATTTATGCCGAAAAGAGGGAGAGAATTGACACAACTGCTGCCAAAAACAGAACTTAAAAATCGAAATCTTGCTGCCAGCGCCGCAGCGTGAGTTGTCCTTTGTTACTCGGCGCTGCGGTGCGAGTTAGCAGTGGGTAAGGCTGACTTTGGCGCCGCGACGCGAGCGAGGCTTTGTTATTCGGCGCTGCAGCGCGGATGAGAGAGGTTGGATAATAAAGCAGTGGCGCTGGGGCACGAAGTATGGCGCTGGGGCGCGATGTCGGCACCATGATGCAAAACCCAGTGTATTTAGTGGCGCCGCGGCACGAGATGCCAACTTCTGTAATTTTTCTAACTGCTATCTGCACATGCTAAGGCAAGAACAACAAACTATACTACAAATAAAATATGCATTATTCCAAACAATATAAAAATTAACTACAGAGTAAAATAGATATAGGTAAAGGAAAACAAAAAAAAATTATTCCGAGATGGGGGTGCCTCCCCACCAAGCATTTGTTTTAAAGTCGTCGGCTTGACTATACTGATGCCGTTCAATCCGGCTCATAAGCGAAAATGACCTTTTCATGCCGCCTATTCGTCAATTCCTTTGGATTCTTGGCAGACATGGATGATTGGTCATCCTCGTTCTCCTCATCCATCCAGTCATCTTTCAGCACAAAGAATTGCTCGCCACTAGAATTATCCACTAATTCGCCTTGTTCATTAAATTGAAAGCGTTCTTTGTGCTCAATTGGGCCCTCTTGGTTTCCACAGTCGTGAGCATGGGTTCTGGTTGTTGATCAGTCTTGACAGTGTACCCACTGGTGATCCCCTCTTCTGCTAGCTCAGCCTCCGCAGGTTGGTCAAGTTGCACATTGACATTGCCCTCAACACTTTGGCGAGGCTCGTCACCTTCTCCTCGAGTATCCACCGTGCACTACTCTACTTCTTCATTGTCGAGATCAATTACGACTGGTAGATTGCATTGCGGTGGATTTGTGATGGCATTGATGAGTTTCCCCAATTGATTCTCAAGGTTGTGCAATGCGGCTTCTTGGCTTGCCATCCGAACCTCATTTTTTTCAATAAAGTTGATGAGAAGCTCTTCAAGCCGATTCTCTTCTTCTCGTGTTGAGGTCTCATAAAAGCTCTCATTGGGTGGGGACGTCAACTCATAATGCGGCGCAGACTGATAGTCAAACTGAAAGGCATGATTCAGATCATAATATTGCTCTTGACTGTAGTCCCGTGAGTTTGGATAACCCTGGCAGTTTGGATGATAAGAGATCGGTTCAAAGTCAGCTCGATTCTGACAGTAGGCATTCTGAGTGGACTGACACTCAAGATTGTCAGAAAAACTCAAGGCATTAGAAATTTGAAGTTGTAATCTTTCGAGTCCTTCTTCCAAGCTTGGCTGTGTTGTTCCCTAGTAAGGCAATTGATAACATTGATCGTCCATAATCTGTAAACTCAAAAATAAAAAGACAGGAAGATAAAACAAATAAAAGAAGTAAATATATACACGTTCAAAGTAAGACTAAATTGATTTAAATCAATATTGGACAATATTAGATTAATAGTTCCCCGGCAACGGAGCTAAAAACTTGTTGGTCGGAATACCGATCACTAAACACGCGCAAGTATACACGGTCTAATAAGTAATACAGTGATAAGAAGTGTGTCGTACCCACGAGGAACTATAACTAATATTTACCAAGTATTGATTATTTATCGCTAAAGTCTTATTCGAACAACAGTAAATGGAAGGGTGATTAATCTAATTACACTAATTAACAAAGCAAGTAAATGGATAACGAATGGAAATCTAAGGAATTACAAACTAAGGTCACAACTTCACCCCCACACATGCATTCTGTCGAACACCTGGCGTGTTATGTTTCATCAAACTAGCTACCATTTCTCTCTTTGGTCTTAATGGTCACGACAATTTGTCGACCGAGAACACATAGGTGCCTATGCACCTCTGTCGAGGTATGCACAAACATATCCTCTCCAGATCCACCCAAAAGGGAATAAAACAGAAAAGAATGTCCAAGCTAGATGCAATCCTACATATGTCTATGTGAATTAATCATAACAAGGATTTAAGCATAAGTTCTCTATCGGGTCGCACGTGGCGCAAAGAGATATGTCTATTCTGCGCACAACTTATGCAGTCGAAACCCACAATTACATGCTAATATATTTAGGTATAAATCTACAATTCTTCTGTCGATAATATGCAGATTACCAAAATCATCACTAATGTCTTAGCGAGAATCATAAAGAACAAATATATTAAACCAAATCATATGGTGCCAACCAAAGAGATAAAGACAGTCAATTCAAATAACAAAGGGATCCATTATAACCTTAGGGCCAATATTTAGTTCATAGTTAATAAACCAAATACAAGTAGCAAATAAGACAACATTTATGGATTACAATAATAGAGGAAATAAATGGATACGAAGGAACTCTGTCAAAGCCCTTCAGTCACCAAGCAATCCGCTACTTTCAAGCTTTCCAATCCGTGTCACTCGTTGCTCTTATGCTCCAAAGAAATCTCAAACCTCTCCCTAATCTACCTAATCTATATTTACAAACATCAACTACGAGAAAGAAAGAGAAATTACAAAGAAAAACTAAAAACTAAGCTAATCTATGGGAGAATATGTTATAGGATGTCTGGTATATGAAATGCAGAGGTTATCTCTGTTATATATCTCCTTTCCTTCCCAACTACGTCAAACCAAGGCATTCACTATCTGGGCACCGGAGGTGGCGCTGCGGCGCGGCCCATTAAGCTGTGGTTGGCGCTGCGGCGCCACATGAGCTTGGAAAACACGGAGCTCGCCTTGCAGCGCGAGTCTGTATAGAATAATTGGCGCTGCGGCGCCACGGTGATGTCAGCTAACCCATGAGGGTGGCACTGCGGCGTGGCTATTAAGCCTGGCGTTGCCGCCGCGGCGCGAGTGTGAGGAAAATGCCCGTTTTCCCCTTTAAGCTGGAAAAGCACTGTTAAGCTCTGCAAAACATCAGTTAAGCACAATAACACTATAATCATCTAAAACTATATAAAGTCTACGAATTCAGGGAATTACTTAAGTCATTAAGAATCCAATTTGCCGGTATAAATCTCACTCATTACTACTCATAAGAAGGTTTCATTATAATCAAGTCCTTGTCTTTGTTTGAAACCTTTTTCAACATGTCGGGCCTTATAGTTCTCTACCTTGCCATCTGCTCTAATCTTTCTTTTAAAGACCCATTTACACCCATTAGGCTTAATGCCTTCAGGTGGTAAAACCAAAGTTCATACTTGGTTTTCATACACGGAGTCTATCTCCGATTTCATGGCTTCTTGCCACTTCTTTGAGCCTTTACTACTCATAGCCTATTCATAATTCAATGGATCATCATCATTTATGATGTGTACCTCATTGTTATCCTCTATGACGATTCCATACCTATCAGGTATCTTCGGTACTCTTCCAAATTTATGAATAGGGTGTGTTACAATAGGTTCTTCCACTTGGTTAGGTACTTGACTTTGATCTGTAGTATTTTGTGGTTCTTGAACCTCTTCAAGATATATCTTACTCCCACTGACCCCTTCAAGGATAAACTCTTTTTCCAAGAAGGCAACATGTTTCTCAACTAACACCTCTTGATCAGTTGGATGATAGAAATAATACCCTAACGTTTCTTTAGGGTATCCCACAAATCTATATTTGTCAGATCTAGTATGTAGCTTATCGTTTTGAATTTTTTTGACATAAGCTGGACAACCCCAAGTCTTAACATGCTTAAGATTTGGTTTTCTCCTAGTCCATAACTCACGTAAACACTTCAAAATTTTCCATTGCTGTTACTAACCCTGTAGGAAGGCAGAATCGTCTTTCAGAGATAACCCTAAAGGACAACTCAACACAGTCCCGGAGATAATCCCGAGATACTCAGTCTTTACCATCTCAGAGACAACCCCGAGATAGTCATTAACAGTCCCGGAGACAACCCCAGGATACTTAGTTTTAACTTTCAGTGACAACCTCAAGGCATGCAGTTCCAGTTCCGGAGATAGCTCCAAAAATGTTTATTTCAAACCCATGCGATTAGCTTCAACACTCGGCGATAGCCCTGAGGCATTCATTCCCCAAGCCCGGAGATAACCCCGGGAGGTTATACACACCTCAGAGACAACCCTCAGGGTGATCAATACTTGCAGCAGTCCAATCACAGAGATAATCCTGAGCAACGATTGCTAAATCAGCTCAAACCGAAGATAACCCCGTTAAGGAGTGAAATCATCATTTTGCCATTGCGCCGTCTCAACAACAACAACATACATTCTACAAGTACGTGTCCTATAAGAACTAAAGAGCTCTAATCTCGAGTGACTACAACACAAGATAACACACCGGATAGAATTTAAAACCTAAAGACCAAGGGCATGGTCCCATCTTCCTAACTTCGCACAACCTATAATCCCATGTCATTGTGTAGCTCTCGATAACATCATGCTAAAAATGTCTTATACACCTCGATCAGATGCCCAGATTAAAGTTCTGAAAGTTCGAGCGGACATCACGTTGTACGTGTGCACGTACTTCAAGATGGCGGGACCCGCGGATCCCGGGCAGCCACAGGTGCATCTACGGCTGCCGTAGGTACACCTGTGGTTCCCCCCTCTATAAATAGAGGGCTTGGGATAGCCATTTTGCATAGAGAAAAGGCGAGGAAGCCTTGTCCAATTTTCTCTGTACACACTATAAACTGAGTGCTTTCTCATTTTAAACAATTGTGAGCTTATATATTGCTATATTTTTACCGGCCGGAGCCGATTGTTCATCCATTTAAAGCTATTGAAGTCTTACTTGGTATTCCACTGTAAGCCTTCTTACACGTTTTAAAGCCTTTCTTTATTACTGTGCACACATCGTTCTTCACGTTGAGAGTCGGGTTTACGTGTGTGTATGCCCGAACTTCTGTCCATGGCTTTTATTTCTGTTTATATATATATATATATATATATATATATATATATATACAAAATCCTTCTCCAGCGAACTTAAGTCACGGACTAAAGACGAATTGGGTAAAAAACATGCGGGTTGAGCGTACGGGTCAAATTGGAAAAAACACGCGGGTGATGCTCTGCCTCAAATTAGTTTCAAAATAGAACCAGAGCTCAGATTAGAGCTCAAACTACTTTCTCTCCCCAACTTTTTCCCTCTCTCTCTCTCACGCTAAAGTAGCAGACATAATAGCTCATCGGAAGGTCTCCGCGATGAAACCATAGCAAACGGATCGGAAGGCAAAACTCCATAACTTTATTGGGTTTGTAAATTTTTTTTCGCGTTAGAAATCTAAGGTCTGTTCTTTAAAAATTTGTCTTTTTCCGGTGGTTGCTGGTCGTGGCTGTTGGTCTGCTGGTTCCTTTAATTTATCGTGGCCTAATTTCTTTAATCGTGGCCTAATTCGTACAACTCGTGACCTAATTTCTTTAATTTCTCTGTTTGCTTCGTGCAAATAATCTATTATTTGTGATGTTCAATAGGCTGAATCTTTGATTGCACTGGGTATGGTGAAATGTTCTACAGCCACGACAAACTCAAACAATCAGTCTAGGTGTGCTAGACAGTAGTTAATTGACTTTTCTTTTTCGTTTTAAATTATTTTTCCCCATTTGGATTTAAATTCATTAACGTTAGAAGATAAGGTTCAAGATGATCTAAAACGTTCTACTGGTGAAATTATAAAGGATGGAGGGTGAAGAAATTCTAATGAAGATCTTCTTATACTATCGATTTTTTCTTCAGGTTAGCTGTTTCAAAATTATCTCAGTAAATACTAAATAATTGTATTTAGTTTCAATTGTAAGGAGGAACCTTTGACTCAAGTTAGTAGTTTATCATTTGGTGTTGTAGGTCATCAGCGGCAGGTGCCTTTTGATGTTGCTCTATGGTATTACGGGTTAGGGATGGCAATTCTTGTTATTGCTGAGGTGTTAGAGAATTTGAAGTCGAGGAGAAAGTGGTGCTTACCTTTTTAAGCAAACTCAGAATTTGATACTAAGTTTGAGAGATGTTAAGGATCCTGAATTGGATATTTTGCAGCACTTTAGTCTTGGTTTAATATAAGTTTGTTCTATTTATGTTTTGCTTTCCTGCAAGTATATGCCTATTATTGCAACATCTTGTGAAACAAAGTTGTACTTTACAAGTTGGGATGGGATGGCAATAGCTGTAGAGGATATTATACTTTAAATACAGCCTTTGTTCCCAACCTTTTGGATTTCTAGTCATGATTTATTTATTTTTACTACTTATTTACTGATGTCTTATTTAGCTGGGATGGGATGGCGACAGCTGTGACGCCCCCAAAATAGGTATACAACACCCATTCTGAGTCGTCAAAATATATGGTACAGAAACAACTACAACTTTATTAATACAACATAAAAACTGTGAGTTTAAATACAAATATTGTCATATAGACAATATCCACACTCAAATAAGTCCTCATTACAATTATTGATACATTATTTTACAAAAATGGTGAGGACTACTAAAACGACTTTCTAGAACCATCATTCTACACCCCGAATAGTACTCGCTACATTATCGCCTCCTGAGAAGAAAAATAGAACAAAAAGGGAAAAGGGTGAGCTCAATTAGCCCAGTAAAGAATATCATGACTAAGATAATATAGAACAAATTATCGTTAGTCTTCAATAGGGAAAAATATAATAGAATACAATAGACAACAAGTTTTAAATCAATATTCGCAGCGGAAATAATAATTCATTAGAAGAGTTAAGTAGAGATTAAAATCTACTATCTTCTATATATGAATTTAAAAGTCACTCGTCAATATTTTATCCCTGTAACATCAATAAATATATATTTGGAATCATATATTCATCTTTGCACTACAGGCCAAAGATATTCATCAGAAATCATTCATCTTTGCACTACAGGCCAAAGATATTCAGTAATATCATCATTTAGGAATGAGGATGATGAAAAATATTTTAAAGGAAACGAATCCAGAGAAACAAAATAACAAATATTAAGGATTCGTATTTCGGATTTTCCATGTCCAAAAATACCTCATAAGTAATCATAGTGGAGTAAAATTCAAGAATGATCAAAACATGGATACAATCAAAGCTAGTATCCATAATAGATATTTTGGACGAAAATAAAATTTTAATTTTTCTGTGAATAGTGTCGTATTCGTGAATAGTGTCGTATACGTGAATAGTAACCCCGACACAAAAAGTTCCAAATTTGATAAAAAGTTCAATCCAATATTTTGGCATAATGATATTGAAAGAAATAATATCATTTACGAAAAAAATAACATCGCTTACCTTGTAAAGACAGTACTTCTAGCTGAAACACCGGATATAGGCTATGACTTGAACTTGCACCGTATAGCAACACTCAAAGTATTAAAATACTCACAAGAATACGCTCAATATATCGAGAGAGAAAGAGAGAGTAAACTTCAGTTTCTGGTGTGATTTTCAATTCTAACCTAAGCACCCTATTTATAAGAAATTGCTTAGAACACCAAAGTCAAAAATTTAACAATATATATATATATATATATATATATATATATATATATATATATATATATATATATATATATATAAATTTCCTACGCCCACTTTTTTAGTCAAAGATCAGCCATTCAAGTAGCTTACATCACAAAAAACGTTTTTGTGACTTAAAATATTTTAAACTTAAAAAAATTAATTATTCCGGAACTTCGGAACTTCAATAATTCATAATAAATAGCCCTTTTGTTAGAAAAATTTGAACCAAATGTCTTTTTCATAGAAAATTTCATTATCTACAACTTTGTAGAAGAAACTTTTTCTAAATTCCAAACAGAAATTGACCGAAATCCACAAACAGGCGATTCTACAGGCTATAATCAAATTTCAGTCAAGAAATGGGCCCACAGACATATTTTACATGTTTTAAACAACTTTTGCAACAAAAATACTCTTCCTCCTCATATACTCCTATATCCCACATTCATTGTAAAAATATCATCATTATTATATTATAATAATATAATAAAATATTATTTTATCAGAAAAGATAAAATATCGATTTTCAACAATGGTTACTTTAAAAATTTTCTCCATCCATATCCACATAAAATGAATATTTTCCTCATCATATAAATTATTAATTAATTATTCACAAATAATATTACAGAATCACAATACTGACAACCGGACAGTTCCCAGGAAAGTGGGGGCTTTCCAATAAGGATTTCTCCTTACTGGCGCGCAATTAGGTGACCAACCTCTCCTTAGACTGAACTTTCTAGACATTGTCAATAATGTTATCCAATAATATTATTCAGATAATATGAATTATTACTTCGATAATAGAAAAAACTGTGTAATGACAATTATTAAAACAATAGTAATATAAAATATCAACGTAGCAATTATTGAATCAATAAAATAAAATAATGAACAGTAATTACTGTATCAATTATTGAGTAGTGCCTTCTTACGTAAGAATCAATAATTGGTGCAATACCGTGTGCTACTGTGCAACAACGCGTATTACTGTGTTTTAAGCACCGGGTATTCCAACAGTATTAACGGTAACTACTACGTCGTTATTTATAAACAACTTATACTTGTCATTTTCTTCATCCAATCACCTTCCATTATAGGGCCCACAAAAGACTGCGCCGTCATACGAATATTCCCCGACAGGAAGAATATTCCGCGACCAAACGAATATTCCCCGACAACAATGAATATTTTATAACCACTTACTTATTTAAAATATTTTCGCCTTTTACCGATAACTAACCTCATTAATCAATTCAACTCTTACTATTTCAAAATGATAAATAGAGGAATTTAAATTTCATTTATTAATAATTTGGGGTCTTACAACCTCCCCTCTTATGAAATTTCCTCCTCGAAATTGACATACGTACCTAGTGTTTCGAAAAGATGAGGATACCTCGCTTTTATTTCTGTTTCCAACTCCTAGGTCATTTCCTCAATAGCATGGTTTCTCCACAAAACTTTAACTTGTGGGACCTTCGTGCATAGGACATGCTCTTTTCTATCCAAGATTTTGACAGGTACCTCCTCGTACGTTAAGTCTTCTGCTACGTCGTCCGGTTCTAACTCAATAACGTGGTTCGAGTCTTTCACATATTTATGAAGCACGAATATGTGAAAAATATTATGAACACGAGACATACTTGGAGGTAACGCTAGTCTATAGGCCACATTTCCTACTCGGTCAAGAATCTGAAATGGACCAATAAATTGTGGATTGAGCTTCCCTCTCTTCCCAAATCTTGTAACTCCTTTCCATGGAGCAACACGCAACAATACATGATCCCCAATACTAAATTCCACGTCCTTTCGATGAAGATCCACATAACTCTTTTGTCGATCTTGTGCCATTTATATACGTTGTCGAATCATTTAGATCTTTTCCGTAGTCATACGTACCAACTCTGGTCCCAATAATGTTGCTTCACCCACCTCATCCCAACATATTGGAGAGCGACACTTTCGTCCATGCAATGCTTCGAATGGAGCCACCCCTATACTTGCCTGATAACTGTTGTTGTAAGAGAACTCCACCAATGGTAAATACTTATCCCAACTCCCTTTGAAGTCTAAGACATAGAGTCTTAATAGATCTTCAAGAGTTTGAATAGTTCTCTCTGATTGCCCGTCCGTTTGAGGATGGTATGCCGAACTGAACCTTAAATCCATGCCCATAGCTTTTTGCAAGCTAACCCAAAATCTTGAAGTAAATATTAGGTCACGATCCGAAACTATGGATATTGGTATGTCATGCAACCTCACAATCTCATTCACGTACATACTAGCAAGACGTTCAAGGGAATAAGTCTCCCGTATCGGCAAGAAATGAGTAGACTTGGTTAATCTATCAACAATAATCCAAATAGCGTTTATGCCTTGAGAAACCGTGGGAAGACCCGTAACGAAATCCATGGTAATGTGTTCCCACTTCTATTTCAGAATCTCAAGTGGTTGCAATGAACCCTTTAGCACTTGATGCTCCGCCTTCACACATTGACAAGTTAAACACCTCGAGATAAACTTTGCAATCTCTCTCTTCATATTGTTCCACCAAAATGTATGTCGAAGATCACGATACATTTTGGTACTTCCAAGATGGATTGCAAATGGTGTATTGTGTGCCTCCATCATGATCTTATACTTCAAATTAGAATCGTTAGGAACACAAAGTCTGGAGTGGACTCGAAATATTCCTTCTTCATCGATTCTTGCTTCTAGAATAGCACATTCTTGCACTTTCTTCTTCATACGCATCAGCTCCGGGTCTGTGGCTTGAGTAACTTTAACTTTATCAATTAAAGTTGGTTCTATGTGTATACTTGACATCATCGCACTCGTTCCTGTATATGATCTTCTAATCACCGCGTCAGCTACCACGTTTGCTTTTCCAGGATGGTATTGAATAGTGTGGTCGTAATCTTTCAACAGCTCGAGCCAACGTCGTTGCCGCATGCTAAGTTTTTTTTGAGCAAAGAAATATTTGAGGCTATTATGGTCTGAATATATCTCTACTTTCTCCCCATATAGATAGTGCCTCCAGATCTTTAGCGCGAAAACGACTGCTGCGAACTCTAGATCATGAGTAGGATAATTCCTCTCATATTCTTTAAGTTGTCGTGAGGCATAGGCTATAACTTTCCCACGTTGCATGAGAACACATCCTAGCCCTTTGTCTGAAGCATCGCTGTAGATAACAAATCCATCTGAATCAGATGGTATGGTCAAAACAGGTGCCGAAATGAGTCTCCTCTTAAGCTCTTGGAAACTCTTCTCTCATTCCTCGCTCCATACGAATTTGATATCTTTCCAAGTCAGCTGAGTTAATGGAGTAGCGATTCGGGAAAATCCTTCCACAAATCTTCGATAATAACCAGCTAAGCCCATAAAGTTACGTATTTCGGTCACCGACTTCGGTTGTTCCCAACTTTGTATTGCTTCAATCTTCGCCGGGTCAACAGATACTCCATGTTTTGACACCACGTGCCCAAGGAACGCTACTTCCTCAAGCCAAAACTCGCATTTCTTCAACTTGGCATATAACTTGTTTTCACGAAGCCTTTGGAGTACCAGCTTCAAATGGTGCTCATGATTTTCACGACTTTTGGAATATATGAGGATGTCATCAATAAAAACAACAACGAACTGATCCAAATAATCCTTGAATACTAGGTTCATCATATCCTTGAAAGCCGCAAGAGCATTAGTCAATCCAAAAGACATGACTAAGAATTCATAATGCCCGTACCGAGTTCTGAAGGCAGTCTTTAGAATATCCTCATTTCTAATCTTCAGCTGATGATATCCAAAACGAAGATCGATCTTTGAAAAGAATTGTGCTCCTTATAACTGGTCAAACATGTCATCAATACGAGGTAGCGGATACCTATTCTTGATTGTGACATGGTTCAATTCCCGGTAGTCAATACAAAGTCGCATACTCCCGTCTTTCTTCTTTACGAATAAAATAGGAGCACCCTAAGGAGATGTACTAGGACGAATGAAACCGATGTCCAACAACTCCTATAGTTGGACCTTTAACTCCTGAAGTTCAATAGGAGCCATTCGATATGGGGTTTTAGAAATGGGCTTTGTACCAGGTTCAAGATCAATAAAGAATTTAACTTCATGTTCCGTGGGTAGACTGGGAAGTTCTTCAGGAAATACGTCAGGAAAGTCAATAACAGCAGAAATATTACTAAAATATGACGTGTCTTTATTCAAATCCATAACATGGGCTAAGAAAGCTTGACATCCATTTTTTAATAAATAAATAGCTTTATGACTTGATATAACAGTGATTGATTTAAATGGCTTAGTTGCTTAAATTCGCACAACAGGTTGCTTAGGAATATGAAAACTAACAACCTTACGAAAATAATCAATTTTGGCATGACGAGTAGTTAACCAATCAATCCCTAAAATCACGTCAAATGCAAGTATCTTTAAAGAGATAAGGTCAACAGGTAAGGTGATGGTGCCAACTTGGATCAAACAAGATTTATAAACAGTGGATGTGATGAAAGTTTTTCCTAACGGAGTCTCCACAGATAAATCAAAGTCTAATTTCTCCGGAGTCAAGTTTAAACGTTGAGCACAAGCAGAAGAAATAAATGAATGGGTAGCACCGGTATCTAGTAAGGAATAAACTTTGCATGAATTTATGATTAGCTTACCCGTAATCACCTCGTTCTGGTTCCTCACAAGTTGACCAGTCACAACAAACGCTCTTCTAGGAACTGTTGACTTTGACGTTTCTGGGACAGCCTTTTGAGTCACCATCCCCGCTGGACTTGGTTTCGCTACCGTACAATCTCGAGCGATATGTCCTTCCTTTCCACAATTATAGCATACCTTAAACTGTTGTGGGTAGTTTGGACTGATATGTCCTTCTTTCCCGCATTTATAGCATATGACCGGTGGTCGTTCTCCTCCCTTGGAACCAGTTGCTACTGGTGCTGACGTCTTTGTATTGTCATTATTGAATATCCTCTTTTTAAAATCTCCTCCCGACTCGCTTCTTCTATTCTCATGGCCATGATTACCACCAGAGTGCTTGCCGCTCTTGTCCGTATTTTTCTTTCTCCGCTGGTTATCGTTGTTCGAATGACTACTGTCACCGGTATGATCCTGGTTGTGGTCCCTCGGTTGACCGTACTCGTTATATCGCTCTAATAATTGAGCCCTGTTGACAACATCTGAATAGAGAGAAAATTTATGTGAAATGAGATATTGACGTATGCCGGGTTTCAAACCTCTCAGAAACATCTGTGTCATACGTTCCTCATTCTCCACCAAATGAGGTGTAAACCTGGACAACTCTGCAAACTATGCCTCGTACTGGGACACCGTCATGTTATTCTGCTCCAGTCTAATAAACTCTACCTCCTTCATATGACGAATACTTTTAGAAAAGTACTTGTCATTGAACAGTTTCTGAAACGTTTCCCAAGACATGCGAAGTGCGGCTGGATGGGTACTCTTTACAGATTCCCACCAGTAATCTGCCTCATTACGGAACATAAAGGTGGCAAATGGAACCTTCTGTTCTTTTGCGCATCCCAAGACATCAAATATCTTGGTAATTTGTTTAACCTACGTCTCCGCCTTAATCGGATCCAATTTTCCCCAGAATTCTGGTGGTCCCAACTCTTTGAACTGCTTGGCCGTGACAAACCGTGAATTGCTATCATTTCTTCCTGTATTTTGAACACGAGTCTCCCTCGTCTGATTTTGCATGAACTGTAAAAAGTTTCTAAACATCCTATCGTTCATCATCTGCTCAGTGGTGTTGTTCACAGGAGAAACATTGCCAGCCTGTTGCACGTTCTCCTCGTTGGTGAGTACAGGCATCTCCACGGTTTCATTTACTCCACTGTTAACATTCTCAGTTGCCATTCTTAAATACTGCCATAAAACAAGGGTTAATTAACAAATCACATAATACCCCAATATTATGACCGACCAACAAATAAGCTTATGTAGGACACACTAGTGAATGATTTACTCATCTCTCCCCTCCTAGTTCTATTCCACGATCTCCGCCAGAGATCATATCCCTAAGCTCTGATACCAAATGTGACGCCCCCAAAATAGGTATACAACACCCATTCTGAGTCGTCAAAATATATGGTACAGAAATAACTACAACTTTATTAATACAACATAAAAACTGTGAGTTTAAATACAAATATTGTCATCTAGACAATATCCACACTCAAATAAGTCCTCATTATAATTATTGATACATTATTTTACAAAAATGGTGAGGATTACTAAAACGACTTTCTAGAACCATCATTTCACACCCCGACTAGTACTCGCTACATTCTCGCCTCCTAAGAAGAAAAATGGAACAAAAAGGGAAAAGGGTGAGCTCAATTAACCCAGTAAAGAATATTATGACTAAGATAATATAGAACAAATTATCGTTAGTCTTCAACAGGGAAAAATATAATAGAATACAATAGACAACAAGTTTTAAATCAATATTCACAGCGGAAATAATAATTCATTAGAAGAGTTAAGTAGAGATTAAAATCTATTATCTTCTATATATGAATTTAAAAGTCAGTCGTCAATATTTTATCCCTATAACATCAATCAATATATATTTGGGATCATATATTCATCTTTGCACTACAGGCCAAAGATATTCATCAGAAATCATTCATCTTTGCACTACAGGCCAAAGATATTCAGTAATATCATCATTTAGGAATGAGGATGATGAAAAATATTTTAAAGGAAACGAATCCAGTGAAACAAAATAATAAATATTAAGGATTCGTATTTCGGTTTATCTATGTCCAAAAATACCTCATAAGTAATCATAGTGGAGTAAAATTTAAGAATGATCAAAATATGGATACAATCAAAGTTAGTATCCATAATAGATATTTTGGACGAAAAATAAAAATTTAATTTTTTTGTGAATAATGTCGTATACGTGAATAGTAACCCCAACACAAAAAGTTCTAAATTTGATAAAAAGTTCAATCCAATATTTCGACATAATGATATTGAAAGAAATAATATCATTTACGAAAAAAATAACATCCCTTACCTTGTAAAGACAGTACTTGTAGTTGAAACACCGGATATAGGCTATGAGTTGAACTTGCACCGTATAGCAACACTCAAAGTATTAAAATACTCACAAGAATACGCTCAATATATCGAGAGAGAAAGAGAGAAAATTTAAGTTTCTAGTGTGATTTTCAATTCTAACATAAACACCCTATTTATAGGAAATTGCTTAGAACACCAAAGCAGAAAATTTAATAATATATATATATATATATATATATATATATATATATATATATATATATATATATTTCCTATGCCCACTTTTTTAGTCAAAGATCAGCCATTCAAGTACCTTACATCACAAAAAACGTTTTTGTGACTTAAAATATTTTAAACTTCAAAAAATTAATTATTCCGGAACTTCAATAATTCATAATAAATAGCCGTTTTGTCAGAAAAATTCAAACTACATGTTTTTTCATAGGAAATTTCATTATCTACAACTTTACAGAAGAAAGTTTTTCCAAATTCCAAACAGAAATTGACCGAAATCCACAAACGGGCGATTCTACAAGCTATAATCAAATTCAGTCAAGAAATAGGCCCACAAACATGTTTAACATGTTTTAAACAACTTCTGCAATAAAAATAATCTTCCTCCTCATATACTCACATATCCCACATTCATTGTAAAAATATCATCATTATTATATTATAATAATATAATAAAATATTATTTTATCAGAAAAGATAAAATATCGATTTTCAAAAATGGTCACTTTAAAAATTTTCTCCATCTATATCCACATAAAATGAATATTTTTTTCATCATATAAATCAATAATTAATTATTTACAAATAATATTACAGAATAACAATACTGACAACCAGGCAGTTCCCAGGAAAGAGGGGGCTTTCCAATAAGGATTTCTCCTTACTGGCGCGCAATTAGGTGACCAAACCTCTCCTTAGACAGAACTTTCTAAACATTATCAATAATGTTATCTAATAATATTATTCGGATAATATGAATTATTGCTTCGATAATGGAAAATACTGTGTAATGATAATTATTGAAACAATAGTAATATAAAATATCAACGTAGCAATTATTGAATCAATAAAATAAAATACTGAACAGTAATTACTGTAACAATTATTGAGTAGTGCCTTCTTACGTAAGAATCAATAATTGGTGCAATACCGTGTGCTACTGTGCAACAACGCGTATTACTGTGTTTTAAACACCGGGTATTCCAACAATATTAACAGTAACTACTACGTTGTTATTTATAAACAACTTATACTTGTCGTTTTCTTCATCCAATCGCTTTCCGTTATATGGCCCACAAAAGACTGCGCCGTCGTACGAATATTCCCCGACAAGAAGAATATTCCACGACTAAACGAATATTCTCCGACAACAATGAATATTTTATAACCACTTGCTTATTTAAAATATTTGCACCTTTTACCCATAACTGACCTCATTAATCAATTCAACCCTTACTATTTCAAAATGATAAATAGGAGAATTTAAATTTCATTTATTAATAATTTGGGGTCTTACAATAGCTATAGATGTATAATTTTTTCTTGACTATTTTAGGAGAAGTTTGAGAAGGTACTAAGGGATGCGAGGGCTAGGGAACTTATGTACGCTGAAAGAGAAACAATATTGGATAAGGTTGATTTCTCTTCTTTGGATTATGGTACTTTCTTTTATCTCAACTATGCTTGTTTATTGCACGTAATGTGCTTCATCTTTTGTTTCAAATAAGATTATGTTTGGTTTACTGAACTTTAAAATTGAAACTATGTCCCATTTTGTTGCTTGATTCTTGTGCTATATGAGTCTACTGCTTTCATGTTAATCTACAAAGTTTATTGAGTCACCACTTTATAGTTGTTCTCTTCCTGGGGTGAGATAACTAGGTAATAGTGAAGCAAACACTGGCCAATATCCTTCGCCATGCACACACACCAAATCAAATGGAAAAAGAGAAGGAAAGTGTACATAAAATTGTAACTCATTTTCTTGCCTTTTAAAAAACACCAATTTAGGTTTTGTCTTATACTTGTTTATAGAAGGATAATCTATCTTATCAAAAGTTCAAGTCTTGTCCTTGTTTAATAATCTGTATTTAAAGTTTGATGCTTGAACAGAGGCTGGGATGAGAAAAGTAAAAAATGGAGATGGGATGGGGATAACTATAGATGATATTATACTACTTAATGGCTGTTGTTTGGCCAATTTGGTGGGTGCTTACTTTCCATACGACAAAGAAATCAAACTCTGGTTTAATCATGTGTTTATGTTAAACACCATAAATACATACAATGGTACAAAACGTTCTATTGATGTCCATCTCAACATATATAATATTGTAAACCACAAAGTATACACTGCGTACATAACGTGTTGGTTAGATAATGAAAATTATCAAAATTACAACCGATTTAATAAAATTAACACCGCATACATAACATTTAAAATTATGACAATTCAAACAGTTAGTTGCAATTGATGCATTTCAATTTTTACCCTCGATAATTCGTTGGAGTCGTTAGTATTCGTTGGATGAGTTGTTACATTTAAATGCTCGGATGTGTCCATTTTCAACCTCCCTTGATTATGCAACACTCGAACATATTCGTCACACCAACTGATGAAGTTACCACATTGCTGCATATTTTGGGACACAATAAATTTATTTACTTGTGTAAAAGGAACAAATATACAAAAATTACAATAAATAAATACATACCATTCTTGGGCAAGAATACTATTTTGCTAACGCAGGAGCTAATTTGGACTTAAAAATCACTATAAAGATCAAGACAAACTAATTGTGCCTTAAACATTGATTTAATGAAAGCATATGATTCGTTACATAAGGACTACTTAAGCAACTACCCATTTTCTTATCAATTATCTACAAGTGTTGGATATCTCCTTACCATACATGAAAAGATATGGCATTAAAAATGGAAACATGTACTTTTGAATCCTTTCCTTCCCATCCAAATCTCACCCCCTAAATGAAACACACTCTAAAGCTATCCTAGGCTAGAAAAGAAGGGGATGGGGGAGTGAAAAGGACAGAGCACCAGTAACCAGGAAAAATAAGCCATGAATCTGACGATGTACACTTATTTGGTATAAATACCTGTCCATAAAGCAGACCATGCCAAACAGATTTGTAATTCATATCGTAAAATGTTGTTTCAAATGAGTCAAAAATGAAATTTCAAACTACAAAGGTATACTTCAAATTTACAACCTAGAACAAGTCACTCTAACAAGATGATGGGTATCCATGTATATAAATGGTTGTTTCAGAAAAAAGTTAATCTAATAACAGTAATAATTTCCTACCACTAAGCAGGAATCACCAGGCATCAATCACAGATGGTTCCGTTCAAGAAAAAAAATGGTAGATGTCATCTACACAGTTGGTGTTGGTGTACAATAAAAGTACACCAGTATTTAACTCTTATTCATTAAAATTCACAAACGTTCTAAAAATCGAGATCCAAACCACAAGATTATTTACAAAAAACAAAAATACCAACCAAACAGGGTCAGATTTCCGATGGCTACACTCTCCGATGATGGATTATCACTTTAAACCAAATATGCAATGGGAAAGTAACTTGACAGATGCCATGGGATCTCAAATGACATGCACGTGTATGGACAATTAAAAACCTGCGTTTTTTACTTTTCGTTTTCGTTTTCTCTTTTTACTGTATTTTTTAAACAGCAAATACACACCATGCCACTCGCAAACAATTAAACACATAGACAGAGAGACAAAATACGTAATAGAAAAATAGCAATAAACTACCTCCAAAATCGTGCTGCCCAGAAACCATTACTTTATGTCTTCGGTCTGCAAATTCATTTATGACCAAATGAGATAAGAGAATAGGGAATTAGGCAGTCGTTTATACTAATGGATCAAAAAAGGCATTAATTACAGCATATATAAACAGAAAATATGTAATCAAAGAGCTATAAATATTTAAATTCTTGAATCAGTAGAATCTTCACATAATTAACAGATGAACACAAATTAAACAACTATAGAGTAAATAGAAAACCTGTTTGATTTCAAATATAATTTACAATTAGAAATTTTAGATCGCTTTTGTCCACGCAAATGAATTTAAATCCAAATGGGGAAAAATAATTTAAAACGAAAAAGAAAAGTTAATTAACTACTGTCTGGCACACCTAGATTGATTGTTTGAGTTTGTCGTGGCTGTAGAACGTTTCACCATATCGATTGCAATCAAAGATTCAGCCTATTGAATATCACAAATAATAGACTGTTTGCACGAAGCAAACAGAGAAATTAAAGAAATTAGGTCACGAGCTGTACAAATTAGGCCACAATTAAAGAAATTAGGCCACGATAAATTAAAGGAACCAGCAGACCAGTAGCCACGACGAGCAACCGCCGGAAAAAGACGAATTTTTAAACAACAAACCCTAGATTTCTAATGCGAAAAAAAAAATTACAAACCCAATAAAGTTATGGAGTTTTACCTTCCGATGAGCTATTCTGTCTGCTACTTTAGCGTGTGAGAGAGGGAGGGAAAAAGTTGGGGAGAGAAGTAGGTTGAGCTCTGATCTGAGCTCTGGTTCTATTTTGAAAGTAATTTGAGGCAGAGCATCACCTGCGCGTTTTTTTCCAATTTGACCCGTACGCTCAACCCGCGTGGTTTTTTACCCAATTCGTCTTTAGTCCGTGATTTAAGTTCGCTGGAGAAGGATTTTGTATATATATATATATATATTATATAATATTATCGAGTTATGCCTCGATTGAGCCTGAACTCACGTCCGGAGCGTTTACTGATTTTATATATATAAATACTTATATATATGTTGTTGCCATCAAACTCTATTTTATTGAGTCTGGATTTCACATCCGGTGCGTTTATCGCGCGCGCGTGTGTGTTGTGTGTGTGTGTGTGTGTGTGTGTATATATATATATATATATATATACATTTTTGTCCTGCCTGAAGTTTACTTCGTGGCGGTTGATCACTTTTACAGCTTTATTTACACTTCGTCCGACTTGGAGTTTACTTCGAGGCGGTTGATTATCTTTACTGCTTTCTTTATATTTTTGATCCCCCATGGAGGTGCTTTGTGGTGGTTGATCATGTCTCTATATATATATTTACTGCTTTTATATATTTACATTTCGATCTCCCATGGAGGTGCTTCGTGATGGTTGATCAAGTCTGTATATATATATATATATATATATATATATATATATATATATATATATATATATTTACAGTTTTTGTATATATAAACTGTTTACAGCTTTCATACAAATTGCTACATCGTGTGAGCCTAGGAATCATGTGATCACGGATTCAGTCTCCTGAATCTAGATTTTATTCCCGTGATGAACATTTTTAGCTGTACATGGCTTGTAAATTATGCACAGTGTTCGAATTTCCTTCGACGATTTTCATGCCCACAAGGAGTTTGGCAATGCTATATATCTTATTTTCTCGAAAATGCTTCACATATCAAAAATAAAAGCAACTAAGTGAACACACAATAAAATGGAAGTATCAAAGGCCTCAATTACAATTGAGCATAAGGGTTTGAAAAACCTCTTTTATAAAACGTCATTGCTATATCGTGTTAAAACTGAACTTTTATATAAAATTCAAACCCTTTGTATATAGGTGCAAATGAGGTATAACACTACTTCCAAATAATTATACATTGACCCACACACACACAGTCATATAACAATTGAATTGAAAAGTGGCGGTCACCGTGGCAACACGGATGTCGGGGGGTGCCTAACACCTTCCCTCCTCATAACCAAGTCCCCAACCTCTAACGAATCTCAGTTTTACAGACCTTTTAAGCAGTGTCACATCACTAGGTCAATGTGCAAATCTTTTCTCAGTTGTGTTGGTACAACCATTTAAAAAATCAACTGGCGACTCTTATAGTCCAATCGTCGACATATAAATGTCGGACCTTTTCACAACTTGTTTTTTCAAACAAATCTCTCTTAACATGAGAACACCAAAATACAAGAACAGAAAAGAGACAAATAAAAATCTCAACGTCGACAGGTGGCGACTCTGCTGGGAACTCCAGTAAGAGGACTTAAGCTGCTATTACAAGCTTTTCAAAACTGTTATATGCTTGTCTGTGGATATTGCATTTACATTTGATGGATGTGTACGAATGCATTTACTTACTTTACTTAATGTTTTACACTATATCTTCTTATGATATTAGTGCTTCGCACATGTCATCATTTTTCATAAACGGTGAGACACGTTGTATGTGAATGTATGTTGTGTGGTTCCTCCACTAGGAGGCTATCTTGTCAGTGTTTGATTACTGGACTCGCAGGGAGACTAATCCCAACGAGGCTCAGGAAAGCCACCACCCATATTCGCTCCAATTGAAAGACAAGATTAACTTCCTGTCGAGTAAATTGCGATGATTTGAGAACCTTCACGCCAAAAAACCGTGAGAGTAGCCTAAGATAGGTCAGCCTCTGATAAACCAAATGCGGAGGGAAGTTTTTCCATGCTTTCCCATTTTAAATTACTCGTAAAGTCAATTGCTTGTAATTTTATTCCATATTAATGTAATGGGAAATATGAGGAAATATGTGTACATTCAAATTTAAAAGTTTAACATGTTATCCTGTCACATAAACAGCTAACATCTGTTTCGCAGGATAATACTCCTAAAATGGATATATCATATAGCATGTAAACATTTGTGCATTCCCTAAAACTAAACTAAATTAGTTTTTGTAGGGAAGCAATTGGACCTATTACCTATTCAAAATCCAAAAAGGCCATGAGCCTACAACCAATTATGTCTTCATCTGACCAGGCTAATCCTAATCCTGTCTCTCGTGAAGAATTTGACGGATTAAGTAAACAAGTTACAGAGTTGGCTGTTCTGCTTAAAGAATTACATCAGTCTACTCAGGGTCCATGGATACCCATACACACAGAATCCTCTGCACAGGGAGGAACTCAGGGAACAAACAAAGAAGTTCTCACACCTGAGTTGGATACTGCTAGGTTTGTAATATTAATGAACGCAATCAAATTGCACAAAATAAGCGGAAACGTGGAAAATTAGAGTTTTAAAATTTTACAAACTATATACCTGGATCATCCTTTATGCACAATTATTAATTAAACGAAAAGATAAAGAACAAGAATCATACCCTTGAAGATTCGAGCTTCCTCAGGTATAAGTTCACCTTTAAATCCTTTCGCATTCAACTTGAATCTACCGGGTTTGGTTCCTTCTTTTGATCAACGTTAGCCACCCAAGTGTTTGGTGTAAGACCCCAAATTTTATGAAATAAAAGTATTCAATTTTTCTTATAATTACTATTCACGAGTTACTATTCATGAGTTACTATTTACGAGTTACTATTCATGAGTTACTATTCACGAGTACTATTCATGAAGCATGATACATTTTTTCGTAAGAAGGCATTACGCAATAATTGTTACAGTAATTACTGTTTAATATTTTATTTTATTGATTTAAAAATTACTACGTTGATATTTTATATTATTGTTATTTCAATAATTGTCACGGCATAATATTTTCTATTATCGGAGCAATAATTCATATTATCTGAATAATATTATTGGATAAAACATTATTGGCAATGTCTAGAAAGTTCTGTCTAAGGAGAGGTTTGGTCATTTAATTGCGCGCCAGTAAGGAGAGATCCTTATTGGAAAACCCCATTTTTCCTGGGAACAGCCTGGTTATCAGTATTGTGATTCTGTAATATTATTTGTGAATAATTAATTATTGATTTATATGATAAGAAAAATATTCATTTTATGTGGATATAGATGGAGAAAATTTTAATGTGACAATTGTTGAAAATTAATATTTTATCTTTTTCTGATAAAATAATTTATTTAAATATATTATTATATTTTAATAATATAATAATGGTGATATTTTTATAATGAATGTGAGATATATGAGTATATGAGGAGGAAGAGTATTTTTGTTACATTAAATGATTAACACATATTTTGTGTGTCGGTGGACCCCATTTGTTGACTGAAATCTGATTATAGCTTGTAAAATCGTCCGTTTGTGAATTTAGGTCAATTTTTGTTTAGAATTTTGAAAAACATTCTTCTGTAAAGTTGTAGTGAATGGAATTTCCTATAAAAAAGACGCGTGGTTCGATTTTTTCTGATAAAAGGGCTATTTATTATGAATTATTGAAGTTCCGAAGTTCTAGAATAATTGATTTTTGGAAGTTTTAATTGTTTTATTTAAGAAAAATATTTTTTACACTTTGATGGGCCCCACATACATGTGTTAAATTGCTGAATTCAGATTCAAAGGTGTGCTAAGGAAATTTTATTATAAATAATATTATTTTAATAAATTTTCTGCTTTGGTGTTCTAAGCAATTTCTTATAAATAGGTGCTTAGGTTAGAATTGAAAATCACACCAGAAATTGAAGTTTTCTCTCTATTTCTCTCTCTATATTATCGAGTGTATTCTTGTGAGTATTTTGATAACTTGAGTGTTGCTATACGGTGCAAGTTCGTTCAGCGTTATTCCAGTCAGAAGTACTGCTCTTTTGAGGTAAGGGATATTGTCGTTAGTATGTAAGGGTTATTATGTTTTTCAATTTTGAAATTTTTCTAAACCTTCAAAAATTCTAGAAAAATTTAAAATGGTATTTTGATGAGTTTTGTAGATTGTGTCCAAAAATGGCGACTTTTGGATGTATAGATTAGGAGTTAAGGATTTTAGGAGAAAAGACTATTTTAAAAGTAACCGCTTATAACTCCTTGTGATTAACTCCAAAATTGATAAAAATTTTATTGGAAGTACATCTATATAATATCAGTATACTCTGTAAATTTCAAAAATTTTGGATAAAAGTATAATTTATGATAAATGTCTGAATATTCGATGGTTTTGGCCATGTGAAAAATAGTAATGAATTTAAAAAATTCCGAGAAAAATATATGTTCAATATGGGACTATATTATGCTAAATCCCAGAAAAGAAATATTTTTGGAACTGATTTGGTAATTTTCATGAAAATGTTCTAGTTATGAGTAAATGAATTAAATATGTTATGTGAAGTAAGAAAATTGGAAAATATGATTTTATGGCTTGAGAATCATATATGAGGTATATGCAGATTTTTTATGAGGGTTTTGATTATTGGTGATGAAATTTTATGAGTTTGGCATTTTAGGATGATTAAATACATTTATTAGTAAAGTGTAAACAATTAAAATAAATTGTTTATAAGTTTAAGAAATGATTAAAATATTGTGGTAGTATTAATAATATTAGATTATGAGATTATTAAGTGATTTATAACATTTCGATTAAGGTGTTATGAGATCATTGATTTATGAATTTTTACTCTTGAGATTACATCTATATGTTGATTATATTACTTTTATTATCATATATAACATTCTTATAACCCTAATGATGATATTTTTCTTTGACTTGAGTGTAAAGATGGGTAAATTATTGGTATGATCGTGACTATAGGTTCTCTTTGGCCAGTAGTACAAAGTTGAATTGTTGACTGGTATGATCATGACCATTGAATTTATAATTGAATATCTTTAGCTTAAGTGTAAAGGTGAATTGATCAACATATATGGTTATAATTATGGTTTATATAAATTCTGAAATGATTATGTATTTCTTTGAGATATGAATATCTTTGGCCTGTAGTGCAAAGATCAATTATTGATGAATATCTTTGGTCCGTAGTGTAAAGATGACCCGTTGTTTAATATCTTTGGTATGTAGTGCAAAGATGACTTGTTGTTGAATATCTTTGGCATGTAGTGCAAAGATGAACTGTTGATAAATATCTTTGGCCCGTGGTGCAAAGATGAATATATTAGTATGATTATGAACATGAACTGTGATTTGGCCCGTGATGAAAATTATCTTCGTCTTAGATGCGAAGAGGAATTTAGACTCACAATTATGATTATGAGTTATTCATATTATTGTGGAAAGGAACTGTTGATTGATGCTACATGGATAAAATATTATTGGTAGACTTTTAACGTGGAGAAGATAATAGACTTTATAGTCTATTTGACTCTTCTAATGGATTTCTCGTTCTGCTGCAACTATGGTTGAAAAGTTTTATTATCTACCATATGTTCTAAATCTCTGATTTATTACTGATGAAGTCTATTGATAATGTAATTATCTTTAGTCATAATATTCTTTACTGAGTTAGTTATGCTCACCCTTTTTCTGCATAATTCCTTTCACGTAATAAGAGTGTAGCTGAGTTGAGCGAGAATAACAGGGGAATAGTGTGATGGTTCGGGTCTGTCAAAGTTTCTCAACACATTATAAAACGGCATGACATACAATATATAATTGTATTGAGGACCTAAGATGTGTGTGTCGTATATTATACGTCACTTAATAATTGATTTTTGTGAACAATAATAGGGTGAGGCGAACCCAACTTTGGAAGGGTGTTTTATCACTATAATACAAGATATCTAATGACATACAACCTCGTGTTATCATAAGACAGGGTTGTGCAAATCTACTCGCTGAGTATATCTACTAGCATTACCTATATGATCTTGGAGTTTATTTGAAACATAAAATTCAATTGCAGACGGTGGAGATAGTTATATGTCAAGAGAAGATTCACCATTAGAAAGAAGATGATAGTATTCTTCTTATTTTTCTTTGGGGTCTATTGGGTCAACCAAGGATAATTCTGTGGGCATATGATATCTTTCATAATCTAGATGCATGGCCTCCCTTGTACGAAGATTTCCTTGTGCACTTCCCAAAGATTTTAATTTCTAAAACAGTTCTAGATTGTACCTTTATGTAAGGTATCACTGTGAGGTACTGTCTATAGTTGGGACATGAGTCATAGTTGGTATTAAAACTCACAGTATATGTGTTGTTGTATTTTGCACGATAATTGTAGTAATAAAGTTGTAGTTATTTTCTGTACCATGTATTTGGCGACTCATAATAGGTTGGATGGATTAGACCTATTTTGGGGGCGTCACAGTTGGTATCAGAGCTTAGGGATATGATCTCTGGCGTAGATCGGGAAATAGAACTAGGAAGGGAGAGACGAGTAATATCCTTCGCTAGTGTGTGTCCTACCTAAGACGAATTTTCTTACTTAAGTGACAAATTGTGATATGTCAATTAACCTTTGTTTTGAAGCTGTATTTTAGAATGATATCGGAAATACAGGAGATGAGCAATGGAGAAATCACGAGGGCATAGAAGATGGAATCTGAAATGAAAGCAAGGTATTCTCAACTCTTTGAAATACCAGGTACGTATATTTCGGGGACGAAATTTCATAAGGAGGGGAGATTGTAAGACCCCAAATTTTATGAAATAAAAGTATTCAATTTTTCTTATAATTACTATTCACGAGTTACTATTCATGAGTTACTATTCACAAGTACTATTCATGAAGCATGATACATTTTTTCGTAAGAAGACATTACTCAATAATTGTTACAGTAATTACTGTTCAATATTTTATTTTATTGATTCAATAATTGCTACGTTGATATTTTATATTATTGTTATTTCAATAATTGTCACGGCACAATATTTTCTATTATCGGAGCAATAATTCATATTATCTGAATAATATTATTGGATAAAACATTATTGGCAATGTTTAGAAAGTTCTGTCTAAGGAGAGGTTTGGTCATCTAATTGCGCGCCAGTAAGGAGAGATCCTTATTGGAAAGACCCCTCTTTCCTGGGAACAACCTGGTTGTCAGTATTGTGATTCTGTAATATTATTTGTAAATAATTAATTATTGATTTATATGATAAGAAAAATATTCATTTTATGTGGATATAGATGAAGAAAATTTTAATGCGACAATTGTTAAAAATTAATATTTTATCTTTTTCTGATAAAATAATTTATTTAAATATATTATTATATTTTAATAATATGATAATGGTGATATTTTTATAATGAATGTGAGATATATGAGTATATGAGGAGGAAGAGTATTTTTGTTGCATTAAATGATTAACACATATTTTATGTGTCGGTGGACCCCATTTCTTGATTGAAATCTGATTATAGCTTGTAAAATCGTCCGTTTGTGAATTTCGGTCAATTTCTATTTGGAATTTGAAAAAACATTCTTCTGTAAAGTTGTAGAGAATGAAATTTGTGACAACCCGATATTTTCTATATAAATAAATAAGAAAATTTGCGAATAAATTTTTTATTTTTTTTATATATATATTAAGGATGAGGATTTGTACAAGATTATGTGTATGTGTATTTATGTGGTAAATAAAAATATATTTATTACATAAATATTTACAAATAATTTTATTTTAGAATTATTGATTTTTATAAAGTACATTCTTATAATAATTAATTTTATAGTAGAAATGTTTTTACTAATTATTTTCCATGAATATATAGTCATATATTATTTAAATAATATATGGAGTGATTTCTAGAATAATTATAATAATTATTTTATTATATGAATTTTAGTATAAGTTATTAAGTTAATTATTTTACCTTAATTGTTAAGGTTAAATATGAAGAATAAATCAGATATGGAATCCAAATCCTACTTTTGGATTATTGTCAAGGTATGAGAATAATAATATAATATTAATTATATTTTGATTTTTCAGTGCTATGAATATGTACTGTATTTTCGTATTGATAATGGTAGGTCAATTACGGTGAATTATGATCAAACCCTAGTAATAATGCTAAACCCTAGTTTGAGATCCAAATTAGAGTGCAAGATTGTTTTATAAGTGTGTTATATAATTAATGATGTGTATTTTATAATTAGGTTAACCCTAATTATAATCTAAAAAGCCCTAAATAATTTTTGGAAATGAGGAACCCTAATTTGAAATTTAAATTAGAGTTCGAGATTGGTTGTAATTGTGTTAATATGATTAATTAGCAAGTTTTATAATTACAATTGTTAATTTTGGAAACTCTAAAATTTTAAACCCTAATTTGATAATTAGAAAACCTAATTATAAATTGGTAACCCTAATTATCAAAATTGTAAACCCTAATTGCTATTTTAGCAATGTTAATGATAATTATATGATATTAAACACTAATGTTCCTGTATAAAGTAATTAGAAGATTAATCATAATTAGAAAATCCTAATTTCAAAATTTTAGAAACTAAAATTTATTTAATCTTTATTTAATTTTATTTTTGGAGTAAACCCTAAAATAGAAATTATAGATTTTTGCTAAAATGGTCCAAACCCTAACCTAAACCCTAAACCCTAAGGGTTTGGCAAATTACTTGGTTGCCATTAAAATGATTTACCAATTTACCATTTTGCCCCTAATGCATTATTTTGGCTAACAAATAGGTTTTGACAATAGGTTGAGTGGTTGAACCACTTCAACCACCCCATGTGCTCTTTAATCACAGCAACAAGTCACCTAGCTCAGCCATTCGTGCATCATATTTGTCTATTTAAGGATTGAAGGAGAGAGAAAATGCATTTGTTCACTAAATTTTGTCCAACACTTAACTAATCCTCTCTCCCACTAGAACTAGTGAAAAACTATAGCATATCAGTCCCATAATCAAGCCCCACGTTTATCTGAACCAAATTAGAAACATTGAATCAAGAATTGCTCATTTAAAGGTATAAACAAACCCTCGAATTTCTGTCCAAAATCTGATTTTTGATGTTATGATTAAGTGTTAAAATATGTTATATAAGGTGTCTAATGATAATCTGGGTTGCTAAATGTTAGATCCATAACATCTAGAGGCTCGGATTTGAAGATTTCCCAAATCTGGAAATTTATTTTTGTTGTTTCTGACAGTGAATGTCAGGTCCTATAGATCTCGTCATGTTATGTGTTTTTGTGTTTTTAAGCTTTGATCTGGTAGTATGCTATAAGATCTTTGATCTGAAACTGGAATCAAAGTCAGATCGTAAGCCAGTAGAAAGTTATTAGTGGTCAAACCACGTTGACCGGCATTGACCTGGCCATTTCTGGGTTACCCAAAAAGTTTCTAGAACATGTCTGGCAGTAGATTCATGGCCTTGGATCTTGCAGGTGTTAGTTTATTTGTTGTTGATGTTGTAATATGTTTGTACTATGGTATATGGACTTCAAGATTAAGCTTGTATATCGCCTAAATATCTAATGGATCGAAGTCAGTGGATGGTCAAACCAGGCCAGAAGATCACGAACTTAGTTTTCTGGGTAACCCAGAAAACTTAAGTGCATGATCTCTGACAAGGTTTGACCAGCTTATATCTTTTGATTTTGTTGTTGTTAATTCGGTTTTATGTAATGGATCTCTAGACTTACATGTTATTTACATACTGCATGCATTAGTTCACACAAAACGCACAAGAATCACCTGTTATAGAAGACCAAAATTGGACAGACAACCTGTTCTTCATTTCTAGGTAACCCAGAAATGAAGAACATGTCTAACAGCTTGTTTGAGGGATTAGATCTCTTTGATTGATACATGTTTTGGTCATGTTTGCTGTTGGATCTTGTAGTATAACATTAGTACTACACGATCTGACAAATAAAATACCCAAAAACAAATTACACAGATCACATCACTTGGTCAAACCTAGCAACTCGTTAACTGACATGGTGTTCTGGGTTTGCTTGAAGAACACCAAGAACACCTATAGCGACGGTTCTGTCGCTATAGGTGGTCTTTAGCGACAGATAATATACTATTTTCTGAAAATTAATAAAAAATAGAAAAAATTAGTTTTAAATTATTAAAAATACAAAATAAATTATAAAAAATTATTTTAAATTTCGAAAATTAGTTTTTTATTATTTTAAATATATTTCATAAATATTTAATATTTTTGAAATATTAAAAGTATTTAATTTATTTAATTATGATATTAAATAAATTATTTAAAAATAATTTTAATATTGAAAAAATCATTAAAAATTATATTATGATGTAAGAAAATATTTGAAGTTATTTTTAATGACTTTTTAATATTTTGTGATAAATTTCATTAATATTTAAATATTAATGGTAATTAATTTATTTACTAAATGAATTAAATAGATTAATTAAAAATGATTTTATTATATTAAAAATCATTTTAAATAAAAATAAAGTGTTTAAAAATATTTTAAGTTATAAAATATAACTTTTAATATTTAAAGGATAATTTTATTAATAATTAAATATTAATGATTATTAAGTTATTACTAATGATATTAAATTTATTTAATAATTATATTAAATAAATAGTTTATAAATGATTTTATTAATTTAAAAATCATTTAAAAGGGATAGAAATGAATTAAAAATATTTTAAGTTATGAATAATGACTTTAATATTTTGATAAATAGAACATTAATACTTTGATAATAATGGTAATTATTTAGAAATGATTTTAAATATTTTAAAAATCATTTAAGGGTAATTTTAATACTTTAAAAATATTTTGAGTTATTATAAATAACTTTAATATTTTGAAAATAATTTCATTAATAGTTTAGTACTAATTAAATATTAGTGATAATAGAATTGATTAGTATTTAAATCATTTTTATATGCTTCTGATGTTTGAAAATTCATGATAAATTATAATAAATATTTTAAAATTATATTAAGTCATTTAAAAATAATATGACTGATACGTACGGATATTGAGTTACAGAATAGAGTCTTAGACTCGATAAATACCCGATAAAGTTGTCGGTACACCGACATATTTTAGAAATTGATCTGGACTTAGATAATGTGATTAGATAAGTGATTATTTGTGATTCAATGGTTGTTAAATCTATGTGCCAATGTGATTAGGGTATGTACTGACTGATATAAGCAGTGTTATGTGTTATAATATGTTTTTCTAATCGAACGAACGATCTTATTAATGTTAGGTCGTGAGATAAGCGATAGATCTTAATTACAAGTTGTAAGCAGCGCTTCAGGCAAGTATCTAACCTTTGCGTTTTCTTTATGCAATGGACATGAGTAAGAATGTTTCTAAACTATATTATTACTGTACAGATTATTAACCTTATATTATATACGCTCGTTGCTTATCAACATGTTAGTATATGATAACTCAATATATATATATATATATATATATATTTGTTCGTTAATTTCTAGAAATGGTTAAACAAGTGTCCCCACTTGGATAATCATTGTATTTAATCACATGTTGATATACCTTTGTCAATTGCCCGTATACATATATGTTGAATTATAGATTATTGTTGACAAGATAAAACCTTTGATTTAGAACCTAGACATGTATGAACATCCCTACACGGGAAAATTTTTATGCGCTCCGGCGGACAAAGGATGAACGATAATATCATTCTAGCAATGTAGTATTGATCAATGTAGGGCATAACGGGCTGATCACCCCCCGTGCCCATAAGTTATGACGGTTTGCAGACGAATTTCTGTCTTACCCTATCAAAAATTTAAAATAATGTTCATGGCATGTCACCATACCCCAGATATAGTCTATATGAAATTTCAAAACTTTGAAAGAGAGTTGTTATGTTATTATTATTGGTTCAGAATACATCATAACTATTGACTTGTTGTAGAAGAATAGTACAAAGAAAACATTTAAATTCTTTCAGCTTATATAATTGCTATTACTTGCTGGGCACTCAAATGCACATCCTTGCTTAAATTTAAATGTTTTCAGCTAAGTGCGAATGACCAGAGAGCTCTGCTAAGAACAAAGGAAAAGGGAAGGTTGCTGAATGAACGAATTACTATGTTATGTAATAGTTTGGTATTATTAAGACAAGTATGACATATATTATCTATCATGGGTTGTAATGAATATTTAAAGGTTACGTACTTGGGATTAGACTCTGATGATATGTAAATTAAGTTGATCTTTATATTAGTGTTATTATTATTAATATTATTCCGCTCATAGAAATGGTATCGTGAAGATCCGAGTTCGGGTTTCAAGTACTCGAGTTTGGGGTCCTCACAAAATTTCCTATAAAAAAGACATGTGGTTCAAATTTTTCTGATAAAAGGGCTATTTATTATGAATTATTGAAATTTCGAAGTTCCAGAATAATTGATTTTTGGAAGTTTTAATTGTTTTATTTAAGAAAAACGTTTTTTACACTTTGGCGGGCCCCACTTACATGTGTTAAATTGCTGAATTCAGATTCAAAGGTGTGCTAAGGAAATTTTATTATAAATAATATTATTTTAATAATTTTTTTGCTTTGGTGTTCTAAGCAATTTCTAATAAATAGGTGCTTAGGTTAGAATTGAAAATCACACCAGAAACTGAACTTTTCTATCTATTTCTCTCTCTATATTATCGAGTGTATTCTTGTGAGTATTTTGATATCTTGAGTTTTGCTATACGGTGCAAGTTTGTTCAGCGTTATTCCAGTCAAAAATACTGCTCTTTTGAGGTAAGGGATATTGTCGTTAGTATGTAAGGGTTATTATGTTTTTTAATTTTGAAATTTTTTTAAACCTTCAAAAATTCTAGAAAAATTTAAAATGATATTTTGATGAGTTTTGTAGATTGTGTCCAAAAATGGCGATTTTTGGATGTATATATTAGGAGTTATGGATTTTATGAGAAAAAACTATTTTAAAAGTAACCGCTTATAACTCATTGTGATTAACTCCAAAATTGATAAATTTTTTATTGGGAATACATCTATATAATATCAGTATACTCTGTAAATTTCAAAATTTTTGGATAAAAGTATAATTTATGATAAATGTCTGAATATTCGGTGGTTTTGGCCATGTGAAAAATAGTAATGAATTTTAAAAATTCTGAAAAAAATATATGTTCAATATGGGACTATATTATGCTAAATCCCAGAAAAGAAATATTTTTAGAACTGATTTCGTATTTTTCATGAAAATATTCTAGTTATGAGTAAATGAATTAAATATGTTATGTGAAGTAAGAAAATTGGAAAATATGATTTTATGGCTTGAGAATCATATATGAGGTATATACAGATTTTTGATGAGGGTTTTGATTATTGGTGATGAAATTTTATGAGTTTGGCATTTTAGGATGATTAAATGCATTTATTAGTAAAGTATAAACAATTAAAATAAATTGTTTATAAGTTTAAGAAATAATTAAAATATTGTGGTAGTATTAATAATATTGGATTATGAGATTATTAAGTGATTTATAACATTTTGATTAAGGTGTTATGAGATCATTGATTTATGAATTTTACTCTTGAGATTACATCTATATGTTGATTATATTATTTTTATTATCATATATAACATTCTTATAACCCTAATGATGATATTTCTCTTTGACTTGAGTGTAAAGATGGTAAATTATTGGTATGATCGTGACTATAGGTTCTCTTTGGCCAGTAGTGCAAAGTTGAATTGTTGACTGGTATGATCATGACTATTGAATTTATAATTGATATATTTAGCTTAAGTGCAAAGGTTAATTGATCAACATATATGGTTATAATTATGGTTTATATAAATTCTGAAATGATTATGTATTTCTTTGAGATATGAATATCTTTGGCCTGTAGTGCAAAGATCAATTATTGATGAATATCTTTGGTCCGTAGTGTAAAGATGACCCGTTGTTGAATATCTTTGGCATGTAGTGCAAAGATGACTTGTTGTTGAATATCTTTGGCATGTAGTACAAAGATGAACTGTTGATGAATATCTTTAGCCCATGGTGCAAAGATGAATTTATTAGTATGATTATGAACAGGAACTGTGATTTGGTATAACCATGATCTTTGATGTTTCAGGTAAAGACAGGTGATGAAAATTATCTTCGTCTTAGATGCGAAGAGGAATTTAGAATCACAATTATAATTATGAGTTATTCATATTATTGTGAAAATGAACTGTTGATTGATGTTACAGGGATAAAACATTGTTGGTAGACTTTTAACGTGGAGAAGATAATTGACTTTATAGTCTATTTGACTTTTCTAACGGATTGCTCGTTCTGCTGCAACTATGGTTGAAAAGTTTTAGTATCTACCATATGTTCTAAATCTCTGATTTATTACTGATGAAGTCTATTGATAATGTAATTATCTTTAGTCATAATATTCTTTACTGAGCTAGTTGTGCTCACCCTTTTGTTTCACAATTCCTTTCAGGTAATAAGAGTGTAGCTGGGTTGAGCGAGAATAACAGGGGAATAGTGTGATGGTTTGGGTCTGTCAAAGTTTCTCAACTCATTATAAAACGGCATGACATACAATATATAATTGTATTGAGGACCTAAGATGTGTGTATCGTATATTATACGTCACTTAATAATTGATTTTGGTGAACAACAATAGGGTGAGGCGAACCCAACTTTGGAAGGGTGTTTTATCACTATCATACAAGATATCTAATGACATACAACCTCGCGTTATCATAAGACAGGTTGTGCAAATCCACTCGCTGAGTATATCTACGAGCATTACCTATATGATCTTGGAGTTTATTTGAAACATAATGTTCAATTGCAGACAGTGGAGATAGTTATATGTCAAGAGAAGACTCACCATTGGAAAGAAGTTGATAGTATTCTTCTCATTTTTTTTGGGGTCTATTGGGTCAAGCAAGGATAATTCTATGGGCATATGATATCTATCATAATCTAGACGCATGGCCTCCAATGTACGAAGGTTTCCTTGAGCACTTCTCAAAGATTTTAATTTCTAAAACAGTTCTAGAAAGTACCTTTATGTAAGGTATCACTGTGAGGTGCTATCCATAGTTGGGACATGAGTTATAGTTGGTATTAAAACTCACAGTATATGTGTTGTTGTATTTGCACGACAATTGTAGTAATAAAGTTGTAGTTATTTTCTGTACCATGTATTTGGCGACTCAGAATAGGTTTGATGGATTGGACCTATTTTGGGGGCGTCACATTTGGCCTCTAGAGGTGATCCACCAAGGAAGAAGTAACATCCAAGAAGATGAGTGTTTGACAAAACCCTAGTTTTTCTATCTCTCATAGAAAATTGCGTACTCTCCAATAATTGGAATCACGTCTATTGTGAAAATGTCAACTACAATAACGCACCTATAATAAGACTCCTCTTATTTATAGATGTGGGCAACCCTCCTTAACAATTAAGGAATTGAGTTTTATTTTAATTAATTAAATTTCTTTAATTAATTAAGCTCCCAATGTTATTAGGAATAATTAATTAAACTCTTTTAATTAATTAGCCTCCTAATCTTATTAGGATATATGAGAGTACTTTTATTAATTAATTTCCAAATTCCTTTAGGAATTAAATAATAATAATAGTAATAATAATAATAAAACTCCTCTTATTAATTTATATTTAATATTTCTAAAATATTAAATAATAAATATTAAGCTATTTAATTTATTCTATCACCATAGATTAAATTAAATATACTTAACTTATTATTACGATTATGTCATTAACTTCTTAAATAATTATTCTTCCTTTTATGGTGTGACCATTTAGGTTCTCCATATTAAACCGGTTGTGAATAAATCAATTTGAACAATTCTAATCTTATTTAAATAAATAAATTAAATTAATAATTTATTTAAATAAATAATATTTATTCTACAATAGGTATAAGTCTCCCTAGCGATTAACGAATTTTTAGATAATATAGATTTCAACATTAATCATAAAAGAACCTTTGAGTAAATAGTTACCGTACAATTCAATCCTTCCACCATTCAATGTCCCAATTAATTATAAGACATAGAATTACTGTCAAATCTTATTTTATTTAATTATATGTATTTCGACTCTTAAATGCACAACTCCAAATAATGTAAATTAGAAACTCATTTCTAATTTCATTCTGCCTTGGCCAAGGACTACTGGGTTGTCATTTATCGAATCATATAGGACATTTCTCTTCTTTTACTAGAAGTAGTAGATTCTTTATTGATCATATATTATCTCCATGTATAACTTATTATACCCAAGCATACCCTTTGATATACCCTAAGGGTCTTAAGGAATAAGTCAAAGTATATGTGACGCCCCCAAAATAGGTATACATCACTCATCTTGAGTCGCCAAATACATGGTACAAAATTCAAATACAACTTAATAATACAACTATCGTGTACAATACGACAAAACATAAACTGTGAGTTTGAATACAAATATTGTCTTCTAGAGAGTATCCATACTCAAAAGGAGTCCTCATTATAATTATTATCACACTATTACCTAGAATAGTGAGGACTACTAATGCTATTATCTGGTCCATCACTCCGTTCCCCGACTCGTCCCAGCTATATTCTCATTTCCTGAAGAGAACAGTGAAAGAAAGGGCGAGCTCAACTAGCCCAGTAAAAAATATTATGACAAAGATAATGCAGAATAAATTATCAATAGTCTTCAACAATGTTAAACTGATAAAATACAATAGACATCAAGTTTAACTGCAGCGGAACCAACAATCCATTAAAAGAGTCAATTAGAGAAATAAAATCTACTATCTTCTATGATTTAAAAGGTTTTTCATCACTTTTATCGCTGAAACTCAGCTTAATAAATAATCCACATCATTAAATCATCCCTGCACTACAGGCCAAGGATATTCTTTAGTATCACGACCACGAATTATCCATGCACTACAGGCCAAAGATAATCGTGTATTCATTAGTATCACAACCACAAATTATACATGCACTACGGGCCAAAGATAATCGTGTATTCATTAGTATCACGACCACAAATTATCCATGCACTACGGGCCAAAGTTAATCGTGTATTCATCAACGGTCTTGATCATGCCATAAAATAATTCATCTTTGCACTACGGCCAAAGAGAATCCATAGCCATAATCATACCAAAAACTGTCCATCAATGCACTACGGGCCAATGAGGCCTTTTTCCACATCATTTGTAACATTACGGTCATGATTACACCGAATAATCCCTGGTCATAATCATACCAAGTCCATCTATGCAATACAGGCCACAGATGACTTTCATCAAAATATAAACATGAGGATGATGACAATAATATAAGAATTCAATAAAACAAGTTCAAGAATTAATTTATTCAGGAACTAATAACATCCAAGTTGTCAACATGATACTGCTTTGTGCAGTAAAATTCAAGAATGCTCAGAAGAATATTTCCATGAAAAAATACTAGATGAAGCGCAAATATCAAGGATATTCCACTAATTTCATGGAGTATAGAGGTCAAAACTTTAACCAACTGAGTATAATAAAGAATGGAATAACAAAAGAAATCACCATGCATGCGGTACTTCGCATAGACAGGTTATTTTAACAGAATAATAAGTAACGGAACCAGGTCGGGTGAAATTCGCATCGACAGGATGTTCCAATAGAATAATAATAAAGACGGAACCAGGTCCGGCGTAAACCGCACAGACAGGATATTCCAACAGAATAATAATAAAGAATGGAACCAGGTCCGGCGTAAACGTACAGACAGGATATTCCAACAGAATAATAAATAATGGAACCAGGTCCGGCGTAAACGCACAGACAGGATATTCCGACAGAATATTAAATAACGAAATATTAGAAGAATTTTACCATATATGCGGTACTTTGCATAAACAGGTTATTCCAACAGAATAATAAGAATGGAATAACAACAGCTCTCTTCATGAATACAAAAGAAAATAATACTCCTTACGAGTGCAACAAATAATATCCCTTACCTTTAGAAAAACTGAATACTTGAGAGTGAAGTAGCAAAATACTTTTCTTCTTTCTCTCTATAATTTCTCTCTCTAGAGTTTTAGTGAATTTGTAAGAAATAATGAAGGAATGAGCTTCTATTTATAGGAGAATGGAAAGGCACTGTGTAAGGATTTCTTCACAGATGAAATAATTCAAAGACTCACGGATGAAAATTTTGATACTATATATTCAAATTGTCAAACCTTCAACCAATCATAACAAAGCAAGATAATATATATATATATATATATATATATATACCAATCACCTCTTTAAAAATAACTCCATCACCCGAACAACTTGCTAGATTTCTTTTCTCCAAATTCATTTTCAACACCCGTGGGCCCCACGTGTTCCCCTCCACCAAAATCCACTCACTCATTCAATATATATATATATATATATATATATATATATATATATATATATACATACACATTTCTTACTTTTGCACCAACATGTCCACATCACACACATCATTCTCACTTCTTTTCCACCATTTCCCACTCACACACACAACATATACGTATATATATATATATATATATATATATATATATATATACACACACACACACACACACACACACATCACATACTTATATATATTAAATCCCTCCCCTATACGTAACTTTCTCTCACCCCCAATTTTAAAATAAGTTTTTCAACACATATGGGCCCCACCTTTACATAATTTTCTACCGATTATTTTGAAAAATAGATAAATAGAAATCCAAATAATAAGCAAAACTGAGTGACTTCTCACGTAAGCATCAATAATCAATATCGTGTGCTACTATGCAACCACGCGTATTACTGTACTTTTACTACCAAGTAGTTCAATAGTATTAACGGTAAAACTTATGCCATTAGTTTCAATAAAAATATTTTTGTCATTTTCTCAATTTGACAATAATTCCATTGTGGGGTCCACCAATGATTGCGCCGTTGTACGAATATTCCCTGCCAAAACGAATATTCCCCGACCAATCGAATATAATACAACAACTTGCATACTTTGTAAAATTTATAAATATTACCCACTACTATAACATTATTTCCAATCCACACCATAATATTCAAAAAAATATTTTGAGAAATTTAAATCTTTATTCATAAAATCTGAGATCTCACAGTATAACTCATCATACACAAGATACTATGATGATCTCAAGTCCAAGGATCAGCTGTATTACTATCACCACAGGAATTCTTATTGACAGACAAGTAAAACTCCATTAGGTATTCCTTAGCGAGTCACGTTCAGTGAACTTATTTTCTAATAAGCACCTACATACTTGCTTTAGTGTCTTCACACAAATGATCATGAGATCAATCATCCTCATCCAATAAGCAAGCAACATATGAACCAATCTATCCGAATTCACTAATCCTCAATTTAGTAATCCAACAATTGGAAACTATTTTAGTTTTAAGCTTTCTAAGAATTTAGATCTCATTAGAATGATCATCACCATTATTCTAAAAGCATTGATTAAAACTATGGGTTTATCACATATTATAAAGTAGCATTATATAGATAATTAAAAGCCTTTAATAAATTAATACTTTTTATTAATAAATGAATAAGATTATTTACAAAGTATATACTTTATCATCAAACATGATTGGCTTGTGTGCATACTACTTTCAATCTCCCACTTGCACTAAAGCCAATCGTCATGGTATCTCATATCCTTTTTCTCTAAGTGACGATTATCCTGCTGTTGAATTAGCGTTAGTTAATGGATATGCAATGTTGTTCTTGAGAGTCTACTATCTCTATAGTGATTTTCTATCTTTTAATGATTCCTATAATCAAATAAAAATGCCACAACACATGTTTAGATCCAAGATGAGATTTAGGAACTATTCCAAAATTTGTAATAAACTTTTCATCCAAACAATCAACTTGCAGCTTCATTTACAGCTATATACTTTGTCTTTATCACTAAACCAGTAACTCTGTGCTGTTTGGAACCTTTCTAATTCACTGCACCATTGTCTAAGGTAACGCTTTACCTTAAAGTGAATTTTATGTCGTCTTGGTCTGTCTTAAAAATTTGAGTCTGTTAAGCCCTCTAGTTTTAAGTTAGACCCACCATAAATTTTAATTACATCTTTAGTGCCGGTTAAGTACTTTAAGATGTTTTTCACTGTCTTACAGTGATCTTCTCTATAATATGACCGATCATCATCAGGTATCGTATATTTTATTGTATACATGATTGTCACTCATGCGATCTATCTTTTATGAGTTTATGGGGACAATTAAGAGAGATACACTCCATGACTCATCAACATGAGACATCTCTTAGAGTTTGTCATGCTAAACGACTTTAGCATTAAATGAATATACGTTTCTTAGGTTAAGTCGAGCATCCTCTTGAATCTATCTATATAGATTTGTATCTCCAATTATGATACTCTTCCCAAATCATTCATAGAGTAATGTTTAGACAACTTTATCTTTACTGATTGTAGCATTAGTATGTCATTCCTTATCCATAGTATATCAACATATAATATTAAGAATGTCACGGCGGTCCCACTGACCCTTTTGTACACACTAGGTTCATTCTTATTTGTAATAAAATCAAACTCTTTTGATTGTCTCATCAAAATGCATGTTCTATTTTTGAGAAGTTTTCTTCAATCCATTTCTCTGAGTGTCTACAACTCTTACCTCATTGTATGTAACTGGATCATCATCTTCTATGATGCGTACCTCATCATCATCATCTATGATGAATCCATACCTCCTAGGTATCTTCGGTACTATTCCAGATTTACGATTCGGTTGTGGTACAATAGGTTTATCTACAAGTTCCTCTTATTTGACTTATAGTGTTATGTGGTTCTTGAACTCTTGAAGATGTATTATCCTCCCACTAGCCCTTTTAATGATAAACATCTTTATCTTAGAAGGCTGTATGTTTCGTAACAAACACATTTTGCTAAGTAGGATTATAAAACATATACCCTAAACTTACTTTAGAATGTCCAACAAATTTGTACTTGTCAAATCTTGTCCCAAGCTTATCCTTTGAAACCTTTTTACATAAGCTGGACAACCCCTTATCTTAACTTACTTAAAATTAAGAATCTTTCCTGTCCATAACTTTTATGGAGTCTCGTGGCCAGATTTTGAGGTTACCTTTTCGTAGATATGTAGCCATTTCTAGGGCATGACCCTAGAAGGATACTGAAATATTGGTAAAATTATTATGGACATCACCATGTCCAACAAGGTACAATTTTTTCTTTAAGATACATTAATCAATTATTGCGTATTAGGAGGCGTCTATTATGAGAAAACCATTTGAGATGATCTAGAAAATTATTGCACAAGTATTTATTCCTTGATCAGATCAAAGAATTCTAATACTTTGCCAATTTGTTTCACTTCTGAATTATTTGAACATTTCAAATAATTCACACTTGTATTTCAAAAAATACACACATTCAACTCTTTGAATGATCATCTCCTTTTCTTATACTAGTTTGTTCAATTTGTAAAATATATTTTCACGTAAGTCAAGTACACAAAATCCATTAAGTAGTATTCCAGTTCGATACAAAACATTATTATTATAAATAGAACAATAATTGTTCTTAATTATAATACCAAAGATTTCATTGTCCAATTATAAAATGGAAATAATATTTTCAACGAGAACTGTAATACAATAACAACTTATTGACTTAATAGATTTGCCCGTAGGTAGTGCTAAACTATAAGTTCCTATGGTTAATACAACAACCTTTGCTTCATTTTTCACACATAGGATTACTTATCTTTGTTTAGCTTTCTACTTCTGCTTGGTTCTTTCATAAATCTATATTTATGATAACCAAAGTTGGTATCCAATACCCAAGTAGAACTTTGACTTAAAGAAAAATTTATTTTAAATCATGAACAAATTTGTATTTGTAACTAAAACTTCATTAAGCTTCTTTGGTTAGCCTCTACAAGAGACTTCTCGTAGTTTTTTTCCAGTGTCCAGGCTTATTGCAGTGGAAGCAAACTCCTTTGCTATCCGTATCAGTTTTGTTCTTATTATCCTTTGTTTTTGCCTTTTTATTTACCTTATTTGAATCGTTCTTCTTTTTCAGAAGATCATTTGGCCCCTACCAGTAAGACATTGTCTTTCTTGGTTGGAAAGTGACTCTCAATATTTTTTAACATGTTAAGCAAATCAGCGAAGCTGATATCTAGCTTGTTCATATGAAAAATTTATAACAATTGTGAAAGGAGTCTGGTGGTGAGTGCAAGATCAAATCTTGGCTCAACTCTCCATCCATGACAAATCCTGTTGTCCTAATTGATCAATCAAATTGATTATGTTAAGGACTTGTGTCTGTACAGTAGTGTCATCGCTTATTCTAGATCAGAAGAGCTCCTTAGATATCTGATATCTATCAGTTCTACTTTCCTCACCATCAACTACTTGATGTGCAAGAATTTAGTAGGAGCATCCATAGTTTCATGTTGACGCTGAAGCTCGTTACTCATGAATGCGAGCATGACGCATTGAGCTAACTGTGCATCATCTTGTCACTTTCTAAAAGTAGCAATCTCTTCCTCAAAGTCATTGTCTGCAACCATTGCAGGAAAGACGTAATAAGGACATAAGATAGCTTTTCAGCCATGAGAACTATTCTCAAATTTCCTTAACCAATCAGTTTAATTCAGTCCGGTTAAATATCATCTAATATGCTTCGCAGTGATAGTAATTTTAGACATTGTAAAATTCTTTAAATGAATTTGTAATTAACAACATTTTAGCATACTTTCTTTTATTAATTACCAAAATATATTAGGTCTTGTTTTAAATTAGTATCTCCCACTGTTTTCTTCAAACTATATTACCCTCAATATATATAGTTCGAAAATATCTAATTAAAGATATGCTAATGAGAATAAGGACCCCATTTCAAATGTATATAGCCTTGTGGTGACACAACAAACTATATATAAATAAATAGGTAGACAACTCTTGTCAATTACATCAAATATACAACTCCTTGTATTTTGCCTCTTAGATCATAATGGTCAAGTGTGTGCACATCCGAACTAAAATGATTTAAGTTAAGTTCAACCTAGCACTCCATAGATTCAAAAAAGAAAAATATTGTCCTTGTGGTGACACAACAAAACAATATTGTTCAATTTTCTTTATAAGCATCAAATGTGATAAAATTAACATCTCAAAGAATTAAGATAAGCCTTCTGGTGACACAACAAACTTATAATAATTAATTGATACTCTATTATTTTTATCATGCTAGAAGGCGACGTTCGATATTTCAAATATCTTTGAACGCTTAGGACTTAATATAAAAATTTTGAGGGGTTTGTTATTAATTTGTCTCATCTTGTTTAGTGCGCATGCACATATATATATAAAATACGCGTCATATTAATTAACATGCGAAGCATGTTTGCATAATATATATATATATATATATATATATATATATATATATATATATATATATATATATATATATATATATATAGAATACTATATTTTACCTGGATTGATTATGGACTTTTATTCTAGTTTGGTTCACTAAAGCCACCAAGTGAACCAAAAGGTCAAACCCTAAGGGTGCAAGAATTAATATTTAAATATAACTATTACATTTAAAAGTCGGGCTCCATTACAAACGGGTCTTCAAGCGCTCCTTGATCCTTGATCTCTAATTCTTCAAAATTAATTCTAACTATTTCTATTACAAAACTATTTAAAATAAATAGAAACCTTGATCAGCAGTCAAGGAGAAGTACATAGGAGGATGACATAATTTACATTAAGAAAAAATTAGAGAAGACGAGGTACGCAGACCCCATTTAATAAAATCCATACATTCATACATCCAACTAAAATAAAATCCAATCACACTGGTCAATAATTTATAATCAATCTCATTTATTATCATACACATCACCATATGCATCAATAAATAACATTCATCTTCTGAATAATAAACATTCAATATATATATTGATATCATTTAATAAGCAAATTTAGTTAGTATAAAATCTATGTTTGAATCAAAATAAACTCTTTTATTTTAATCCAAATTTAAATCAAAATAAACATATTTTATTTTAATTAATCCAATTTTGAATAAAATAAACTATTTTATTTTAATCAAAATAAACTCCTTTATTTTAATTAATTATTGAATCCAATTCCAAGTAAAAAAAAACTCCTTTATTAAAGAAAACACATATTCTCTTTCCTATTCACAAATAAACTCCTTTATTTTGAATAATATGAAATTTTATTTCATATCTAAATAAACTCCTTTATTTAAAGAAATACGGATTCTCTTTGCTATTCACAAATAAACTCCTTTATTTTGAATAATTTGAAATCTTATTTCATATTTAAATAAATTCCTTTATTTTAAGAAAACATAAAATCCAATTTCAACTCCAATTAGTTATCATGGAATCCAATTCCAACTCTAATTAGTTAGCATGAAATCCAATTTTAAAATTAAAATAAACATTTTTAATTATAAAATTAAAATAAATATTTATTTTAATTATAAAATAATTAATAATATTATATATATATATAATAATAATAATAATAATAATAATAATAATAATAATAATAATAATAATAATAATCTGGATATTGGCCACGTGAATCTGCATAAATATTTAATAAAGCAAGCCACGAATTTGGTGATCGCATATCATTCTGGATGAAAAAAGATGGTCCACGTGACCTTTTAAGATTCCTGTTAACATTCCTTGCATGAATCCATGTTAGAAAGAAAGAAAAAACTCATGTACATATACGTATAATACAAGTATATATATATATATATATATATATATATATATATATATATATATATATATATATATATATATATATATAATACAGAACTTGGGTCACATCCCACGTGATAGAGATAGCGAAAAAAGCAGCTCATGATTTACAATAAGCTTCGCGAATTGATTTTTTTTTTTTATTATTATTATTAATAAATTTTATACAACAAAATTATGCCCAATTAAATTGTTCTAAACACATATCAACATACATATCAAATCAAAATAATTAATAATTCGCATAAAGGTTTGGCTCTGATATCACTGTTAGGTTTGTAATATTCATGAACGCAATCAAATTGCACAAAATAAGAGGAAACGTGGAAAATTAGAGTTTTAAAATTTTACAAACCATATATCGGATCATTCTTTATGCACAATTATTAATTAAAAGAAAAGATAAAGAACAAGAATCATACCCTTGAAGATTCGAGCTTCCTCAGGTACAAGTTCACATTCAAATCCTTTCGCGTTCAACTTGAATCTACCGGGTTTAGTTCCTTCCTTTGATCAACGTTAGTCACCCAAGTGTTTGCCCTCTAGAGGTGATCCACCAAGGAAGAAGTAAGATCTAAGAAGATGAGTGTTTGGCAAAATCCTAGTTTTTCTATCTTTCATAGAAAAGAACGTACTCTCCAATAATTGGAATCACGTCTATTGTGAAAAGGTCAACTGCAACAACACACCCATAATAAGACACCTCTTATTTATAGATGTGGGCAACCCTCATTAACAATTAAGGAATTGAGTTTTATTTTAATTAATTAAATTCCTTTAATTAATTAGGCTCCCAATCTTATTAGGAATAATTAATTAAACTCCTTCAATTAATTAGCCTCCTAATCTTATTAGGATATATGTGACGCCCCCAAAATAGGTATACATCACTCATTCTGAGTCGCCAAATATATGTACAGAAACAAATACAACTTCATTATAATAATTGTCGTGCAAAATACGACAACACAAATACTGTGAGTTTAAATACAAATATTGTCTTCTAGACAATAGCCACACTCAAATAAATCCTCATTATAATTATTAAAACACTATTATACAGAAATAGTGAAGACTGCTAAAACATCTTTCTAGAACCATTACTCCATACCCCGACTCGATCCTGCTATGTTCTCACCTCCTGAGAAGAAAAATGGAACAAAAAGGAAAATGGTGAGCTCAACTAGCCCAGTAAAAAATATTATGACTAAGATAATATACAACAAATTATCATTAGTCTTCAACAGAGAAAAATCTGATAAAATATAATAGACAACAAATTTTAGATCAACAACTACAGCGGAAACAGCAAACCATTAGAAGAGTCAAGTAGAGAATGAGTTCTACTATCTTCTAATATTTAAAAGTCCATCATCAATATTTTATCTCTCTAACAACAATCAATAATCATCTTTAATCAAATATTCATCTTTGCACTACAGGCCAAAGATATTTATTTGTATCACCAGTCAGTCATGTTCATCTCAACACCTGTTCATCTTTGCATTACGGGCCAAAGATATTCATCAGTTAATCATTCATCTTTGCACTACAGGCCAAAGATATTCAGTAATATCATCATTTAGGACTGAGGATGATGAAAAATATCTTAAAGAAAATGAATCCAGTGAGACAGAAGAAAAAATAGTAGGGATTCGTATAACAGTTTATCCAAGATCAATAATACTTCATAATAATCAATTGTGAAGCAGAATTCAAAAATAAAGATCAAAACATGGATACAATCAAAGATAGTAACCATAATAGACATCTTGGACAAAAAGAAGAAAAATTCATTTTTCGGTGAATAGTGTCGTATACGTGAATACTAACCCCGACACAAAAAGTTCCAAATTTGATAAAAAAACTCATATAATGATATTGAAGAAAATAATATCATTTAAGAAGAAAATAATATCCCTTACGTCAAAATAATTGTACTTCTGACTGAATTTCGGATATAGTGCTGACAGAAACTTGCACCGTATAGCAACACTCAAAGTATACTCACAAGAATATGCTCGATAATATAGAGAGAAAAAGAGAGAAAATTTGTTTCTAGTGTGATTTTCAATTCTAACTTTGCCCTCTATTTATAGGAAAATGTTAGCACGCCGAAACAGACTTGACCTGCAACCTGATGGCTTTACCTGCTACTATTCCCACCCACCACATTTGAATAAAAATTTCAGCACATTTCTCACCAACCAAAAGTGGGGCCCACCAATTCTAGAATTTTCCACCAAAATGATAAATTCAGAAACTTCAACAATTTCTGAGCCAGTCATCTTTTAAAATTCATAACAAATCATACGTTCATTTTTAACGGTTCAAAATTTGTGGACATATACTCAACTTATATATGTATAACGCATCCAAAAATCACAATGATCCAACGGTCGAATTAAAAATTATAACCCCCGCAATATATCTCAAAAATCCTGATTGATTTTTAATACCTCCATTCCGACAAAAATACTGATAAAACACCTCAACACTAACTCCTTCATTTTTAACCACAAAATATATTCAACATTTATATTCACATAAAATAAATATTTCCTTATCATATGAATCAATAATTAATTATTCACAATTAATATTACAGAATCACATTTATGACAACCAGGCCGTTCCTAGGAAAGTGGGGGCTTTCAAATAAGGGTTTCTCCTTACTGGCGCGCAATTAGGTGACCAAACCTCTCCTTAGACAGAACTTTCTAGACATTGCCAATAATGCTATCTAATAATATTATTCAAATAATATGAATTATTGATCTGATAATGGGAAATATTGTGCAGTGATAATTATTGAAATAATAATAATATAAAATGCAGTAATTATTGAATCAATAAAATAAAATATTGAACAGTAACTACTGTAACAATTATTGAGTAGTGCCTTCCTTCGTAAGAATCAATAATTCAAAACTACTGTGCAATCCGTGTGCTACTGTACAACCACGCGTATTACTGTATTTTAACCACCAGGTATTCCAACAGTGTTAACGGTAACAACTACGCCGTTATTTATAAAAACTCAATTTTTGTCGTTATCTTCATCCAACCGTTTTTCGTTATGGGGCCCACACAAGGCTGCACCATCATACGAATATTCCCCGACAGCAAGAATATTCCACGACCAAGCGAATATTCCTCGACAAAATGAATATTTTATAACCACTTGCTTATTTTGCAAAATTTTCACATTTCACCCATAACCAAAGTATTATATCAAATTAACACCTTATTATTCACAATAATATTTAGAAAAAATTTGATTTTATTCATTAATAAGTTGGAGTCTTACAACCTCCTCTCTTTATGAAATTTTGTCCTCGAAATTGACGTACGTACCTGGTGTTTCGAAAAGGTGAGGATACCTCACTTTCATTTTGATTCCAACTCCCAGGTCATTTCTTCAATAGCATGGTTTCTCCACAAAACCTTAACTTGTGGTATAACCTTCGTGCGTAAGACATGCTCTTTCCTATCCAAGATCTTAACAGGTACCTCCTCGTACGTTAAATCTTTGGCTATCTCGTCTGGTTCTAACTCAATTATGTGGTTCAGGTCTTTCACATATTTATGAAGCACAGATATGTAAAAAACATTATGAACACGAGACATGCTTGGAGGTAATGCGAGTCGATATGCCACATTTCCTATTCGGTCAAGAATTTCAAATGGACCAATAAATCGTTAATTGAGCTTTCCTCTCTTCCTAAATCTTGTAACTCCTTTCTATGGTGCAACACGTAACAATACATGATCCCCAATACTAAATTCTACATCCTTTCGATGAAGATCTGCATAACTCTTTTGTCGATCCTGTGCCGTTTGTATACGTTGTCGAATCGTTTGGATCTTCTCTGTAGTCATTCATACCAACTCTGGTCCCAATAATGTTGCTTCACCCACCTCGTCCCAGCATACTGGAGAACGACATTTTCTTCCATACAATGCCTCGAATGGAGCCACACCTATACTTTCCTGATAATTGTTGTTGTAGGAGAATTCCACCAATGGTAGGTACTTATCCCAACTCCCTTTGAAATCTAGGACACAAAGTCTTAATAGATCTTCAAGAGTTTAAATAGTCCTCTCTGATTGCCCATTCGTTTGAGGATGGTATGCTGAACTGAATCGTAAATCCATGCCCATAGCTTTCTGCAAGCTAACCCAAAATCGTGAAGTGAATCTTGGGTCACGATCTGAAACTATGGATACTGGCACGCCATGCAATCTCACAATCTCATTCACGCATATACTAGCAAGACGTTCAAGGGAATAAGTCTCACGTATAGGTAAGAAATGAACAGACTTGGTTAATCTATCAACAATGACCCAAATCGCATCTATGCCTTGAGAAACCTTGGGAAGACCCGTAACAAAATCCATAGAAATGTGTTCCCACTTTCATTTTGGAATCTCAAGTGGTTGCAATGGACCCTTTGGTACTTAATGCTCCGCCTTTACATGTTGACAAGTTAAACACCTCGAGATAAACTCCGCGATCTCTCTTTTCATATTGGTCCACCAAAATGTATGTCGAAGATCGTGATACATTTTGGTACTCTCAGGATGGATTGCAAACGGTGTGTTGTGTGCCTCCATCATGATTCTATGCTTCAAGTCAAAATCGTTAGGAACACAAAGTCTGGAGTTGACTCGAATTATTCCTTCTTCATCGATTCTTGCTTCTGGAATAGCACCTTCTTGCACTTTCTTCTTCATACGCATCAGCTCCATGTCTGTAGCTTGAGCAGCTTTAACTTTATCGATTAAAGTCGGTACTACTCGTATGTTTGATATCATCACGTGGGTACTTGGAGCCTTCATCTCTATCTCCATCCTTTGCAAGTCATACAAAATGGGCCTTTGTGTTAACAACATTGCACTCGTACCCGCATATGATCTTCTACTCAATGCGTCAGCTACTACGTTTGTTTTTTCCAGGATGATATTGGATGGTATGATCGTAATCTTTCAGCAGCTCGAGCCAACGTCATTGCCGCATGTTGAGTTCCTTTTGGGTGAAGAAATATTTGAGGCTTTTATGATCTGTATAGATCTCCACTTTCTCCCCATACAGGTAGTGTCTCTAGATCTTCAACGCGAAAATGACTGCTGCCAACTCCAAATCATGAGTAGGATAATTTCTCTCATATTCTTTGAGTTGTCACGAGGCATAGGCTATGACTTTCCCATGTTGCATGAGAACACATCCTAACCCTTTGCCTGAAGCATCCCCATAGATAACAAATCCATCCGAACCAGATGGTATTGTCAGAACAGGTGCCGAAATGAGTCTCCTCTTGAGTTCTTGAAAACTTTTCTCACAATTCTCGCTCCAACCAAATTTTGTATCTTTACGAGTTATCTGAGTTAACGGAGTAGCGATTCGAGAAAATCCTTCCACGAATCTCCGATAGTAACCAGCCAAGCCCAAAAAGCTACATACTTCGGTCACCGATTTTGGTTGCTCCCAACCTTGTATGGCTTCAATCTTCACCAGGTCGACAGATACTCCATGTTTTGACACCACATGCCCAACGAATGCTACTTTCTCAAGCCAGAACTAGCATTTCTTCAGTTTGGCATATAGCTTGTTATCGCGAAGCCTTTGTAGTACCAGCTTTAAATGGTGCTCATGATCTTCACGACTTTTGGAATAGATGAGGATGTCATCAATAAAGATAACAACGAACTGATCTAAATATTCTTTGAATACACGGTTCATCATATCCATGAAAGCAGCAGGAGCATTAGTCAATCCAAAAGACATGACTAAGAATTCGTAATGCCCGTACCGAGTTCTGAAGGCAGTCTTTAGAATATCCTCAGTTTTAATCTTTAGATGATGATATCCAGAACGAAGATCGATCTTTGAAAAAATTGTGCTCCTTGCAATTGGTCGAACAGGTCATCAATGCGAGGTAGTGGATACCTATTCTTGATGGTGACATGGTTCAATTCTCGATAGTCGATACAAAGTCACATACTACCATCTTTCTTCTTTACGACTAGCACCGGAGCACCCCAAGGAGATGTACTAGGACGAATAAAACCGATGTCCAACAACTCCTGTAGTTGGACCTTTAACTCTTGAAGTTCAATATGAGTCATTCGATATGTGGTTTTAGAAATGGGCTTTGTGCCAGGTTCAAGGTCAATAAAGAAATCAACTTCACATTCTGGGGGTAGACTGGGAAGTTCTTCAGGAAATACGTCAGGAAATTCATTAACAGCAGAAATTTTATTCAAATCTGACGTGTTTTTGTTCAAGTCTGTGACATGGGCTAAGAAAGCTTGACATCCGTTTTTCAATAAACGAATGACTTTATGGTTTGATATAACAATGATTGATTTTAATGGTTTGGTTGCTTGAATTCGCATAACAGGTTGGTTAGGAATATGAAAACTAACAACCTTACGAAAACAATCAATTTTGACATGATGAGTAGTTAACCAATCAATCCCTAAAATCACATCAAATGCAAGTATCTTTAAAGAAATAAGGTCAACAGGTAATGTGATGGTGCCAACTTGGATTAAGCAAGATTTATAAACTATAGATGTAACAAATGTTTCACCCAACGGAGTTTCAACAGATAAGTCAAAGGTCAATTTCTCCATAGTCAAGTTCAAACGTTGAGCAAAAGCAGGAGAGACAAAAGAATGGGTAGAACCGGTATCTAGTAAAGTATTAACTTCGTAAGAATTCAAGATTAGCTTGCCCGTGATCACCTCATTCGGGTTCTCACGTTTTGGCCAGTCACGACAAACGCCCTTCCAGGAACTGCTGATTTTGACTTATCCGGGACAACTTTTGGAGTCACCATCTCCGCTGAACTTGGTTTTGCTACAGAACACTCTCGAGCTATATGACCCTCCTTTCCACAGTTATAATATACCTTGAATTATTGTGGGCAGTTTGGGCTGATATGTCCCTCTTTTCCACATTTGTAACATACGACCGGTGGTCGTTCTCCTCCCCTAGAAACAGTTGATGTTTGTGCTGATGTCTTCACGTTATCATTGTTGTACCTTCTCTTCTTGAAATCTCCTCCCGACTCGCTCCTTCTATTATTACGGCCACGATTACCACCAGAGTGGTTACTGCTTTTGTCCGAATGTTTTCCTCCTTGATGGTTTTCATTACTCCGATAACTGCCACCACCGGTATGTCCCTGGTTGTGGTCCCTCGATTGAACATACTCATTATCTCGCTCTAATAATTGAGTCCTGTTTACAACATCTGAATATAAGAAAAATTTATGAGCGATAAGATATTGCCGAATCTCGGGTTTTAGACCTCTCAAAAACATCCTTGTCATACGTTCCTCGTTCTCCACCAAATGAGGTACAAATCTGGATAACTCCGCGAACTTCGCCTCGTACTGAGACACGGTCATGTTGTTTTGTTCTAGTCTGATAAATTCTACCTCCTTCATATAACGAATACTTTCAGGAAAGTACTTATCATTGAACAGCTTCTGAAACATTTTCCAAGACATGCTGAGTGCGTCTGGCTGGGTATGCTTTACAGATTCCCACCAGTAATCTGCCTCACCACGGAACATAAATGTAGCGAATGGAACCTTCTGTTCCTCCGTGCAACCAAGACATCAAATATCTAGGCAATTTGTTTGACCCACGTTTCCGCCTTAATCGGATCCGACTTTTCCCAGAATTCTGGTGGTCCCAACTCCTTGAACTGCTTGGCTGTGACAAACCGCGCGTTGCTATCACTTCTACCCGTATTTTGTACACGAGTCTCCCTTGTCTGATTTTACATGAACTGCAAAAAGCTCCTCAACATTCCATCATTCATCGTTTGCTCGGTAGTGTTGTTTACAGGAGGAATATTGCCTTCTTGTTGCACGTTCTCCTGGTTTGTAACTAAAGGTGTTTCCACGGTCTCATACACTCAATTGTTAACGTTATCGGCTGCCATTCTAAAATACTGCCATAAAACAAGGGTTAATTAAAAAAATTAACATATCACATAATATCCCTATATTATGACCGACCAACAAATAAGCTTAGGTAGGACACACTAGCGAAGGATTTACTCGTCTCTCCCCTCCTAGTTCTATTCCCCGATCTCCGCCAGAGACCATATCCCTAAGCTCTGATACCAACTGTGACGCCCCCAAAATAGGTATACATCACCCATTCTGAGTCGCCAAATACATGGTACAGAAACAAATACAACTTCATTATAATAATTGTCGTGCAAATACAAATACTGTGAGTTTAAATACAAATATTGTCTTCTAGACAATATCCACACTCAAATAAGTCCTCATTACAATTATTAAAATACTATTTTACAGAAATAGTGAGGACTGCTAAAACATCTTTCTAGAACCATTACTCCATATCCCGACTCGATCCTGCTATGTTCTCACCTCCTGAGAAGCAAAATGGAACAAAAAGGAAAAGGGTGAGCTCAACTAGCCCAGTAAAGAATATTATGACTAAGATAATATACAACAAATTATCATTAGTCTTCAACAGGGAAAAATCTGATAAAATATAATAGACAACAAATTTTAGATCAACAACTGCAGCGGAAACAGCAAACCCTTAGAAGAGTCAAGTAGAGAATGAGTTCTACTATCTTCTAAGATTTAAAAGCCTATCATCAATATTTTATCCCTGTAACAACAATCAATAACCATCTTTAATCAAATATTCATCTTTGCACTACAGGCCAAAGATATTCATTTGTATCACTAGTCGGTCATGTTCATCTCAACACATGTTCATCTTTGCACTACGGGCCAAAGATATTCATCAGTTAATCATTCATCTTTGCACTACAGGCCAAAGATATTCAGTAATATCATCATTTAGGACTGAGGATGATGAAAAATATCTTAAAGAAAACGAATCCAGTGAGACAGAAGGACAAATAGTAGGGATTCGTATAACAGTTTATCCAAGATCAATAAAACTTCATAATAATCAATTGTGAAGCAGAATTCAAAAATAAAGATCAAAACATGGATACAATCAAAGATAGTAACCATAATAGACATCTTGGACAAAAAGAAGAAAATTTTATTTTTCGGTGAATAGTGCCGTATTCGTGAATAGTGCCGTATACGTGAATAGTGCCGTATACACAAAAAGTTCCAAATTTGATAAAAAAAACTCATATCAATATTTCAGCATAATGATATTGAAGAAAATAATATCATTTAAGAAGAAAATAATATCCCTTACCTCAAAATAACTGTACTTCTGACTGAATTTCGGATATAGTGCTGACAGAAACTTGCACTGTATAGCAACACTCAAAGTATACTCAGAAGAATACGCTCGATAATATAGAGAGAAAAAGAGAGAAAACTTGTTTCTGGTGTGATTTTCAATTCTAACTTTGCCCTCTATTTATAGGAAAATGTTAGCACGCCGAAGCAGACTTGACCTGCAACCTGATGGCTTTACCTGTTACTATTCCCACCCACCACATTTGAATAAAAATTTCAACACATTTCTCACCAACCAAAAGTGGGGCCCACCAATTCTAGAATTTTCCACCAAAATGATAAATTCCGAAACTTCAACAATTTCTGAACCAGTCATCTCTTAAAATTCATAACAAATCATACGTTCATTTTTAACGGTTCAAAATTTGTGGACATATACTCAACTTATATATGTATAACATATCCAAAAATCACAACGATCCAACGGTCGGATTAAAAATTATAACCCCCGCAATATATCTCAAAAATCCTGATTGATTTTTAATACCTCCATTCCGACAAAAATACTGATAAAACACCTCAACATTAACTCCTTCATTTTTAACCATAAAATATATATCCAATATTTATATTTACATAAAATAAATATTTCCTTATCATATGAATCAATAATTAATTATTCACAAATAATATTACAGAATCACATTTATGACAACCAGGCCGTTTCCAGGAAAGAGGGGGCTTTCCAATAAGGATTTCTCCTTACTGGCGCGCAATTAGGTGACCAAACCTCTCCTTCGACAGAACTTTCTAGACATTGCCAATAATGTTATCTAATAATATTATTCAAATAATATGAATTATTAATCTGATAATGAAAAATACTGTGCAATGACAATTATTGAAACAATAATAATATAAAATGCAGTAATTATTATATCAATAAAATAAAATATTGAACAGTAACTACTGTAACAATTATTGAGTAGTGCCTTACTTCGTAAGAATCAATAATTTAAAAATATTGTGCAATCCGTGTGCTACTGTGCAACCACGCATACCTGTATTTTAACCACCGGATATTCCAACAGTGTTAACGGTAACAACTACGTCGTTATTTATAAAAACTCAATTTTTGTCGTTATCTTCATCCAACCGTTTTTCGTTATGGGGCCCACACAAGGCTGCGCCGTCGTACGAATATTCTCCGACAGCAAGAATATTCCACGACCAAACGAATATTCCCCGACAAAATGAATATTTTATAACCACTTGCTTATTTTGCAAAATTTACACATTTCACCCATAACCAAAGTATTATATCAAATTAACACCTTATTATTCACAATAATATTTAGAAAAAATTTGATTTTATTCATTAATAAGTTGGGGTCTTACAATATATGAGAGTACTTTTATTAATTAATTTTTAAATTCCTTTAGGAATTAAATAATAATAATAGTAACAATAATAATAAGATTCCTTTTATTAATTTATATTTAATATTTCTAAAATATTAAATAATAAATATTAAGCTATTTAATTTAATCTAACACCATAGATTAAATTAAATAAACTTAACTTATTATTACTATTATGTCATTAACTTCTTAAATAATTATTTTTCCTTTTATGGCGTGACCCTTTAGGTTTTTCATATTAAACCGGTTGTGAATAAATCAATTAGAACAATTCTAATCTTATTTAAATAAATAAATTAAATTGTTAATTTATTTAAATAAATAATATTTATTCTACAATATGAATAAGTCTCCCTAGCGATTAACGACTTTTCAGATAATATAGATTTTAACATTAATCATAAAAGAACCTTTGAGTAAATAGTTACCGTATAATTTAATCTTTCCACCATTCAATGTCCCAATTAAATATAAGAAATGGAATTACTGTCAAGTCTTATTTTATTTAATTATATGTATTTCGACTCTTAAATGCACAACTCCAAATAATGCAAATTAGAAACTCTTTTCTAATTCCATTCTGCCTTGGCCAAGGACTACTGGGTTGTCATTTATCGAATCACGTAGGACATTTCTCTTCTTTTACTAGAAGTGGTAGATTCTTTATTGATCATACATTATCTCCATGTATAACTTATTATACCCAAACATACCCTTTGATATACCCTAAGGGTCTTAAGGAATAAGTCAAAGTATAACTCATCATACACAAGATACTATGATGATCTCAAGTCCAAGGATCACTTGTACTACTATCACTACAAGAATTCTTATTGGCAGACAAGTAAAACTCCATTAGGTATTCCTTAGCGAGCCACGCTCAGTGAACTAATTTTCTAATAAGCACCTACATACTTGCTTTAGTGTCTCCATACAAATGATCATGAGATCAATCATCCTCATCCAATGAGCAAGCAACGTATGCACCAATCTATCTGGATTCACTAATCCCCAATTTAGTAATCCAACGATTGGGAACTATTTTAGTTTTAAACTTTCTAAGAATTTAGATATCATTAGAATGATCATCATCGTTATTCTAAAAGCATTGCTTAAAACTATTGGTTTATCACATATTATAAAGCAGCATCATGTAGATAATTAAAAGCCTTTAATAAATTAATACTTTTTATTAATAAATAAATAATATTGTTTACAAAGTATATGCTTTATTATTAAACACAATTGGCTTGTGTGCATACTACTTTCAGATACAACCAACAAAAATTCTGAAAACACCCATCTCAGAGAAGATCCAAACACCGGTGATATCAGAAAAAAAGTCCTTCAGATGGAAAAGACCATCCGTTCTATCAAAGGAATTGGAGCACATGAGAATGTTTCCTATGCTGACCTTTATATATTCCCTGGTGTGCATTATCAAGAGAAGTTCAAGACTCCTGACTTTGAAAAGTATGACGTGTTAGGAGATCCGTACACACATTTAAAAGTATTCATTGGAGAACTCAGATCTTATGTAGATGAAGAGAAACTTATAATTCAGTTGTTCCAGAAAAGTCTGACTGGAGAAGCCCGGTCGTGGTATACCAGATTAGAAAACTCAAAGATCCATAGCTGGGAGGAGCTAGCTCAAGCCTTCCTCAGCCAGTACAACTTCCAGTCTCAGATGGCCCCTGACCGGTACCAAATTACTAAAGTCAGGACATAAACCAATGAATCATTCAGATAGTATGCTCAAAGGTGGAGGCGCCTTGCTGCTCAAGTTGTTCCCTCTATGAATGAGTCTGAGATGGTGATGACCTTCATAGACATACAAGAAGTTCCTTTCTATGAGAGAGTCTTAGCTGGTATTGACAAGCTATTCTCTGAAATGATTAGACATGGAGAGATGACTGAGATGGGATTGAAGTCAGGAAAAATTCAAGACCTAGCTACCCTTAAAGCTGTTGCTGAACACATCCAGTCTGGAAATTATGGAAACAACCCTCGAAGGGTCCATAAGAAGAAAGAGGAGGATGTTTCCTTGATACTACAACGTCAGAAAGGCAGTCAGAATATGCCTATCCAGAGGAGAAATTACTCCCCTTTTCAAGCACAATCTTCCAACCCTCTATTACCAAAGAATGGAGAAGTCAGACGTACTCGAGTGTTCACACCCTTAGGGGACTCGCTCGAGAACATTCTCAATCTTCAGACAACTCAGAAGAAAATTACTCATCTTCTTCCACCAGCCAACCCGAATGGGAATGGTTTCAATGCTAGTCGGAAATGTGCTTATCATGCTGGAGCTCCAGGACATGATACTTAAGATTGTTGGGCCTTGAAACACAAGATCCAGAATTTGATTGATAATAGTGAGATTGTGGTAATAAAACCTGACCAAACCGATGTACAAGACAACCCTCTTCCTCAACACAAGGAAGATGATGTTTAATATGATTAATTGGAGCAGTGGACAGAGTTCCAATTATGGTGGTAAATCCTCCCAAACCAGCAAGGACGGTGCTAACAAATGGGACTGTGTACAGTTCTAATTTATGATGGAACGAAAAATGAAAGCTCTTTGCAAGCAAGTTGGGCAATTAGCAGAACTAGTGGTTCATCAGCACCAACTCACACGCAAATTATTCCGTCAGGAGCATGCTAGCCTCCTTCCTTTTGTCATGAATACTCCATCATCATCTCCGAAAAGTGAAAAACTGGAGGATAAAATTGAAAAAAGAGTTGATGCCAAAGCCCGCCAGGATTTTGCCAATAAGAGGGAATTTACGTACCTTGGCCAACCTATAGAGGAAATATTTCAGATGCTGATCAATGAAGGTAGACTTATAGCTCTATTACCTCCAATCAATCCCCGTTCAAGGCAGTTTAATTCTAATGGAGTATGTCAGTATCACTCCCACTCCCACGGTCACATCACAGAAGAATGCTGGGCACTCCACCACCTTATTCAAAACTTAATTGACAGTGGTGTCCTACAGCTGGTAGACGATGACACTGTTTTACTAGAGAGTGGGGACGCATTTCCTACAAAATGGAAGGAAGTCGTAGCGGTTATATCTTCTAAGACAGACTCAGCTACCCCCTCACATATAATTCAACCAATTCAACTCAAAGGTGCTGACAATCCTTTGAAATTGGCTACGCCAGAGCCAATTATCTTGCCATTCAGACCACAATATCCTGTTATCAGCCTACAAAAAAGTTCCATGGAATTATAAAAAGGATCCACATCTCACAAAACTGCTGCAGTGTCGAAGGATAATCCACTGTATCTTCCCCAACGGGTAATGAAGCCTACCATCAACACAAAGGGGAAGATTCCCATGGAAAAAGTGGAAGAGTTTCTCTGTACTATGGGCCATAATGAAACCAAGGTGGTTTCAAGCTTAAGATGTGACACCCCCAAATCCAGGTACTTCGACTCCACGGAATTTGGTGTTCACTGTACAAATATCATCTATCTATCTACCCATAATAATTGCAACCATTCAATAAATAGAATTAAAATCCTCCCTTTATAGGGTTACAACATCTGAATAATAATACAATCCCAGGTTAAACTAACCTTAAACATCTGTGCAGAATTATAAATAAATAAGTCTTAAACAAATACATCATATAAAATAACAAGTCATATCAAAAAACAAGCCTCCATCATTTGGTAACTTTGTGACAACCCCAAAATAGGTCCATTCCATCCAACCTATTCTGAGTCGCCAAATACATGGTACAGAAAATAACTACAACTTTATTACAACAATTGTCATGTAAAATACAACAACACATATGCTGTGAGTTTGGATACAAATATATACCAAATGTGACTCATGTTCCAACCGTGGACATCACCTCACAATGACACCTTACATAAAGGTATAGTCAAAAACTGTTTTAGAAATTAGAATCTTTGGGAAGTGCTCAAGGAAACCTTCGTACATGGGAGGCCATGCGTCTAGGTTATGATAGATATCATATGGCCACAGAATTATTCTTGGTTGACCCAATAGACCCCAAAGAAAAACGAGAAGATTACTATCATATTCTTCCCAATTGTGAGTCTTCTCTTGACATATCATTATCTCTACTGTCTCTAATTGAGAATTATACTTCAAACAAACACCAAGATTATATAGGTAGTGCTCGTATATATATTCAGCAAGTGGATGAGCACATCCCTGTCTTATGATGACACGAGGTTGTATGTCGTTAGACATGTTGTATGATAGTGGCAAACCACCCTTCCAACGTTGGGTACACCTTACCCTATTGGATTCACCAAATAAAACTACTAAATGAACTTTTCTATACTGCTTCGGGAGAACATCCACAGCTAGAGACCACCGTTCTATTTCCCCGTTACCCTCGCTCGACCCAGCTACACTCTTATTACCTGAAAGGAATTGTGAAGCAAAAGGGTGAGCACAACTAGCTCAGTAAAGTATATCATGACTAAAGATAATTAAATTATCAATAGCATTCATCAATAATAAATCAGAGATTTAGAACATATGGTAAAAGATAAAAATTTCAACCATAGTTGCAGCGGAACGAGCAATCCATTAGAAGAGTCAAATAGACTATAAAGTCTATTATCTTCTCCATGTTAAAAATCCATCAACAATATTTTATCCTTGTAACATCAATCAACAATTCTGGTCCACAATCATATGAATAACTCATAATCATAATTGTAGTTCTAAATTCCTCTTCTCATCCAGGACGAAGATAATTTCCATCACCTATCTTTACCTGAAACATCAAAGATCATGGTTACACCAAATCACATTTCCTGTTCATAATCATACTAATAACTTCATCTTTGCACTACGGCCAAAGATATTCATTTGTATCACCAGTTGGTCATGTTTATCTCAACATCTGTTCATCTTTGCACTACTGGCCAAAGATATTCAACAACATGTCATCTTTGCACTACGGGCCAAAGATATTCATCAACAATTCATCTTTGCACTACAGGCCAAAGATATTCATCAATATTTCATCTTTGCACTACAGGCCAAAGATATTAATATCTCAAAGAAATATATAATCATTTCAGAATTTATATAAACAATAATTATAACCATGTTGATCAATTCACCTTTGCACTTAAGCTAAAGATATTCAATTATAAATTCAATGGTCATGATCATATCAGTCAATAATTCAACTTTGCACTACTAGCCAAAGGGAACCCATAGTCATGATCATACCAAAAATCTACCCATCTTTACACTCAAGTCAAAGAGAAATATCATCATTAGGGTTATAAAAATGTTATATATGATAATAAAATCAATATAATCAACATATAGATTTAATCTCAAGAGTAATATTCATAAACCAACTATAATTTGGTCAGAAAAAGAAACCAATTTTGTCGTAAATAGTAACTCGTGAATAATAACTCATGAATAGTAACTCATAAATAGTAAACTCGACACAAAAAGGTAGAAATTACACAATAAAATACATACCAATATTTCGGTATAATGATATTGAAAGAATAATATTTCTTAAGCTTATAAACAATTTATTTTAATTGTTTATACTTTACTAAATAATACATTTAATCATCCTAAAATGTCAAACTCATAAGATTTCATCACCAATAACCAAAAACCCTCATCAAAAATCTGCATATACCTCATATAGGATTCTCAAGCCATAAAATCCTATTTTTCAATTTTCTTACTTCACATAACATATTTAATTCATTTACTCATAACTAGTCCATTTTCATGAAAAATATCAAATCAGTTCCAAAAATATTTATTTTCTGGAATTTAGCAGAATATAGTCCCATATTGAACATATATTTTTCTCAGAATTTTTAAAACTCATTTACTATTTTTCATATGGCCAAAACAGCCGAATATTTAGATATTTATCAAAAATTGTACTTTTATCCAAAAATTCCGAAATTTATAGAGTATACTCCTATCATATTCATGTACTCCCAATAAAAATTTCATCAATTTTGGGGTTAACCACGAGGAATTATAAGCGGTTACTTTTAAAATAGTCTTTTCTCATAAAATTCATAACTCTCAATCTATACATCCAAAAATCACTATTTTTGGACACAATCAAGAAAACTCATCAAAATATCATTTCAAATTTTTCCAGAATTTTTGAAGGTCAGAAAAATTACGAAACTGAAAAACATAACAACCCTTAAAATTCCTTACTATCCCTTACCTCAAAAGTGCAGTATTTCTGACTGGAATGCAAAGCTGAAGGAAACTTGCACTGAATAGCAACTCTCAAAGTATCTAAATACTCATAAAATATGCTTCATAATATAGAGAGAGAAAGAGAGAAAGCTTATGTTTCTGGTGTGATTTTCAATTCTAACTTAGCCCTCTATTTATAGGAAAATGTTAGCACGCCGAAGCAGACTTAACCTGCAACCTGATGGCTTTACCTGCTACTATTCCCACCCACCACATTTGAATAAAAATCTCAGCACATTTCTTCACCAACCAAGAGTGGGGCCCACCAATTCTAGAATTTTCCACCAAAATGATTAACTCCGAAAATTTAACAATTTCTGAACCAGTCATCTCGTAAAATTCATAACAAATCATACGTTCATTTTTAACGGTTCAAAATTTGTGGGCATATACTCAACTTATATATGTATAACATATCCAAAAATTACCACGATCCAACGGTCGGATTAAAAATTATAACCCCCGCAAAATATCTCAAAAACCCTGATTTTTAATACCTTCATTCCGACAAAAATACGGATAAAAACCTCAACATTAACTCCTTCATTTTTAACCACAAAAATATATCCCTCGTTTATATCCACATAAAATAAATATTTCCTTATCATATGAATCAATAATTAATTATTCACAAATAATATTACAGAATCACATTTATGACAACCAGGCCGTTCCCAGGAAAGAGGGGGCTTTCCAATAAGGATTTCTCCTTACTAGCGCGCAATTAGATGACCAAACCTCTCCTTAGACAGAACTTTCTAGACATTGCCAATAATGCTATCTAATAATATTATTCATATAATATGAATTATTGATCTGATAATAGAAAATACTGTGCAGCAACAATTATTGAAACAACAATAATATAAAATATCAACGCAGCAATTATTGAATCAATAAAATAAAATATTGAACAGTAATTACTGTAACAATTATTGAGTAGTGCCTTCTTACGTAAGAATCAATAATTTCAAAAATACTATGCAATACCGTGTGCTACTGTGCAATAACGCGTATTACTGTATTTTAACCACCGGGTATTCCAACAGTGTTAACGGTAATAACTGCGCCGTTATTTGTAAAAACTCAAATTTGTCGTTTTCTTCACCCGACAGTTATTCTGTTATGGGGCCCACAAATGGCTGCGCCGTCGTACGAATATTCCCCGACAGAAAGAATATTCCACGACCAAACGAATATTCCCCGACAACAATGAATATTTTATAACCACTTGTGTATTTTGAAAAAAAATTCATATATCACCCTTAACTTTAAACTTTTATCAATTTAACCATTTACTGAATAGTAATTATAAGAAAAATTGAATACTTTTATTTCATAAAATTCGGGGTCTTACAATCTCCCCTCCTTATAAAATTTCGTCCCCGAAATTTACGTACCTGGTATTTCGAAGAATTGAGAATACCTTGCTTCCATTTCAGATTCTATCTCTCAGATCATCATGATTTCTCCATTGCTCATCTCCCATGATAACTTCATTTGGGTTCCTCATTTGTTGGGAAGTCATGACAACCGCCATCCCTCGAACTACTCGGCTTTGACTTGTCTGGAGTAGCATTTGACGTCATCATTACCGTTGGAATATACCTTTCTATAGGACATATTCCTCCCTCAACTGCCTCTTCGTACTCCTCATTCATGATCTGAATCATCAATCTTCGATCCATATCGGATTCAGGTTGACCGCTATGTACAGGGTAATTCAAAACTCGATGTTGGGTTCTCCCAATTGCTTTCCAAAATGAGAAATTCATATCATCTATTTTAGCCTTCTTAGATCGAACATCTCTTTCCACAATATCCACATGTCGTGCGGCTTTTGCCCATACATCACTTATTCTCACTCGTTCAGTTTTTTCTTCTTTCAGCTCAGATTCCATTTTTATCATCTTATACTCTGCCAAAGAATGCTTCTGTTCAAGCATCACATATCGGGTAACACAAGCTTGAATTGTTGCATCCTTTTGTTCCACGACCGCCTGTCGTTCTTCTGCCTGCTCTTCTACCTTATGAATACGATTTTGAAATTCTACATTTTGATCATATAATACCTCTAATAAACTCTCCTCATGTACTTCTTCTTCCTCAGTCTCAGCTGTTACCTCTGCGACTATCTCGGGTGCAACTATCAATTCTTCACTCACCACATGGATATCTCTAATTCCTTCTTCGTCTGACATCACATTATCACGGTTAGTGATTAGAGGTATCCCTATAGTCTCATTCACTCCATTGTTAGAATTCTCAGCTGCCATTCTCAAATACTACCATAAAACAACGGTTAATTAAACAAATTAACATATCACATAATATCCCAATATTATGACTGACCAATAAATAAGCTTAGGTAGGACACACTAGCGTAGGATTTACTCATCTCTCCCTTCCTAGTTGTATTCCCCGATCTCCGCCAGAGATCATATCCCTAAGCTCTGATACCAAATGTGACAACCCCAAAATAGGTCCATTCCATCCAACCTATTCTGAGTCGCCAAATACATGGTACAGAAAATAACTACAACGTTATTACAACAATTGTCGTGTAAAATATAACAACACATATGCTGTGAGTTTGGATACAAATATATACCAAATGTGACTCATGTTCCAACCGTGGACATCACCTCACAATGACACCTTACATAAAAGTATAGTCAAAAACTGTTTTAGAAATTAGAATCTTTGGGAAGTGCTCAAGGAAACCTTCGTACATGGGAGGCCATGCGTCTAGGTTATGATAGATATCATATGGCCACAGAATTATTCTTGGTTGACCCAATAGACCCCAAAGAAAAACGAGAAGATTACTATCATATTCTTCCCAATGGTGAGTCTTCTCTTGACATATCATTATCTCTACTGTCTCTAATTGAGAATTATACTTCAAACAAACACCAAGATTATATAGGTAGTGCTCGTATATATACTCAGCAAGTGGATGAGCACATCCTTGTCTTATGATGACACGAGGTTGTATGTCGTTAGACATGTTGTATGATAGTGGCCAACCACCCTTCCAACGTTGGGTACACCTTACCCTATTGGATTCACCAAATAAAACTACTAAATGAACTTTTCTATACTGCTTCGGGAGAACATCCACAGCTAGAGACCACCGTTCTATTTCCCCGTTACCCTCGCTCGACCCAGCTACACTCTTATTACCTGAAAGGAATTGTGAAGCAAAAGGGTGAGCACAACTAGCTCAGTAAAGTATATCATGACTAAAGATAATTAAATTATCAATAGCCTTCATCAATAATAAATCAGAGATTTAGAACATATGGTAAATGATAAAAATTTCAACCATAGTTGCAGCGGAACGAGCAATCCATTAGAAGAGTCAAATAGACTATAAAGTCTATTATCTTCTCCATGTTAAAAATCCATCAACAATGTTTTATCCCTGTAACATCAATCAACAATTCTGGTCCACAATCATATGAATAACTCATAATCATAACTGTAGTTCTAAATTCCTCTTCTCATCCAGGACGAAGATAATTTCCATCACCTATCTTTACCTGAAATATCAAAGATCATGGTTACACTAAATCACATTTCCTGTTCATAATCATACTAATAACTTCATCTTTGCACTACGGCCAAAGATATTCATTTGTATCACCAGTTGGTCATGTTTATCTCAACATCTGTTCATCTTTGCACTACTGGCCAAAGATATTCAACAACATGTCATCTTTGCACTACGGGCCAAAGATATTCATCAACAATTCATCTTTGCACTACAGGCCAAAGATATTCATCAATATTTCATCTTTGCACTACAGGCCAAAGATATTAATATCTCAAAGAAATATATAATCATTTCAGAATTTATATAAACAATAATTATAACCATGTTGATCAATTCACCTTTGCACTTAAGCTAAAGATATTCAATTATAAATTCAATGGTCATGATCATATCAGTCAATAATTCAACTTTGCACTACTAGCCAAAGGGAACCCATAGTCATGATCATACCAAAAATCTACCCATCTTTACACTCAAGTCAAAGAGAAATATCATCATTAGGGTTATAAAAATATTATATATGATAATAAAATCAATATAATCAACATATAGATTTAATCTCAAGAGTAATATTCATAAACCAACTATAATTTGGTCAGAAAAAGAAACCAATTTTGTCGTAAATAGTAACTCGTGAATAATAACTCATGAATAGTAACTCATAAATAGTAAACTCGACACAAAAAGGTAAAAATTACACAATAAAATACATACCAATATTTCGGTATAATGATATTGAAAGAATAATATTTCTTAAGCTTATAAACAATTTATTTTAATTGTTTATACTTTACTAAATAATACATTTAATCATCCTAAAATGTCAAACTCATAAGATTTCATCACCAATAACCAAAAACCCTCATCAAAAATCTGCATATACCTCATATAGGATTCTCAAGCCATAAAATCCTATTTTTCAATTTTCTTACTTCACATAACATATTTAATTCATTTACTCATAACTAGTCCATTTTTATGAAAAATATCAAATCAGTTCCAAAAATATTTATTTTCTGGAATTTAGCAGAATATAGTCCCATATTGAACATATATTTTTCAAAGAATTTTTAAAACTCATTTACTATTTTTCATATGGCCAAAACAGCCGAATATTTAGATATTTATCAAAAATTGTACTTTTATCCAAAAATTCCGAAATTTATAGAGTATACTCCTATCATATTCATGTACTCCCAATAAAAATTTCATCAATTTTGGGGTTAACCACGAGGAATTATAAGCGGTTACTTTTAAAATAGTCTTTTCTCATAAAATTCATAACTCTCAATCTATACATCCAAAAATCACCATTTTTGGACACAATCAAGAAAACTCATCAAAATATCAATTCAAATTTTTCCAGAAGTTTTGAAGGTCAGAAAAATTACGAAACTGAAAAACATAACAACCCTTAAAATTCCTTACTATCCCTTACCTCAAAAGTGCAGTATTTCTGACTGGAATGCAAAGCTGAAGGAAACTTGCACTGAATAGCAACTCTCAAAGTATCTAAATACTCATAAAATATGCTTCATAATATAAAGAGAGAAAGAGAGAAAGCTTATATTTTTGGTGTAATTTTCAATTCTAACTTAGCCCTCTATTTATAGGAAAATGTTAGTACGCCGAAGCAGACTTAACCTGCAACCTGATGGCTTTACCTGCTACTATTCCCACCCACCACATTTGAATAAAAATCTCAGCACATTTCTTCACCAACTAAGAGTGGGGCCCACCAATTCTAGAATTTTCCACCAAAATGATTAACTCCGAAAATTTAACAATTTCTGAACCAGTCATCTCGTAAAATTCATAACAAATCATACGTTCATTTTTAACGGTTCAAAATTTGTGGGCATATACTCAACTTATATATGTATAACATATCTAAAAATTACCACGATCCAACGGTCGGATTAAAAATTATAACCCCCGCAAAATATCTCAAAAACCCTGATTTTTAATACCTTCATTCCGACAAAAATACGGATAAAAACCTCAACATTAACTCCTTCATTTTTAACCACAAAAATATATCCCTCGTTTATATCCACATAAAATAAATATTTCCTTATCATATGAATCAATAATTAATTATTCACAAATAATATTACAGAATCACATTTATGACAACCAGGCCGTTCCCAGGAAAGAGGGGGCTTTCCAATAAGGATTTCTCCTTACTAGCGCGCAATTAGATGACCAAACCTCTCCTTAGACAGAACTTTCTAGACATTGCCAATAATGCTATCTAATAATATTATTCATATAATATGAATTATTGATCTGATAATAGAAAATACTGTGCAGCAACAATTATTGAAACAACAATAATATAAAATATCAACGCAGCAATTATTGAATCAATAAAATAAAATATTGAACAGTAATTATTGTAACAATTATTGAGTAGTGCCTTCTTACGTAAGAATCAATAATTTCAAAAATACTATGCAATACCGTGTGCTACTGTGCAATAACGCGTATTACTGTATTTTAACCACCGGGTATTCCAACAGTGTTAACGGTAATAACTGCGCCGTTATTTGTAAAAACTCAAATTTGTCGTTTTCTTCACCCGACAGTTATTCTGTTATGGGGCCCACAAATGGCTGCGCCGTCGTACGAATATTCCCCGACAGAAAGAATATTCCACGACCAAACGAATATTCCCCGACAACAATGAATATTTTATAACCACTTGTGTATTTTGAAAAAAAATTCATATATCACCCTTAACTTTAAACTTTTATCAATTTAACCATTTACTGAATAGTAATTATAAGAAAAATTGAATACTTTTATTTCATAAAATTCGGGGTCTTACAAACTTTGCCCTTGCCATTACTAGTGGAAGGTTCGTCAGCTCTTTCGTTCTTAGCTGCAATGTTATTATTAAGCAAGAGTGAGCACAAATGCCCACAAGTATAAAAATGAAATAATAGTATAATAACATGCGAATAAATCAAAGACATCTGTATAAAAGCTCAACTTTTGAATCAATAGTGAATAACAAGAATCAAAAGAATTCTGAGGGTCATAAGACCTTGATCTATGTTCTAGGTTAACAAGGGTTATACTTGAAACCTTTAACAGTCATAAGACTATGGACCTTCTTCTCGTACTTAGGGGGATCAGCCCTTAGTACCATACTGTGTACAATATCTTAACACTAAAGCGTAAATAATCCCCTATACAGGGTTGTTCATCTCAGTTTGACATTCGAGTCCGCACCAAAGGAAGTTTGGTTTGGATAATTCATCAAGGGTTCTGAAATTTAGAACGCTCATCAACTACGGACTAGTTGAATCATTAAGGTTTCACTAGTCTAATAAGGTTCAACAATAATGATATTCAATTTGAATAATAATCTCAAGAAGTATACAATAGAACAATTATTGTATAACTAAATCATACTTTGAAAAGATAATTAATCTTTAATATAACATTTGAACTTGAATAATAGTAACGATAATTTATTCAAGATAAATAATAAACTTGAACAATAATGACAAGTAGGGTAAGAGAACTTGCCTCGTGCGTAGATTATACTTCAACTAATCATGTTCTTTGAATTAAATCCTACATACCATTCACATTCACAATACCAGTTAATTATAACTTAACTAATCATCATAAACTCATTCTCTTTGTCTACTTTGATTATTGACTATACTTAATCAATTTACCACTTTGTCACATAATTTGCACTCCATGAATTATCAAGCTAATTATGTATTCAATAATTCAATTCACATGTAATTATGTTATTTAAATGTTAAACAACTATTTTATCATTTCATTATATTTCTAACATGTTTACATGTTCATTACATTAATTTACTAACACATTGCTAGACATAACATTTTAAAAAAAATAATTACATTTCTGGACATTCTGGAGAGTGGCGCTGCGGCGCCACTGTTATACTTGATCTTCGCACTGCGGTGCCGTTGCGCTGAAGCCAGGCACATGGCACTGCGGCACTGTGGCGCTGCGACTGGAATCTTGGCGCTGCGGCACGGTGGTGCTGCGGCACGGTGGCGCTACGGCACGGTGGCGATGCAGCACGAATGTTTAGGTGTGAGACTGGCGCCGCGGTGCAGCGAGCCAGAAACTGTTCTGCAATTTGTGAAAATTGTAGAACACAGCCAAAAACTCCAATTTAATTTATTACTACACGAATTTAGACATACCCACATGTTATAATTCATGTATAATTATAATACAACATCTATAAAGTGATTTTAACCCATTAAAACATATAATCACAGAATTAAAACATAAAATTTTTCTCTGTTCTTGATGTTCTTGAAGTTTTTAACATAAATTCCTAAAATTCAACGCCACGGATTCGTTATAAAGCCAAATCTGTTCATTTAAAGTTTGGTCTCTTCGTATTAACATGCACAATAATATACGAGTGTAAAATCTACGAAAACATTTATGTTTGACATACTAAAATCACGTATAAGGCCATAAGGCCAAAAACCCAAACTCTGTATATTTTTGAAATAGCAAGTCATCAGATTAACGACACTTAGGATATGGAGTCATGCAATATATATATATAAAACATGTAATTCTACAATTATTATTACATATATCCATATAATAGCACAATTTCTCAATTACAGAAACATTACAGAGGTTTTGAAAGCCAAAAACTATGAAACCCAAAGACGTAAAAATAGAATTTGGGAAAGAAGAGATTACCCTATAGAGTATAAAAAGATGATTAATGATGATCCTTTCACAAGTATTTGATTGATTACATACTCATAATCTTTTATCAATCTCACAAATTCTCTATGACTCTCAAATGCTCTCCTTCTTTTACAGGGTTGTTCATCTCAGTTTGACATTCGAGTCCGCACCAAAGGAAGTTTGGTTTGGATAATTTATCAAGGGTTCTGAAATTTAGAACGCTCATCAACTATAGACTAGTTGAATCATTAAGGTTTCACTAGTCTAATAAGGTTCAACAATAATGATATTCAATTTGAATAATAATCTCAAGAAGTATACAATAGAACAATTATTGTATAACTAAATCATACTTTGAAAAGATAATCAATCTTTAATATAACATTTGAACTTGAATAATAGTAACGATAATTAATTCAAGGTAAATAATAAACTTGAACAATAATGACAAGTAGGGTTAGGGAACTTGCCTCGTGCGTAGATTATACTTTAACTAATCACGCTCTTTGAATTAAATCCTACATACCATTCACATTCACAATACCAGTTAATTATAACTTAACTAGTCATCATAAACTCATTCTCTTTGTCTACTTTGATTATTGACTATACTTAATCAATTTATCACTTTGTCACATAATTTGCACTTCCTGAATTATCAAGCTAATTATGTATTCAATAATTCAATTCACATGTAATTATGTTATTTACATGTTAAACAACTATTTTATCATTTCATTATATTTCTAACATGTTTACATGTTCATTACATTAAGTTACTAACACGTTGCTAGACTTAACATTTTAAAAAATAATTACATTTTTGGACATTCTGGAGAGTGGCGCTGCGGCGCCACTGTTATACTTGATCTTCACGCTGCGGCGCCGTGGTGCTGCAGCCGGACATATGGCACTGCGACGCTGTGGCGCTGCGGCTGGAATTTTGGCGCGGATGTTTAGGCGTAAGACTGGCGCCGCGGCGCGGCGAGCCAGAAACTGTTCTGCAATTCGCGAAAATTGCAGACCACAGCCAAAAACTCCAATTTAATTTATTACTACACGAATTTAGACATACCCACATGTTATAATTCATCTATAATCATAATACAACATCTATAAAGTGATTTTAACCCATTAAAACATATAATCGCAGAATTAAAACATAAAATTTTCCGCTGTTCTTGATGTTCTTGAAGTTTTTAACATAAATTCCTAAAATTCAACGCCACAGATTCGTTATAAAGCCAAATATGTTCATTTAAAGTTTGGTCTCTTCGTATTAACATGCATAATAATATACGAGTGTAAAATCTACGAAAATATTTATGTTTGACATACTAAAATCACGTATAAGGCCATAAGGCCAAAAACCCAAACTCTGTATATTTTTGAAATAGCAAGTCATCAGATTAACGACACTTAAGATATGGAATCATGCAATATATATATATATATATATATATATATATATATATATATAACATGTTATGCTACTCTTATTATTACATATATCCATATAATTGCATAATTTCTCAATTACAGAAACATAACTGAGGTTTTGAAAGGCAAAAACTATGAAACCCAAAGACGTAAAAATAGAATTTGGGAAAGAATAGATTACCCTGTAGAGTATAAAAAGATGATTAATGATGATCCTTTCACAAGTACTTGATTGATTACATACTTGCAATCTTTTATCAATCTCACAAATTCTCTCTGACTCTCAAATGCTCTCTTTTTCTATTTTCAGACTTGGACAAATAATGAAGAATAAAGAGAAGACGTATAATAATTAAACCAATTGACGCGTTGGTGGTCAGTTACCCAGTCATGGGTTAACTGGCCCCAACTCCCTTTAGTGCCATGTTTGGCTAGATTAACATAATACAAAACTATTTAATTTAATAAAGCTTTATCATATAGTTTAATAAATGTCACACCCAATTGCAAATAATTCATATATCTTATTTGATATAAATAAAATATAATAATTTCTCATAAATTCACATAGTCATATATTTAATGTTCTCATAAATAAATAATGCCAAATTATTAATTCTCTAATTAATAATTAAATTAATTTAAATATCATTAGGCTTATTAAATATTTTTTAATACAATAAGCTCACATAATGACCTACTTCGAATAATAATTATTATCGACATTAATTTAATAAATGTAACACATATAATTAAATTAAACTACCACAATTGCATCAAATAATTATTAAATCTAATAATTAAATCATCGAAAAATATTTATTTAATTCAATAAATATTAGAAATTAATTACAAAATCTCGTTCGTCACATCTTTCCCCCCTTAAAAGGATTCTGTCCCCAGAATCACAACTCAATAAATTTCGACCCGTTACATTCTCCCCCCTTACAAAGATTCTGCCCATAGAATTGCTTACAAATAATTAAGTAAATAAATGAGGGTAATTCTTCATCATATTCTCTTCTAGTTCCCACGTAGCTTCTTCAGCATTGTGGTTTCTCCAAATTATCTTAACTGAAGGTATAACTTTATTTCCTAGAACTTGTTCTTTTCGGTCGATAATTTGGACAGGAATTTCTTCGTAAGATAAGTCTTTCTCAAAATGTAAGGGTTCATATTCAATTACATGCTTGTAATCGGGCTTGTAGGGTCGCAACACAGAAACATGGAAGACGTTATGGATATTCTCGAGTGCTGGAGGTAAGGCTACCTCATACGCAGCTTCTCCTATTTTTCTCAGTACTTCAAAGGGTCCAATGAATCTTGGGCTCAATTTTCCTTTCTTTCTGAACCTGATCTTCCCTTTCCAAGGAGATACCTTCAAGAAAACATAACTACCTGATTCAAACTCGATAGTTTTACGCTGTGAATCAGCGTATTTCTTCTGTCGATCTTGAGCCGCTACCAGTCGTGCTCGGATTACTTTGACTATTTCTGTCGTCTGCTGTACCAATTATGGCCCTAGTAATTATCTTTCACCAACTTCATCCCAGTAAAATGGAGTTCTGCACTTTCTGCCGTATAAAGCTTCATAAGGTGGCATGCCAATACTAGCGTGGTAACTGTTGTTGTAGCCAAACTCTACTAATGGTAGGTGATCATCCCAATTTCCTTTAAAATCCATCACACAAGCTCTTAGCATATCTTCTAATGTCTGAATCGTTCTTTCACTCTGTCTGTCTGTTTGAGGGTGGTAAGTTATACTCATTCACAATTGTGTACCCATGCATTCCTGAAGACGTTTCTAGAAATTTGATGTGAAGCGCGGATCCCTATATGAAATAATTGATACCGGAACTCCGTGCCTCGAAACAATCTCTTTTACGTATAGCCTGGCCAACTGATCTAAGTTGAATCTTATTTTGATTGGAAGGAAGTGTGCAGATTTCGTCAGTCGGTCAACGATAACCCATACTACGTCGTAGCCTTTTTGAGTCGTCGGAAGGCCAACCACGAAGTCCATTGTAATATGTTCCCATTTCCATTCTGGGATTTCCAACAGTTGAAGTAATCCACTTGGTCTCTGATGTTCTGCTTTTACTTTCTGACAGGTCAGACAGTTAGCAACACATTCTGCAACATCACGTTTCAAATTCGGCCACCAAAAATGTTGTCGAAGATCTTGGTACATTTTAGTACTACCAGGGTGAATCGAATATCGTGAAGTATGAGCTTCGCTTAAAATATCTTCCTTAATCTCTTGTACTGGCGGTACCCAAATTCTACTCTCAAATCTCAGTATTCCTTCTTTATCCATCTTAAATCTCGGTTCGGTCCCTTCAGATATCTTCATTGCCACCTTTTTGCATTCATTATCCTGAAGCTGAGCCTCCTTCACTTTATCTAGTAAAGTTGTACCAGATTGCATCTAAAATAGCTTCTCATCAATCTCCATTGGATACTTCACTTCCAACTTCAGTTTCTCCATTTCTGTGATTAGCTCCTCCTGAGCAGTCAACATCATCAATTTCTCACGACCCTCACTACTTAAGGCGTCGACAACTACATTCGCTTTACCCGGATGGCATAAAATCTCACAGTTGTAGTCCTTAATTAATTAAAACCATCTTCTTTGACGTATATTCAAATCCTTATGTGTAAAAATATATTTCAGACTCTTGTGGTCCGTATATATCTCACACTTCTCCCCGTAGAGATAGTGCCTCCAAATTTTTAAAGCAAAAACAACTGCAGCTAACTCCAAATCATGGGTCGGGTATCCCTTCTCGTAATCCTTCAACTGTCGTGATGCATACGTAATGACTTTACCGTTTTGCATCAATACACAGTTAAGTCCTTTATGCGACGCATCGCTAAAAACCACAAAATTGCCCGTATTATCCAGAAGAGATAGCACAGGTGCCGAACTCAACTTCTTCTATAATTCTTGAAAGCTCTCCTCACACTTCTCCGTCCAAACAAATTTCACAGCTTTTCAAGTTAAATTTGTTACCGGAGTTGCGATCTTGGAAAAATCTTGAATGAATCTTCTATAATATCCTGCTAATCCAAGGAAACTTCTTACTTCCGACGGTGTTCTCGGCTGATCCCAGTTAATCACGGCTTCTACTTTGAATGGATCTACCGAAATTCTGTTTTTATCGATCACGTGACCAAGAAATTGTACTCGCTCGATCCAGAATTCGCATTTCAAAAATTTAGTATACAACTTCTCCCTTCTCAATACTTCCAATGTTAACCTCAAATGTTCTTCGTGTTCTTCTTTGGTTTTGGAATATACCAGAATGTCGTCTATAAATACCACCACGAATTTGTCCAAAAACGGCTTGAACACACCATTCATTAGTCCCATAAATGCTGCAGGAGCATTCGTTAGACCAAACGACATTACTAAAAATTTGTAGTAACCGTATCGCGTTCTAAACGCTGTCTTTGGTACATCCTCTGGCCTCACCTTCAGTTGGTGATAACCACTCCTCAAGTCTATCTTGGAAAAGTATCTTGCTCCCTTTAATTGATCAAACAGGTCGTCGATTCTTGGTAATGGATATCTATTCTTAATCGTGACCTTGTTCAGTTCTCTGTAGTCAATGCAGAGCCGCATCGATCCATCCTTCTTTTTTCACAAACAATACCGGCGCTCCCCACGGCGATACGCTCGGTTGAATGTACTTTTTGTCCAGCAATTCTTGTAGTTGGACCATCCGTTCTTTCATCTCTACTGGTGCCATTCGGTATGGTGCCTTCGATATTGGAGCGGTTCCGGGCACCAAATCCATCACGAAATCTACCTCTCTATCTGGTGGAAGTCTTAGCAAATCGTTTGGAAATACGTCGACGAATTCCCTCACAGCCGGTATCTCTTCTACCTCCGGACTCTCTTTTCGACTGTCGACTATGTAAGCTAGATATCCTACACAGCCTTGTCTTAATAACCTCTTGGCCTGCATCATCGTCAGACAACTCGCTTGTCTAGGCTACTTGCTACCATAAAACACAACCTTTGACGGAGTCATAAGGTTAATACGCTTCTTCTGGCAGTCAATTACAGCCCCATAATTGGATAACCAATCTATACCCAAAATAACATCAAATTCCCCAAGTCGAATAGGGATAAGATCTACGTTCATGATATTACCCTTGATATCCACCCTCCAGTTCTTAAACACATACTTAACAGGAATTATCTCTCTATTCGCAATTTCTATATTCATGGGATATTCCAACTCATCCATAAGCAAATCTAAACTATTAGCAAAGTCTTTGGATATAAAGGAACAAGTAGCACCCGAATTAAATAAAACATAAGCATTAATTTCATTGATCGGAATGATACCTGACACCACATCACGAGACTGGATTGCGTCCTGCACTGTCATATTGAAAGTTCTGGCGGTCGGTCGGTTTGTTGCAGGTGGTCCGGTAATGGTTAAGGTATTTCCACTGCTATTTCCACGGTTACCTCCTTGCACTGCTCCTCCTGTTCCCTTCTTGGGGCAGTTTCTTAGTAGATGATCCTTAGAACCACAGTTGAAACAAGCACCTTTCTTTGGGTTTGGACAGTTTGGTGCTATGTGGCCTTCCTGACCACAATTGTAGCACACTCGCTTCCCTTTCATGCAAACTCCCAGATGAGCTTTTCCGCAGTTTGAGCACGCTTCAATTTTCTTCTTCTACCCTCCTTGTTGACTTCCAGCTGACGAGTTATCCGTCCACTTCCTTTTCTGATTATGACTACCCCCAGTGTTATTCTCACCAGTCTTGTTATTTCCTTCACCTTCACTTTTCTTCTTCTGCTGCTCTTGATTGTACTTGGTCACCGCATCGCTCCCACCTTCAGCGAGGATGGCCTTTTCCAGTACTCCAGCAAATGTGTTTATCTGAAACATTGACACCTTACTGTAAACCCAAGGCTTTAGTCCATGTTCAAATCTTCTGGCCTTTCTTTCGTCAGTGTGTACTTGGTACGGGGCAAACCTTGCCAACTCATCAAATTTAGCCGCGTAATCAGGTACGCTCATGTTTCCCTGCTTCTGTTCCAGAAATTGAATTTCCATCTGATTCTGCGAACTAGTTGGGAAGTACATTTCGAAAAACATTTCTTTAAATCTCTCCCACGTAATTACACCTTCACCTCCTCGCACTTTGTTTGCTTGCCACCAGTAGCTAGCCTCAGACTTCAACATAAACGTTGCGAAAGCGGTCTTCTGGTCTTCTCTAACCCTAGCAACGTCGAATACTTTCTCCATTTCCATGACCCACGTTTGAGCCTCGATTGGGTTCCTGGAACCTTTGAACTCTGGCGGTCCCACCGCCTTGAAGTCTTTAAACGTTGTGTTTAGTGGATCTTGAGGTTGATTGTTCATTGCTCCCGTTAGTAAGTTCACCAACTGCTGAACAGGATTAGCGTTGACGTTATTGTTATTATTGGTTGACTCTTCCTGAGCTGGTTGACGTTGTTGTCTTCTCCTTGGCGGCATATTTCTCATAAAATAAACGCTTATTAGAACTTTATTTATTTCTATAAATAGTTAAGACATTACTCAACAATTTAAAACATCATCTCAAACAACTTAATATATTTAATTCAACTCAAAGTTTTAACATCAAACTATAGCATAGCTGCTATTTACATCAACTATCCTGGAATAAAGAATCCACAGGATTTAAAATATTAACATATTCCTTCGTTCATAAACACATCGAAATTTACATATAAAAACTAATTAAGTCTTTCACATAATTAAACAGATTCTAATCCTGTCTATCAAGGTGCTGAATAGCCTTGTCACGCTCCTCATCCATGATACGAGACATCGTCCTGCGATCCAGCATATACGACGGAAGTCCTTCGAACTGGATGGGGTATCTCAAAACTCGTTCCTGAGCCTCATCCATTGCATGATTAAGTGTGGAGTATGTCTCTTCAAGCTTTGCCTTCTTTGCCCGACTATCACGTTCTGCACGATCAGCTCGACGTGATTCTCTTACCCATCCTTCCTCTGCTATTTTCAGTCTTTCAGAGGTTTCTTTCAGTTCCCTTTTCAGCTTCTCTATCTCCTCGGTCTTATCTTCGGTTTGACCCTTCTCATGGACCAAATCCCATTCTACATTTCTCAATCGTGTGTGAAGAGTCGAAATCTCCCTCTCCTTCTCCTCTAAAGTAGACTGCTGAATAGTTTCTCGCTCAGTCAATTCCTGAACCTCGTCTTGTAATTCCACGTTACGGTCGTATAACGTGTCATACATCTCCGCATCGACGATGTACCGTGGTAACTCTTCTTCTTCCTCTTCCTCATTAAACTCCTCCTAAGGATCCTCCTCGGGCTCAGTATCGGGCTCATGCTCCTGACCAACAACGGTGATCAATGGAGATGACTCCCTCTGAACTAACTGTTCTCTAACAACATGTATGTCTCGGGGCTCCTCCTCCGTAGGTACTATAGGTAATCGGGATTCTTCCTCCCCAGCTTGACTAGCTTCTCCAACATTCGTCATCTTGACAACAAAATTTTAAGTTTTAGTTACTAAGTTGTACTAACGAGCACATAAATTAACACATAAACACATAATGTATTTTATTATCTTCACTGAATTACCAAAAATTCATTTCTTAAAACTTGATAAAAGTTTTCCTTTACTATCTTCTTTCTATAAGGCTACTACTTAAGGTTGTTCCCCCACCTAAGGTTTATAACCTACGGCTCTGATACCAACTTGTGACACCCCCAAATCCAGGTACTTCGATTCCACGGGATTTGGTGTTCACTGTACAAATATCATCTATCTATCTACCCATAATAATTGCAACCATTCAATAAATAGAATTAAAATCCTCCCTTTATAGGGTTACAACATCTGAATAATAATACAATCCCAGGTTAAACTAACCTTAAACATCTGTGAGGAATTATAAATAAATAAGTCTTAAACAAATACATCATATAAAATAACAAGTCATATCAAATAACAAGTCTCCATCATTTACTAACTTTGCCCTTGCCCTTACTAGTGGAAGGTTCGTCAGCTCTTTCGTTCTTAACTGCAATGTTATTATTAAGCAAGAGTGAGCACAAATGCCCACAAGTATAAAAATGAAATAATAGTATAATAACATGCGAATAAATCAAAGACATCTGTATAAAAGCTCAACTTTTGAATCAATAGTGAATAACAAGAATCAAAAGAATTCTGAGGGTCATAAGACCTTGATCTATGTTCTAGGTTAACAAGGGTTATACTTGAAACCTTTAACAGTCATAAGACTATGGACCTTCTTCTCGTACTTAGGGGGATCAGCCCTTAGTACCATACTGTGTACAATATCTTAACGCTAAAGCGTAAATAATCCCCTATACAGGGTTGTTCATCTCAGTTTGACATTCGAGTCCGCACCAAAGGAAGTTTGGTTTGGATAATTTATCAAGGGTTCTGAAATTTAGAACGCTCATCAACTATAGACTAGTTGAATCATTAAGGTTTCACTAGTCTAATAAGGTTCAACAATAATGATATTCAATTTGAATAATAATCTCAAGAAGTATACAATAGAACAATTATTGTATAACTAAATCATACTTTGAAAAGATAATCAATCTTTAATATAACATTTGAACTTGAATAATAGTAACGATAATTTATTCAAGGTAAATAATAAACTTGAACAATAATGACAAGTAGGGTTAGGGAACTTGCCTCGTGCGTAGATTATACTTTAACTAATCACGTTCTTTGAATTAAATTCTACATTCCATTCACATTCACAATACCAGTTAATTATAACTTAACCAATCGTCATAAACTCATTCTCTTTGTCTACTTTGATTATTGACTATACTTAATCAATTTACCACTTTGTCACATAATTTGCACTTCATGAATTATCAAGCTAATTATGTATTCAATAATTCAATTCACATGTAATTATGTTATTTACATGTTAAACAACTATTTTATCATTTCATTATATTTCTAACATGTTTACATGTTTATTACATTAAGTTACTAACACATTGCTAGACTTAACATTTAAAAAAGAAATTACATTTCTGGACATTCTGGAGAGTGGCGCTGCGGCGCCACTGTTATACTTGATCTTCGCGCTGCGGCGCCGTGGCGCTGCGGCCGGACACATGGCACTGCGGCGCTGTGGCGTTGCGGCTGGAATTTTGGCGCTGCGGCACGGATGTTTAGGCGTGAGACTGGTGCCGCGACGCGACGAGCCAGAAACTGTTCTGCAATTCGCAAAAATTACAGAACACAACCAAAAACTCCAATTTAATTTATTACTACACGAATTTAGACATACCCACATGTTATAATTCATGTATAATCACAATACAACATCTATAAAGTGATTTTAACCCATTAAAACATATAATCACATAATTAAAACATAAAATTTTCCTCTGTTCTTGATGTTCTTGAAGTTTTTAACATAAATTCCTAAAATTCAACGCCACAGATTCGTTATAAAGCCAAATATGTTCATTTAAAGTTTGGTCTCTTCGTATTAACATGCATAATAATATACGAGTGTAAAATCTACGAAAATATTTATGTTTGACATACTAAAATCACGTATAAGGCCATAAGGCCAAAAACCCAAACTCTGTATATTTTTGAAATAGCAAGTCATCAGATTAACGACACTTAAGATATGGAATCATGCAATATATATATATATATATATATATATATATATATATATATATATATATATATATATAACATGTTATGCTACTCTTATTATTACATATATCCATATAATTGCATAATTTCTCAATTACAGAAACATAACTGAGGTTTTGAAAGGCAAAAACTATGAAACCCAAAGACGTAAAAATAGAATTTGGGAAAGAATAGATTACCCTGTAGAGTATAAAAAGATGATTAATGATGATCATTTCACAAGTATTTGATTGATTACACACTCACAATCTTTTACCAATCTCACAAATTCTCTTTGACTCTCAAATGCTCTCCTTCTCTATTTTCAGACTTAGACAAATAATGAAGAATAAAGAGAAGACGTATAATAATTAAACTAACTGATGCGTTGGTGGTCAGTTACCCAGTCATGGGTTAACTGGCCCCAACTCCCTTTAGTGCCATGTTTGGCTAGATTAACATAATACAAAACTATTTAATTTAATAAAGCTTTATCATATAGTTTAATAAATGTCACACCCAATTGCACAATAATTCATATATCTTATTTAATATAAATAAAATATAATAATTTCTCATAAATTCACATGGTCATATATTTAATGTTTTCATAACTAAATAATGTCAAATTATTAATTCTCTAATTAATAATTAAATTAATTTAAATAACATTAGGCTTATTAATTTTTTTTAATACAATAAGCTCACATAATGACCTACTTCGAATAATAATTATTCTCTACATTAATTTAATAAATGTAACACATATAATTAAATTAAACTACCACAATTGCATCAAATAATTATTAAATCTAAAAATTAAATCATCAAAAAATATTTATTTAATTCAATAAATATTAGAAATTAATTACAAAATCTCGTTCGTCACATAAGAAAAGCTCCACATCAAATTTCTATACTATACTTGGTTTTCTCTTCCGAAGATCACAAGAAGGTATTGCTCAGGATTTTGGAAGAAGCCTAACTGCCTAAGTCAATAGATGTTGAGAAATTCCAGCATTTGGTGGATCACATTTTCAACAACAATGTGATATCTTTCACTGACGATGATATACCTCCCGAAGGGACCGGTAATTGCAAGCTGTTGCACATAGCGATTTTGTCTTCCGGATACACGGTGGGAGGAGTTTTGATAGACGGAGGATCATCTTTGAATATCTATCCTTATGCCACTTTGGTGAAGATGAACATCAATCTCAAGCAGATCTGAATCAGCCATACGGTTATCAAAGCTTTTGATGGCTCCCGACGAAACTCTGTCGGAGAGATTTAACTACCAGTGAAGATTGGGAAGATCGTGGATTCATATGGCCGAAGTCATCCATTCCACTCTTCACCAACAACTTAAATACATCATCAACAATAGCCTAGTCATTGTCGATGCAGAGCCAGAATGTCCTAAACAAGGTGACATACCACTCATCAACTTCAATTCAGAAGTTGAGCCGGTCAGTTTTCATGCCATGGAGGTGAGCAACACTCGTTACCATCCTGTTGAGGCGCCACCTCTCATACCCCAGATTTCTGTCGAAGTAATGTCGACCACTCAAGAAATGATGTCATTAGGTTATCAACCTGGACAAGGGTTGGGCAAAGATAATCAGGGCATTAAGCATCCAATTTAAGTTCCCAATCAAATAGGGACATCCGGACTAGGCTATACTGCCAGTTCCAGTAGAAGGAATCCTCATAAGCACAAACAAATTCCTCCAGCTTCAGCCGCACGACGATTATCTTCACCTACATCTCCTGAGCCTGTACAGTCTCCGGTAAAGGTGCCTGCCCATGTAATGGCCATGTTATTTCCTAAACCGATACCGGTCAAGGGTAAAGAAGTCCTGATTGAAAGTAGTATGCACACAAGCCAATCATGTATGATGATAAAACATATACTTTGTAATCAATCTTATTTATTTATTAATAAAAGAATTATTTATTAAAGGCATTTATTATCAACATGGTGTTGTTTTAGTAATATGTGATAAACCCATAGTTTTAAGCAATGCTTTTAGATTCATGATGAGATCATGCTAATGAGATTTAAATTCTTAGATAGCTTAAAACTAAAATATTCCCAATCAATGGATTACTAAATAGGGGATTAGTGAATCCGGATAGATTGGTACATACGTTGCTTGCTCATTAGATGAGGATGATTGATCTCATGATCATTTGTGTGGAGACACTAAAGCAAGTATGTAGGTGCTTATTAGAGAATAAGTTCACTGAACGTGACTCGCTAAGGAATACCTAATAGAGTTTTACTTGCTTGTCAATAAGAATTCCTGTAGTGATAGTAGTACAAATGATCCTTAGACTTGAGATCATCATAGTATCTTATATATAATAAATTACACTTTGACTTATTCCTTATGACTCTTAGAGTATATCAAAGGGTATGCTTGGGTGTAATAAGTTATATATGAAGATAGTGAATGATCGATAAATGACAACCCAGGAATCCTTGGCCAATGTGGAATGAAATTAGAAAGTAGTTTCTAATTTGTATTCATTAGGAGTTGTACATTTAGGAATCGAAATACATATAATTAAATAAAATAAGACTTGACAGTAATTCCATATCTTATATTTAATTGGGACATTGTATGGTGGAAGGATTGAATTATACGGTAACTATTAACTCAAAGGTTCTTTTATGATTAATATTGAAATCTATATTATCTGGAAAGTCATTGATCGCTAGGGAGGCTTATCCCTATTGTAGAATAAATATTATTTATTTAAATAAATTAATCGTTTAATTTATTTATTTAAATAAGATTAGAATTGTTCTAATTGATTTATTCACAACCGGTTTAATATGGAGAACCTAAAGGGGCACACCATAAAAGGAAGAATAATTATTTAAGAAGTTAATGGCATAATCGTAATAATATGTTAAATATATTTTATTTAATCTATAGTGATAGATTAAATTAAATAGCTTAATATTTATTATCTAATATTTTAGAAATATTAAATATAAATTAATAAGAGGAGTCTTATTAATATTATTACAATTATTATTATTTTAATTTCTAAAAGAGTTTAGGAATTAATTTAATAAAAGTACTCTCATTTATTCCTAATAGGATTAGGAGAAAAAATTATTAAAGGATTTTAATTAATTATCCCTAATAAGATTAGGGAGCCCATTTAATTAAAAGAGTTTAATTAATTAAATAACAACTTATTTTAATTAAATAGGGTTACCTGATATCTTTATAAGAGGAGTCTTATATCAGATATCAAATATACGTAATATCCAATAGTTGGAGAGTACGCCCCTTTTTCTATAGAGATATGAAAAACTAGGGTTTGAGCCAATACACCATTCTTCTTGAAAATTGTTCTTCCTTGGTGGATCACCTCTAGAGGCCATACACTTAAGTGGCTAACATTGATCAAAGGAAGGAATCTACCCGGATATTCAAGGAGATCGCGGAGAAGTAGGAGGTGAACTCGTACCTGTAGAAGCTCGTATCTACAAGGGTATGATTCCATAATTTCTTGTTCTTAGTTTTAATTAATAATATGCATAAAGGATGATCCGAGTAATTAGTTTGTGAAAAATTTTAAAATCTAATTATATTATGCTTCCGCTATTTTTATAATTTGATTGCTACTTTGATTTTCCCAAAACCTAACAGTGGTGTCAACGCTAAACTTTATGCGAATTATTAATTATTTTTATTCCATATATATATATATATATGAGTATGTACTTAGAATAATTTATTGGGTATAATTTGTAAGACCTCGACTTTTATAAATAAAGATAAATTTTCTATAAATATCATTTTTGAATATTATGGAGTTAATTTGATATAATGTTATTGTTGTGGGTAATATTTATAAATTTTACAAAGTACGCAAGTTGTTATATAATATTCGATTGGTCGGGGAATATTCATTTTAACAGAGAATATTCGTACAACGGCACAATTATTGGTGGACCCCACAATGGAATTATTATCGGATTGAGAAAATGACAAAAATATTTTATTAAAAATAACGGCGGAAGTTTTACGATTGATACTGTTGAACTACTCGGTAGTAAAAGTACAGTAATACGTGTGGTTGCATAGTAGCACACGGTATTGATTATTAATGCTTATGTGATAAGTCACTCAGTTTGATTTAATTATTATCAGTTAATAATATGAATTATTTAGCGATAATGAAGTTTTGTTTTATTCGTATTATTAACGTAATAAAACAGAAACATCTTTTTATATAAAACAGAATACTTTATTAAAGTTATTCTATAAATAGAATATATTATATTTTATTTAAAAGATTTTTCTTTAAATATGGACCGTCAGATTAAAGTAATCAATCTGGACCGTTCATGTATTAGTTACTATGCATTCTATTTTTCTATAAATAGCAGCTCATTCCTTTATTATTTCTTACGAATTCACTGAACTCCAGAGAGAGAAACTATAGAGAGAGAGAGAAGAAAAGTATTCTTCTACTTAAATACTTCCTTATTTCAGTTCTTCTTTAAAACGGTAAGAGGTGTTATTCTTTCTTATTCATGAAGAGAACTGTTGTTATTCCATTTCTTATTATTCTATTGGAATAACCTGTATACGCGGTCTACCCTATACTTGGTGACATTCTTCTATTATTCTGTTGGAACATCCTGTCTGTGTGTTTTACACCTGACCTGGTTCTGTCTTTATTATTATTCTGTTAGAATATCCTGTCTGTGCGTTTTACACCGGACCTGGTTTCATTATTTATCATTCTGTTGGAATAACCTGTCTGTGTGGTCTATCGCATGCATGGTAATTTCTTTTGTTATTTCATTCTTTATTATACTCAGTTGGTTAAGTTTTGACTTCTATACTCCATGAAATTTGTGAAATATCCTTGATAATTGCGTTTCATCCAGTATCTTTTCATGAAAATATTCTTCTAAGCATTCTAGAATTTTACTCCACAAAGTAGTATCATGTTGACAATTTGGACGTTGTTAATTCTTGGATAAATTAATTCTTGAACTTGTTTTATTGAATTCTTATATCATTGTCATCATCCTCATGTTTATAAAATGTTGAAAGTCATATGTGGCCTGTAGTGCATAGATGGACTTGGTATGATTATGACCAGGGATTATTCGGTATAATCATGACCGTAATGTTACAAATAATGTGGTAAAAGTCCGCATTGCCCCGTAGTGCATTGATGGACAGTTGTTGGCATGATCATGACCATTAATGAATACACGAATATCCTTGGCCGTAGTGCAGGGGTGATTCGATGATGTGGATTATTTTATTAAGCTGAGTCCCAGCGATAACATTGTTGAAAAACCTTTTAAATCATAGAAGATAGTAGATTTTATTTTCTACTTGACTCTTTTAATGGATTGCTTGTTCCGCCGCAGTTAAACTTGATGTTCGTTATATTTTATTAGTTTAACACTGTTGAAGGCTAATGATAATTTATTCTGCATTATCTTAGTAATAATATTTCTTACTGGGCTAGTTGAGCTCACCCTTTCTTTCACTGTTCTCTTCAAGAAATGAGAATATAGCTAGGACAAGTCGGGGAACGGAGTGATGGACCAGATGATAGTATTAGTAGTCCTCACTATTCTATTAAATAGTGTGACAATAATTAATGAGGACTCCTTTTGAGTTTGTATAGTCTCTAGTAGACAATAATTGTTTTCAAACTCACAGTTATGTTTTGTCGTATTGTACACAACAGTTGTATTAGTAAGTTATATTTGTTTTCTGTACCATGTATCTGACCACCCAAGATGGGTGATGTATACCTAATTTTGGGGGCGTCACATAATTTGTTGTATAGAATTATTATTTTATGAAAAAAAAATATTGCCGAAAAAAAGTTTTTGGAAAACGTTTTTTTTAATGCATCCGTGGGTGATTTTTTTTTTTAAAACTTGTCATCTTGAATCACGTGAATAAGGACTAACATATCATGATAAGACTCTTAGTAACATCCTAGTCACGTGACGTCACAGTTACATATTATGATAAGGAATCTTTATGAGCTCAAACTAGAAAATCACAGAAAACGTTTTAATTAAAAAAAATAAAGTAAAAAAATTCGTGATCATATCTGGATATGATTACTTCCATAATATATATTTATTATATATTATATATATAACCGTTTGGTAACATTATATATATATATATATATATATATATATATATATATATATATATATATATATTATTTTTAATAATTTTATAATTAAAATAAAGAGTTTATTTTAATCTTAAAATTAAGTTTCATGCAATTTAAAAATGCCCATTAAATGATATTCATATATATATGGAATGATTTTATTTATTGATACATATGATGATATGTATGATAATAAATGGGATTGATTATGGACTATTGACCAATGTGATTGGATTTATTTTGGTTGGATGTTTGAATAAATGAGTTTTATTAAATGGGGTCTGCATACCTCGTCCTTTCCGATTTTATTCTTGATGTAAATTCTATCTCTCTCCTATGTACTTCCCCGTGACTGCTGATCAAGGTTTCTATTTAAATTAAATAGTTTAATGTAATAGGATTAGTTAGAATTTTTTCGAAGAACTAGAGATCAAAGAGCAAGGAGCGTTTGAAGACCCGTTTGTAATGGAGTTGTAATGCCCACAAATTTTAAACTCCTTATTTAATTAAATATGATTTTATTTTTAATGAGTTAGTTTTGTGAGTCTATTTAAACCTTATATGTTTATGTGAATTTATGAGATGGTTAAAGGGAGTCACTAATAGTTATTTAAATTAGTGGACTAACCCTAATAGTTTGACATCAAAGAATTGATAGGATTCTTAATGATTAAATATTCAATTTATTTGAATATAGTGGCGAGATTTGAACATATTGAGTTAGATCAATTGTGGGTATATCACCATTGTAGAAGTTAAATTATCTCATATAAGAATTATGTGGTAATAAATTTTGAACTGGCTTGAAGCTAACCCATTTTGGCACTGCCAGGGACCGGCGCAGCTGCGCCCTCCCAGCAGTACAAAATGGTGCAGCTGCGCCATTGTCTAAACTTAGAAAGTTAAGTTTTGCTATAGAAAATAAATTGGAACATTAGTGTAATGTGTGTCATGCTTAGAATCATATAATAAGAATATATTCCAATGATATGGAGTATCAAGTAGTGCAATAAAATTATAAGTGATTGTTAAATAGAAATAAGTTAATATATGTACATTCCAGAAATCGAAAAAGAAGTTATGTGTATACACTTGTTATATAATATTAAATAATAATATGCCTATGTGAGTAGTATAGATAATTATGAAACTTCCCTGTCAATAATACTTAACTGTGTTATTTTAATTGCGTGTATTTAATGTACATGGGTTATATAATGTGAGTACATAAATAATCCCTAAATTTTCTTGTGTTGTAACATTTACACATTTATATCACATTATAGGAATTATAGTGTGCAAAACAAGCATTAGTTGATCAAGTATGCTGAGATTTATTTATTGTCCCAAAATGAGTGTCACCAAAGTACATGAATAGTGGACAAAAGCTAGTTTACGTATTCTTCAAGTGGCTAGTCTTAGGTGATCATTTGCTAGCCAATGGCTGGTGGTGGGTTGTTCAACCACTCTCAAGTAACCATTGTTTTCCTCCATTACACCATGAACTCAACCTTAGTGCAATGTCATTATCTAGTCCAAGTTTTCATTATAAATAGAAGCTTCAATTACAATTTTTGGTTTCTTGTATTTCTAAGTTGAGTAGTTCTAAGTTGTTGAGCATATTGTAGAAGCATACTCTGTGTGTAGGAAGTCTATTAAGCTTCAAAAGGTATAAATCCTAAGCTTTTGTTCTTAGTTGGGTTTGTCATATTCTTGAGAATTACTTAAAATTATTTGTTAGTCAAAGTGAATTAGCATGCTATAATGTGTGTAAGAAGTTTACTTATATGTTTGAACTCTCAATTGATGGTTTGGAAAATATTTGAAGCAAGTGAAACCAAGTTGGTTAAGGCTATTCAAACAGAGTATGCTTACTGTCTCTGATGCAGGCGCGACGCAGCTGCGCCATAATTGTGCTAGGATGCAGCGCAGCTGCGCCAGACCTGCACCAGCTCTGATATTTTCTGTTCAATTTTTGTTGTGCTAACTTGTTAGTATATGGTTAGAGCAAGCATGTAAACTGTTGTAACACACACGTGTAAGCACATGCATGTAGTATGAACAAGTATAGCAATGATTGACACAATACTTGTGGTTTTGAAATGAGATTGTGAATTCAAAAGTGAACTTTGTCACGAAAACATAATGCGAGCATTCTGACTTTATGATTAAGATAATATGGGTTATATTGTCATGAAATGCAGGACTAAGGTGAATGAACACACTAGCATACATGATTGAAAGTTAAGAATATTTCAAAGATAAAAAACTTAAGGCTTTTCAAAGTGAACTTGACCAAGACCGTTATCTTATAAGATCTGACCATTTGAACATGCATGTGGCTTTAATATATGTGGTAAATGCATGAAAGTTACATGTTAAGATGCCTTGTATATGCTAAGTTGACTTAGTGTTAGATTTAAAGAAAGTTAGAATGAGAAAGCTAATGTCATCAAGTAATGAGTAAAGTATGTTATGACTATGCAAGCATGTGTATTAGGATTCATTATGCCTATAGACATATTAACATGAACATCATTTGGTTAATGTATGGTTTTCACTTATTCACACATCGTCATAAAAAAGGGAAATTTCTAAAATATGAGCTATGTGAGTAAAGTATACATGTGTTGTCTATATACAAGCATGACTACTGAGCATTGAATGATCAAGTTGTAAGGCACAAATGATTGCATGACCTTTTTATGTATTAATGACTTATAACTTGTAAGTTAAACTTGTGGTATTGAACTCAAGTATGATCATGTGTTATATGTGAACCTCTAGCATGTATGTATGTTAAAATATATGTGTAATTGGCGTGTTAAAGTTGGACTGTAGTAAGGAGAGCAAAGCTCAAACCTAGTCTAGCCAGGGGACAACGCAGCTGCGCCATCCCTAAGCCTAGACTAGGCGCAGTTGCGCCATCCTGCAGTCTTGACAAGATTCTATTTTTGGTTCTGAAATTTAAGGCATGCTTGCATGATTTCTTTATCTTATAATATGTGACCAATGTACCATATAATGTGTTGAGAAGCATGCTATGTGATGACTTAATTCTTATAAGTGTAGACTCGTACTAGTTTGCACATACTAATTGAAATGACCGACTTGTTAACGTTAGGTCGTTTTTACGCAAGTTAATTAAAGCTAGAATTGTATTGTAGCTAAGCAAACAGGCAAGTTCCCTAAACTTACTCCAATTATTGTTGAGCAAATATCCTAAGCCCTTGCATTACTTTATTCGACGTATATCGTAAGCAAGCTACCTAAATTTACTCTAATTACTTTTATTGAGCAAGTATCCGAACACTATTTTATTGTATTGCAGGTTCCTAACTTACACAAATTTTTTTTGTGAAAGTTTCCTATCCTTCTCATATTGTATTGAGTAGGTTATTGTTGAATTGAAAGTTATTCATTTAAGCTTGAATCTTATTTCCAAGCATGCTATTAAGTGGTTTAATTACTTTACAATTATTCCACATCGATATTATTGATATTCACACTTGGTGCACTTGAGTTCGTACAGTCTTGGACTTGTACATCATTTAAAGTCCTATAATTCTTGAACTGTGTCAGATAGAGTCTGAACCTTTGTTCGGTCAGACAAGTGTATGAAGTTTTTTTAAAAGCTATCTAAACCTATTGAGGGTAAGGATTCTTAGACTAAAAGAACAACCCTTTCTATGATAGGGGAGTACTAGGTATCTAATATAAGATACACAAAGCAGATTTAAATGTTATGGATATACATAGTGTACGCGAGGTTGATCCCCTCAAGTACTTATTCTGTAGCCAGTAACCAAAGGGTCAATCAGCTATTGATTCCGTTGGAGTGTTATAGTTGAAGGTCTACTTGACTAGCAGTTATTCTAAAAGCAATCATTATCTTTGCTTCTAATATTCATATTATTGAATCCTTCAGATATTCATATTGTTGAATTCTTTGTCAGATAGTTTCCCTTTCTTCATGATATATCCTTATTGTTGTATTTAAACTTGTTGAGCAAACTTGTTGCTCATCCTTGCTATATCATGAATTATATTGCAGCTAAGCCCGAGACCTCGGGAAAGGACATGAGTAAAGGAAAGATGTAGATTAGTCTCCAGGAGCAGACTTTACTATATGCCTAGTTTAAATTACTGTTATGTAATAAGAACCCTAATTATTATTTTAGGGTATGTTTGTAAGACTTTATTAAGGTTATCGAATCTTGGGACTAGTAACACCTTTTGAATGAATGACGTATGTTTATTATATTCAACATTTTAGTTATCGTATGTTGTTTAGAGGTGGATGTTTGTATTTTACCGTGATGACCGAACCAGGGTCAGAGGACACGAATTCGGGGGCGTCACAGGAGCCCATGTTTAAATGTAATAGTTATATTTAAATGTTTGTTCTTGCACCCTAGGGTTTGACATTTTGGTTCACTTGGTGGCTCTAGTGAACTAAATTAGAATAAAAGTTCATAATCAATCTGGGTAGAATATAATATTCTATATGTGCATGCTAGTATTATATATATTATATATTATGCAAACATGCTTCACATGTTTACTAATATGACTCGTATTTTATATATATATTTGCATGCACGCTAAACAAGATGAGACTAATAATAACAAACCCTTCAATAAAATTATATTAAGTTGTAATGATCAAAGATATTTAGAATATCGAACGTCGCCTTCTAGCATGATAAAAACAATAAAGCATTGAATATTTAATATGAGTTTGTTATGCACACACAAGACAAGTATTAAATATTTGAGATGTTGTTTTTATTACATTTGATGTTTATAAGGAATTGAACATTACCGCTTTGTTATGCACACACAAAGGCTGTAGTTTTCTCTTCACTTGTATGGAAATGCTGGGTACGACTTAACTTAAATCATTTCAGTTCGGATGTGCACACACTTGACCATTAATATTTAAGAGGCAAAATATAAGGAGTTACATGATGATGTAATTGACAAGAGTTGTCTACCTATTTATTTACATATAGTTTGTTGTGCACACACAAGGCTATATACATTTGAAATGAGATCCTTATTTTCACTAGCAAATCTTTAATTAGATATTGCCAAACTATATTCATGAGGGTAATATAGTTTGAAGAAAATAGTAGGAGATACCAATATAAAATAAGACCTAATTTATTTTGGTAATTAATTAAACGAATGTTTGCTAAAATATTGTCTTTTTACATGCAGAATTTTGAAAATGTCACATTCACTAATTTCACTGCGTAGCATACTTGATGCTAAAAAATTGACCGGACCGAATTACACGGACTGGTTAAGGAATCTAAGAATTGTTCTCACTGCTGAAAAGATTTCTTATGTCCTAAATTCTCCCGTACCTGCAAAAGTTGCAGAGACAGCCTCTGAGGAAGAGATTGCTACTTTTAAACAGTGGCAAGATGATGCATCTATGGCTCAATGCATCATGCTTGTATCCATGAGTAACGAGCTTCAGCGTCAACATGAAACCATGGTTGCTCCTACTATGCTACTGCACCTTCAAGAGTTGTATGGTGAGCAAAGTAGGACTGCTAGATATGAAATATCTAAGGAGCTCTTCCGATCTCGGATGACCGAGGGCACTACCGTTGAGACTCATGTTTTAAAGATGATCAATCTGATTAAACGTCTTGGACAACTTGGGTTCGTCATGGCTGGGGAGTTGAGTCAAGATTTAGTCTTGCAGTCACTCCCAGACACCTTCTCACAATTTGTTGTGAATTTTCACATGAATAAGTTAGATGTCAGCTTTCCTGAATTACTTAACATGTTGAAAACTGCTGAAGGTCACTTCCCATCCAAGAAGAACCATGTCTTACTGGTGGATGATTCTTCCAAGAAAAGGAAGAGGCCTAAAGTATCTTCTAAAAAGAAGAAATCCAAGAAGGTTAAGGGAAAGGCGAAAGTGAAGGATCAAAAGAAACCTGATCCAGCTAGCAAAGGAATTTGCTTCCATTACAACAAGCCGGGTCACTGAAAGAGGAACTACAAGGATTATCTTGCGGAACAAAAGCAGTAGAAGCTTCGAATCCTAATCAAGGTTTGTTTATGATTGAAATTAATTATTCTGAAAGTCAATCTTCTACTTGGGTAATGAATACCGGCTGTGGTTCTCACATATGTAATAATATGCAGGGACTGGTCAGAAGTAGAAAGCTGAGCAAGGACGAGGTCGTCCTACGAGTAGGAAATGGAGCAAAGGTTGTTGCATTAGCTGTAGGGACTTATTGTTTAGCACTGCCTACGGGAAAGTTTATTAATTTAAATAATTGTTATTTTGTTCCGTCACTTAGTAGAAACATTATTTCAATATCTGTATTGGATATGGATGGTTTTGACATTATAATAAAGAATAATAGTTGTTCTATTTATAATAATAATGTTTTATATGGTGTTGATAATTTACGAAATGGACTTTACATTCTTGACTTGCATGAAAATATACTTCAAATTGAACAAACTAAGAAAAGGAAAAGAGATGATGTTAATTATACCTATATGTGGCATTGTAGACTCGGTCATATTAATGAAACAAGATTATCCAACTTGCATAAAGATGGGCTCCTAGAGCTATCAGATTATGAATCATATCCAACTTGTGAATCTTGTTTCATGGGAAAAATGACTAAATCTCCTTTTAGTGGAAAAGGAGAAAGAGTTACAGAGTTGTTAGCGTTGGTACACATGGATGTATGTGGACCTATGACAATGAATGTACGAGGAGGGTATTCTTATTTTATTACATTCACTGATGATCACTCAAGATTTAGATATATGTATGTAATGAAATACAAATCTGAATCATTTGAAAAGTTCAAAGAGTTCATAAGTGAAGTAGAGAAACAAACGGACAAAAGTATCAATATTCTTCGATCAGATCGAGGTGGTGAATACTTAAGTTGTGAGTTTCTCAATTATCTCAAAGAAAATGGTATAATATCACAATGGACTCCACCAGGGACGCCACAGCTGAGTGGTGTGTCTAAAAGCAGAAATCGAACACTGTTGGACATGGTTCGTTCCATGGTGAGTTTTACTGTGACGCCCCCAAAATTAGGTATACATCACCCATCTTGGGTCGTCAGATACATAGTACAGAATACAAATACAACTTACTAATACAACTGTCGTGTACAATACGACAAAACATAAACTGTGAGTTTGAATACAAATATTATCTTCTAGAGAGTATTCATACTCAAAAGGAGTCCTCATTACATTTATTAACATACCATTACATAGAATAGTGAGGACTACTAACTAGTACTCTCATTCGGACCATCACTCCATTCCCCGACTTGCCCCAGCTACGTTCACATTTCCTGAAGAGAACAGTGAAAGAAAGGGTAAGCTCAACTAGCCAAGTAAGAAATATTATGACTAAGATAATGCAGAATAAATTATCATTAGCCTTCAACAATGTTAAACTGATAAAATATAATAGACATCAAGTTTAACTGTAGCGGAACAAGCAATCCATCACTCAAGGTTTTTCAACACTGTGATCGCTGGGACTCAGCTTAATTAAATAATCCACATCATCGAATCACCCCTGCACTACGGCCAAGGATATTCGTGTATTCATTAATGGTCATGATCATGCCAACAACTGTCCATCAATGCACTACATTCCAATGAGGACTTTTACCACATCATTTGTAACATTTCGATCATGATTACACCGAATAATCCCTGGTCATAATCATACCAAGTCCATCTATGCACTACAGGCCACATATGACTTTCAACCGAATATAAACATGAGGATGATGACAATGATATAAGAATTCAATAAAACAAGTTCAAGAATTAATTTATCCAGTAATTAATAACGTCCAAATTGTCAACATGATACCGCTTTGTGGAGTAAAATTCAAGAATGCTTAGAAGAATATTTTCTTGAAAAGATACTGGATGAAACGCAATTATCAAGGATATTCCACAAATTTCATGGAGTATAGAAGTCAAAACTTAACCAACTGAGTATAATAAAGAATGGAATAAGAAAAGAAATCACCATGCATGCGATAAACCGCACAGACAGGTTATTCCAACAGAATAATAAATAATGGAACCAGGTCCGGCGTAAACGCACAGACAGGATATTCCGACAGAATAATAAATAATGGAACCAGGTTCGGTGTAAAACACACAGACAGGATATTCCGACAGAATAATAATAAAGACGGAACCAGGTCCGGTGTAAAACACACAGACAGGATGTTCCAACAAAATAATAATAAAGACGGAACCATGCTCGGTGTAAAACACACGGACAGGATGTTCCAACAGAATAATAATAAAAACGGAACCAAGTCCAGTGTAAAACACACAGACATGATGTTCTAACAGAATAATAGAAGAATGTCACCAAGTATAGGGTAGACCGCGTATACAGGTTATTCCAACAGAATAATAAGAAATGGAATAACAACAGTTCTCTTCATGAATATAAAAGAAATAATATTTCCTACCTTAAAAGAACTTGATATTGGAAAAGTGAAGTAGCAGAATACTTTTATTCTCTCTCTCTTATTCTCTCTATACTTTCTCTCTCTATAGCTTGAATGAATTCGTGAAAAATAATGAAGCCCTAGGCCTCTATTTATAGAAAAACTGAGGGTGTCTCTTGGTCTTAACGAAGGGTCAAATGACTCTTGGTCTTAACGAAGGGTCAAATGACTCTTGGTAATATTGAAGGGACAACTACTATTGACGAAAGTAATTACTATTGACCAAGGTAAATACTATTGACCAAGGTAAATACTATTGACCAAGGTAAATACTATTGACGAAGGTAATTACTATTGACCAAGGTAAATACTATTGACGACGGTAATTACTATTGACGACGGTAATTACTATTGACGAAGAGACTCTTAGATGATGACATATGGCCCCCCATAAAAATGACCAAACTTACCACAACGTCTCAATTATTGATTTAATAATATAACATATTATACAGATGATACTATGACAATAATTTAAGAGATATGATGCAGCAATTACTGTAGCAATAATTGAGTATAGCTGAGTGACTTCTCACGTAAGCATCAATAATCAATACCGTGTGCTATTATGCAACCACGCGTATTACTGTACTTTTACTACCGGGTAGTTCAACAGTTTTAATGGTTTTAACGGTAACACCTCAGCCGTTATTTTTATAGAAAGATAATTTTGTCGTTTTCTAACTACGACTATACTTCTGTTGTGGGGTCCACCAATGATTGTGCCGTCGTACGAATATTCCCCGACAAAAAGAATATTCCCCGACCAAACGAATATTTTAAAACAACTTGCTTACTTTGCAAAATTTATAAATAATACCCACAACTATAATATTATATCAAATCCACACCATAATTATTTCGAGAAAATTAAATATTTATTCATAAAATCTGGGGTCTCACAATCTCCCCTCCTTATGGAATTTTGCCCTCAAAATTTACGTACATACCTGGTATGCCGAACAGGTGAGGATGCATTGACTTCACTTCAAATTCTAACTCTTGAGGTATAACCTTTAAGCGTCGAATATGTTTCTTCTTATCCTAGATTTGAACAAGAACTTCTTCATACGTCAAATCCTCCGCTATTTCGTCCGGTTCTAACTCAATAATGTGGTTCAGGTCTTCAACATATTTGCGTAATATGGATATGTGAAAAACGTTATGAACACGAGACATACTTGGCGGTAAAGCGAGTCTATAAGCCACAGTTCCTACTCGATCGAGGATTAAAAATGGACTGATAAATCGAGGATTGAGCTTTCCTCTTTTTCCAAATCTCGTTACTCCTTTCCATGGAGCAACACGTAAGAACACATGATCTCCTATATCAAATTCCACGTCCTTTCGATGAAGATCAACATAACTCTTTTGTCGATCTTGTGAGGTTTTTATACATTGTCGGATCGTTTGAATCTTTTCTGTAGTCATACGTACCAACTTCGGTCCCAACAACGTTGCTTCACCCACCTCATCCCAGCATACTGAAGAACGACATTTTCTTCCATACAATACTTCGAATGGAGCCATGCCAATACTTGCTTGATAACTGTTGTTGTAGGAAAACTCCACCAATGGTAAGAACTTGTCCCAACTTCCCTTGAAGTCAAAGACACAGAGTCTTAATAAATCTTCTAGAGTTTGAATAGTCCTCTCTGATTGTCCGTCCGTCTGAGGATGATATGCCGAACTAAATCGTAAATCTGTGCCCATAGCTTTTTGTAAATTAACCCAAAATCGTGAAGTGAATCTTGGGTCTCGATCAGAAACTATGGATACTGGCATACCATGCAGTCTTACAATCTCGTTTATGTACATACGAGCAAGACGTTCAAGTGTATAAGTTTCTCGTATTGGTAAGAAATGAGCAGACTTGGTCAATCTATCAACAATGACCCAAATCGCATCTATACCTTAAAAAACCTTAGGAAAACCGGTAACGAAATCCATGGTAATGTGCTCTCACTTCCATTCTGGAATTTCAAGTGGTTGCAATGGACCTTTTGGTACTTGATGCTCCGCCTTGACTTGTTGATAAGTTAGACACCTTGAGATAAACAGCGCTATCTCTCTTTTCATATTGCTCCACCAAAATATATGACGAATATCACGATACATTTTGGTACTCCCAGGATGGATTGCAAACGGTGTGTTGTGCGCCTCCATCATGATTTTATACTTTAACTCAAGATCGTTAGGAACACAAAGTCTGGAGTTGACTCGAAGTATTCCTTCATCATCGATTCTTGCTTCTAGAATAACGCCCTCTTGAACCTTCTTTATTCATCTGCTCTGAGTATATAGCTTGAGCGACTTTAACTTTATCGATTAAAGTCGATTCTACTCGTATATTCGTTATCTTCACATGGGTTCGTATATTCGCACTTGTAAACGCATACGATCTTCTACTCAATGCGTCAGCTACCACGTTCGCTTTTCCACGATGATATTAAATGGCACGATCGTAATCTTTAACAGCTTGAGCCAACGTCTTTGGCGCATGATACGTTCGTTTGAAGTAAAGAAATATTTGAGGGTTTAAGAAATGGGTTTTGTACCAGGTTCAAGGTCGATACAAAATTCAATTTCACGCTCTGGGGGTAGGCCAGGAAGTTCTTTAGGGAATACGTCAGGGAATTTATTAACAATAGAAATATCATTCAAAACTGACGTATTTTTGTTTAGATCCGTGACATGAGCTAAGAAAGCTTGAAATCCGTTTTTCAATAAATGAATAGCTTTATGGCTTGAGATGACAGCGATTAATTTTAATGGTTTGGTTGCTTGAATTCGCATAATAGGTTGATTAGGAATATGAAAGCTAACAACCTTACGAAAACAATCAATTTTTGCATGATGAGTAGTTAACCAATCAATCCCTAGAATCACGTCAAATGCAAGTATTTTTAATGAAATCAGATCGACAGGTAATGTGTGGGTACCAACTTGAACCAAACAAGACTTATAAACTGTGGATGTAATGAAGGTTTCTCCCAATGGAGTTTCAACAGATAAATCAAAGTCTAATTTTTCCGGAGTCAAATTTAATCAATGAGCGCAAGTAGGAGAAATAAAAGAATGGGTAGAACCGGTATCAAATAAAGTATAGACTTCATTAGAGTTTATGACAAGCTTACCCGTGATGACCTCATTCGGGTTTCTTGCTTTCTGGGAGGTCACAACAAACGCTCTCCCTTGCACTACCAGTTTTGACTTTTCTGGGACGGCCTTTGGTGTCTCCATCTTGGCTGAACTTGTTTTTGGTAAACGACAAAATCGAGCTAAATGACCTTCTCTTCCCTAATTATAACATGCTTTAGACGGCATCGCGCAGTTTGGACTGATGTGCCCCTCCCCTCCGCATTTGAAACATATGATAGGTGGTCGTTCTCATTCCTTAACAACGGGTGCTGGTGCTGACGTCTTTCCATCATTGTTGAATCTCCTCTTCTTGAAATGACCATTCTTATTGTTTTGGCCCTGATTACCACCGAAGTGGTTACCATTTCTGGCATGTTGATTTCCTCCACGCTTGTTATCACCGCTTCGATGACTGCTCTCACTGATATTATCATTTTGCCGACTGCTCTCTTTTGGTTGCGTTGACTCGTTATCGCGCTCCACTAACTGAGCCCTATTCACAACATCTGAATACAAATACAGTTTATGAGGAATAAGATGTTGACATATCTCAGGTTTCAAACCTCGTAAAAACATTCGCGTCATTCGCTCTTCATTATCCACCAAGTGGGTCGCAAACCGGGACAACTCAGCAAATTTATCCTCATACTGCGACACGGTCATATTATTCTGCTCCAATTTGATGAACTCCACCTCCTTCATGTGACGAACACTTTCGGGAAAGTATTTATCTTTGAACAGCTCTTGGAACTTCTCCCAAGACATCTTCAGTGCGGCAGGTTGAGTACGCTTAATCGATTCCCACCAGTAATCTGCCTCTCCTTGCAACATAAAGGTGGCAAAGGGAACCTTTTGCTCCTCGGAGCATCCTAAGACATCAAATATCTTGGTAATCTGCTTTATCCATGTTTCCACTATAAGTGGTTTTGGCTCTCCCTTAAACTCTGGTGGTCCCAGCTCCTTGAACTGTTTAGCGGTGACCGTCCGAGAGTTTTCAGTGTTTCCACCTATATTTTGGACAGGAGCCGCTCTCGCCTGCTGTTGCATGAACTGCATAAAGTTTCTGAACATTCCATCATTCATCATCTGGTCAGTGTTGTTGTTTGCATGTGGATTGTCACCTTCCTGATGCACATTATCCTGATTATTGATATGTGGTGAATCAACAGTCGCCTGTGCTCCATTGCTATTCTCAACATTCTCAGATGCCATTTTCAGATACTGCCACAAAATAAAAGTTAATTGATATGTCATATATTATCCTTATATTATGACCGACCAATTAAATACCATGCAAATAAACTTAGGTAGGTCATACTAGCGAAGGAATTCCCCGTGTCTTCCCTCCTAGTTCTATTCTCACATCTTAGCCAGGGATCATATCCCTAAGCTCTGATACCAACTGTGACGCCCCCAAAATTAGGTATATATCACCCATCTTGGGTCGTCAGATACATAGTACATAATACAAATACAACTTACTAATACAACTGTCGTGTACAATACGACAAAACATAAACTGTGAGTTTAAATACAAATATTATCTTCTAGAGAGTATTCATACTCAAAAGGAGTCCTCATTACATTTATTAACACACCATTACATAGAATAGTGAGGACTACTAACTAGTACTATCATTCAGACCATCACTCCGTTCCCCGACTTGCCCCAGCTACGTTCTCATTTCCTGAAAGAGAACAGTGAAAGAAAGGGTGAGCTCAACTAGCCCAGTAAGAAATATTATGACTAAGATAATGCAGAATAAATTATCATTAGCCTTCAATAATGTTAAACTGATAAAATATAATAGACATCAAGTTTAACTTGTAGCGAAACAAGCAATCCATTAAAAGAGTCAAGTAGAAAATAAACTCTACTATCTTTTATGATTTAAAAGGTTTTTCAACACTGTGATCGCTGAGACTCAGCTTAATAAAATAATCTACATCATCGAATCACCCCTGCACTACGGCCAAGGATATTCGTGTATTCATTAATGGTCATGATCATGCCAACAACTGTCCATCAATGCACTACGGGCCAATGAGGACTTTTACCACATCATTTGTAACATTACGGTCATGATTACACCGAATAATCCCTGTTCATAATCATACCAAGTCCATCTATGCACTACAGGCCACAGATGACTTTCAACCAAATATAAACATGAGGATGATGACAATGATATAAGAATTCAATAAAACAAGTTTAAGAATTAATTTATCCAGGAATTAACAACGTCCAAATTGTCAACATGATACCGCTTTGTGGAGTAAAATTCAAGAATGCTTAGAAGAATATTTTCTTGAAAAGATACTAGATGAAACGCAACTATCAAGGATATTCCACAAATTTCATGGAGTATAGAAGTCAAAACTTAACCAACTGAGTATAATAAAGAATGGAATAAAAAAAGAAATCACCATGCATGCGATAGACCGCACAGACAGGTTATTCCAACAGAATAATAAATAATGGAACCAGGTCCGGCGTAAACGCACAGACAGGATATTCCGACATAATAATAAATAATGGAACCAGGTCCGGTGTAAAACACACAGACAGGATATTCCGACAGAATAATAATAAAGACGGAACCAGGTCCGGTGTAAAACACACAGACATGATGTTCTAACAGAATAATAATAAAGACGGAACCAGGTCCGTTGTAAAACACACGGACAGGATGTTCCAACAGAATAATAATAAAAACGGAACCAGGTCCGGTGTAAAACACACAGACAGGATGTTCCAACAGAATAATAGAAGAATGTCACCAAGTATAGGGTAGACCGCGTATACAGGTTATTCCAACAGAATAATAAGAAATGGAATAACAACAGTTCTCTTCATGAATATAAAAGAAATAATATTCCCTACCTTAAAAGAACTGGATATTGGAAAAGTGAAGTAGCATAATACTTTTATTATCTCTCTCTTATTCTCTCTATACTTTCTCTCTCTATAGCTTGAATGAATTCGTGAAAAATAATGAAGCCCTAGGCCTCTATTTATAGAAAAACTGAGGGTGGCTCTTGGTCTTAACGAAGGGTCAAATGACTCTTGGTCTTAACGAAGGGTCAAATGACCGTTGGTAATATTGAAGGGACAACTACTATTGACGAAAGTAATTACAATTGACCATGGTAAATACTATTGACGAAGGTAATTACTATTGACCAAGGTAAATACTATTGACTAAGGTAAATACTATTGACGAAGGTAATTACTATTGACCAAGGTAAATACTATTGACCAAGGTAAATACTATTGACGACGGTAATTACTATTGACGACGATAATTACTATTGACAAAGAGACTCTTAGATGATGACATATGGCCCCCCATAAAAATAACAAACTTACCACAATGTCTCAATTATTGATTTAATAATATAACATATTATACAGATGATACTATGACAATAATTTAAGAGATATGATGCAGCAATTACTGTAGCAATAATTGAGTATAGCTGAGTGACTTCTCACGTAAGCATTAATAATCAATACCGTGTGCTACTATTCAACCACGCGTATTACTGTACTTTTACTACCGGGTAGTTCAACAGTTTTAACGGTTTTAACGGTAACACCCTAGCCGTTATTTTTATAGAAAGATAATTTTGTCGTTTTCTAACTACGACTATACTTCTGTTGTGGGGTCCACCAATAATTGTGCCGTCGTACAAATATTCTCTGACAAAAAGAATATTCCCCGACCAAACGAAAATTTTAAAATAACTTGCTTACTTTGCAAAATTTATAAATAATACCCACAACTATAATATTATATCAAATCCACACCATAATTATTTTGAGAAAATTAAATATTTATTCATAAAATATGGGGTCTCACATTTACCGATCTTTCGGTATCATTCTGGGGATATGCCCTAGAAGCGGCTGCATATCTACTAAATAAGGTTCCCTCGAAATCCGTCCCTAAGACTCTATATGAGATATGGACAGGGAGGAAGCCTAGTCTTAAGCATGTTAAGATTTGGGGATGTCCAGCTTATGTGAAAAGGTTTCAGAATGATAAGCTTGGGAAAGATCTGATAAGTGTACTTTTGTGGGATATCCTAAAGAAAGTTTAGGATATTATTTCTACAATCCTACTGAACAAAAGGTGTTTTTTTCCAAACATGCTGCCTTCTTGGAAAAGGAGTTTATCCTTGAAGGGGTCAGTGGGAGGAAAATAAATCTTGAAGAAATTCAATAACCACAAACCACTACAGATCAAATGGATGAACCTGTCCAAGTAGAGATTCCTTCTGTACCACACCCTATTCATAAATCTGGAAGAGTACCAAAGATACCTGATAGGTATGGACTTGTTATAGAAGATGACAATGAGGTACACATCATAGATGATGATGATCCATTGAATTACGAATAGGCTATGAGTAGTAAAGACTCAGAGAAGTGGCAAGAAGCCATGAAATCCGAGATGGACTCCATGTATGAGAACTAAGTATGGACTTTGGTTTCACCACCTGAAGGCATTAAGCCTATTGGGTGTAAATGGATCTTTAAAAGAAAGACTGGAGCAGACGGCAAGGTAGAGACCTATAAGGCCCGATTGGTCACAAAAGGTTTCAAACAAAGACAATGAGTTGACTATGATGAAACCTTCTCACCAGTAGCAATGCTCAAGTCCATTCGAATTTTGCTTGCGATTGCAGCTTACCATGGCTACGAAATTTGGCAGATGGACGTGAAAATGGCCTTCCTCAATAGAAAACTTGAGGAGGATGTGTATATGACACAGCCAGATGGATTTGTTTTAAAGGGTGGAACAAATCAAGTCTGTAAGCTACAACGATCCATTTATGGATTGAAGCAAGCTTCTCGTACGTGGAACATCCATTTTAATGAGACAATCAAAGAGTTTAATTTTATCAAAAATGAGGATGAACCATGTGTGTACAAGAAGGTTAGTGGGAGCGCTGTTTCATTCCTCGTATTATATGTTGATGATATATTACTGATAAGGAATGATATTCCTATGCTATAATCAATTAAAATCTGGTTATCTAAACACTTCTCCATGAAGGACTTGGGAGAAGCATCCTATATTTTAGGGATAAAGATCTATAGAGATAGATCCAAAATGATGCTTGGCTTGTCCCAAGGAATGTACATTGACTCGATTTTAAAGAAGTTTAGCATGGAAGATTGCCATGGAATACATCTATCCAAGAAACAGGTCCCAAAAACACCAGAAGAGAGAGATCGTAAGAGTAAGATTCCTTATGTTTCAGAAATAGGATCTATCATGTATGGTATGATATGTACTAGACCAGATGTCGCTCATGCACTTAGTGTAACAAGCAGATATCAGTCGAATCCAGGAGAAGAACACTGGAAGGCAGTGAAAAATATGCTAAAGTACTTAAGAAGAACAAAGGATGTATTTCTTGTCTACGGTGGGTCTGAATTGAAACTAGAGGGCTTCACAGACTCAAGTTTTCAAACGGACCAAGGTGACAATAAATCTGTTTCGGGTTATGTGTTTACCTTAAATGGTGGTGCAGTGAGTTGGAAGAGTTCCAAACAGCAAACAGTTGCTGATTCAGTGACAGAGGCAGAGTACATAGCCACAAGTGAAGCTGCAAAGGAAGCTGTTTGGATAAAGAAGTTCATTACCAAACTAGGTGTGGTTCCTAGCATTACAGGACCAGTACCTTTATTCTGTGATAACACCGGAGCTGTTGCGCATGCTAAGGAACCCAGGTCTCATCAGAAATCCAAACACGTATTGCGGCGATTTTATTTGATCAGAGAGATTATTGAAAGAGGAGACGTCAGCCTAGAACGTGTGGACTCTCAAGACAATATTGCAGATCCATTTACTAAAGCGTTAACACAACAACGGTTTGATCGTCACTTAGAGAAGATGGGTATGAGATACCACGGCGATTGGCTTTAGTGCAAGTGGGAGATTGAAAGTAGTATGCATACAAGCCAATCATGTATGATGATAAAGCATATACTTTGTAATCAATCTTATTTATTTATTAATAAAAGAATTATTTATTAAAGGCATTTATTATCAACTGGTGCTGTTTTAATAATATGTGATAAACCCATAGTTTTAAGCAATGCTTTTAGAATCATGATGAGATCATGCTAATGAGATCTAAATTCTTAGATAGCTTAAAACTAAAATGTTCCCAATTAATGGATTGCTAAAAAGAGGATTAGTGAATATAGATAGATTGGTACATACGTTGCTTGCTCATTAGATGAGGATGATTGATCTCATGATCATTTGTGTGGAGACACTAAAGCAAGTATGTAGGTGCTTATTAGAGATTAAGTTTACTGAAGGTGACTCGCTAAGGAATACCTAATGGAGTTTTACTTGCATGTCAATAGGAATTCCTGTAGTGATAGTAGTACAAATGATCCTTATACTTGAGATCATCATAGTATCTTATATATAATGAATTACACTTTGATTTATTCTTTAAGACTCTTTCAAAAGGTATAGTTGGGTGTAATAAGTTATATATGAAGATAGTGAATGATCAATAAAGAATCTACCACTTCTAGTAAAAGAAGAGAAATATCCTATGTGATTCGATAAATGACAACCCAGGAACCCTTGGCAAAGGTGGAATGAAATTAGAAAATAGTTTCTAATTTGCATTAATTAAGAGTTGTGCATTTAGGAATCGAAATACATATAATTAAATAAAATAAGACTTGACAGTAATTCCATGTCTTATATTTAATTGGGACAATGTATGGTGGAAGGATTGAATTTTTATGCTAACTATTAACTCAAAAGTTCTTTTATGATTAATGTTGAAATCAATATTATCCGAAAAGTCGTTGATCGCTAGGGAGGCTTATCCCTATTGTAAAATAAATATTATTTATTTAAATAAATTAATCGTTTAATTTATTTATTTAAATAAGATTAGAATTGTTCTAATTGATTTATTCACAACCAGTTTAATACGGAGAACCTAAAGGGTCACACCATAAAAAGAAGAATAATTATTTCAGAAGTTAATGACATAATCGTAATAATATGTTAAGTATATTTAATTTAATCTATGATGATAGAATAAATTAAATAGCTTAATATTTATTATTTAATATTTTAGAAATATTAAATATAAATTAATAAGAGGAGTCTTATTAATATTATTATTATTTTAATTTCTAAAAGAGTTTAGGAATTAATTTAATATAAGCACTCTCATTTATTTCTAATAGGATTAAGAGAGAAAATTAGTTAAAGGAGTTTAATTAATTATCCCTAATAAGATTAGGGAGCCCATTTAATTAAAAGAGTTTAATTAAATAAATAATACATTATTTTAATTAAATAGGGTTACCTGATATCTTTATAAGAGTAGTCTTATATCAGATTTCAAATATACGTAATTTCAATTGTTGGAGAGTACGCCCCTTTTTCTATAGAGATAGGAGAAAATAGGGTTTAAGCCAACACACCCTTCTTTTTGAAAATTGTTCTTCCTTGGTGGATCACCTCTAGAGGCCATACACTTGGGTGGCTAACATTGATCAAAGGAAGGAATCTACCCGGAGATTCAAGGAAATCGCTAAGAATTAGGAGGTGAACTCGTACCTGTGGAAGCTCGTATCTACAAGGGTATGATTCTATAATTTCTTGTTCTTAGTTTTAATTAATAATATGGATAAAGGATGATCCGGGTAATTGTTTTGTGAAAAATTTTAAAATCTGATTATATTATGCTTCCGCTATTTTTGCAATTTGATTGCTACTTTGATTTTCACAAAACCTAACACTGATTCCAAATCTTGAAGTGGAAGAAGAGGAACAGAGACATAAACAAGACATTGCCAGGATGATGTTAAACATACGCATCATTGTCCATGATGATCACACAAATAGATATACCCCAGATGATGATTGTCCAGGTGTAATGGTCATCATTCGGGAAAAAGGAGGACGATGACGATGCCTCCATCATTGCAGTTCATCATGACTTCACCCTTGACAATTGGAGCAGCATTCCTTTCATTGGTCGACAAGGGTAAAACGGACAGAAACTCCCTCTGCCCTGTAGATAATAAATGCTTACTTTTCTGTATAGTATTAGCAGTTATTTTGTCAGTACATGCTAACACTTTGTATGATTGAACAGTTTCATATATAACAAGTGAAAGCATTTTGTTTCTGGACTCTAAAGTTAGATGCGCCTATACTTGCTGATGAGGTGCCTTTTCTCCATAAGGATTGTAACTTTGATGAAAAGTTGAACTCAGAGTTGATGGAAATACAAGAGGATATTGAGATACCTCAGGAGATCAAAGAATGGGTCGAAGACAAACCCAAACCAAATCTTGATCAAACCACTTCATTCAATCTCGAAACCTTAGAAAGGACTAAACAAATACAGATTGGTACGGACCTTACTTCAAACCAAAGGAATGACATGGTTACACCATTAACCCAATTGTAAGATGTGTTTGCATGGTCTCATGAAGACATGGTGGTTTTGTCCACGAACATAGTCATTCATCGCCTTCCCATTAAAGAGGGATTCAAGCCAGTCAGGTAGAAGCTTAGGCGATTAAAACTTGAGTGGAATTTAATGGTTAAAGAATAAATTGTGAAACAATTTCAAGCATGCATCATCATAGTGTCCACAAACCCTGAATGGCTATCCAACATAGTCCCCGTGCCTAAACCAGGAGGAAAGGTACGAGTTTGCATGGATTATCGGGGTCTGAATAAAGCTTGCCTTAAAGATAGCTTTCCCGTGCCATTTATCCACATTCTCATTGACAATACTGTTCAATACGACATGTACTCCTTTGCTGATTGCTGAGGAGGATCGTGAGAAAACTGCATTCATCATGCCTTGGAGAACCTTTTGCTACAGACGGTTGTCATTCGGCCTCATCAATGCCGGAGCTACCTACTAGCGAGCCATGATGGCTCTTTTCCACGATTTAATGCACAAGGAGATAGAGATCTATATGGATGACATCATTGTCAAGTCCCGAAGGGAAGAAGACCATTTAGGCCATCTCAGGAAGCTCTTCAACAGGTTGCGTAAGTACAAGTTGAAGTTGAATCCAGCCAAGTGCGCCTTTGGTGTTAAATCAGGCAAGTTGCTAGGTTTCATAGTCAGCCACAAGTGGATTGAGCTAGATCCCACCAAAATCCAGGCCATCATAGAAATGCCCATTCCTCAAATAGAGAAGAAAATATGGGGATTTTTGAGAAGAATCAACTTCATCAGCAGATTCATCTCCCAACTCATAGCAACCTGTTAGCCTATTTTCAAGTTGTTAAGGAAGAACTCTTCCATGTAATGGAATGATGAGTGCCAGAAGGCCTTCCTTACAATCAAAGAGTAGCTAGTCAAAGCTCCTATGTTGGTACCACCCAGGGATGAGGTTCCCCTGTTCATGTACCTATCCATCAATGATAATGCCTTGGGCTGCATGCTGGGACAGAAAGATGATAGAGGCCAAGAGCGAGCTATCTACTTCGTCAGTAAAAGATTCAGTAGAAGTGAACACAAGTACACTCTAATTGAGAAGACTTGTTGTGGTTTAGCATGGGCTTCCATAAGGTTACAACATTACCTCCATGGTCACACAACCCATCTCATATCCTTCGTGGATCCTCTCAAGTACGTGTTCAGTAAACCCATGTTGAATTACCGACTGTCTAGATAGCAGTTGATCCTACAATAATTTGACATCGTCTACGTGACACAAAAGTTTATCAGAGGTCAAGGAATTGCGGATCAACTGGCCGCCGCACCTTTAGGGGATTTCAAACCCTTGGAAACATATTTCCCCGATGAAGGGGTAATGACAGTTCAGCAACACCATCAGTACGATGCACGCCAAATATGGAAGATGTATCTTGATGGAGCTATAAACATGTAATGTTCTGGGGCTGGAGCAGTTCTGGTATCTGTTACGAGGGAGTAACATCCTGTCACTGTCAAATTATAATTTCCCAACACCAACAACACAGCTGAGTATGAAGGCTGTATCATAGGGCTAAAACTTGCTCAATCAATGGGCATCAGATGGTTAACTGTCTTTGGAATTTTGAATTGGTAATCAGACAAACCACAAGTATCAATCACACCGAAGGTCTACATTTATTGCCTTACCATCGCCAGGTTCTACAGATGGCCTCGAATTTTGAAGAAATATCCTTCCTCTATATTCCTCAGAACAGGAATGATTTTACGGATGTGCTAGCAACCTTGGCATCCTTGATCAACATACTTGACAAGGAAAACATGCCAACCATCACATTTGCCTAACAAAAGGCACCAGCCTATAGGAATTACATTGGAGAAGTATCGAATGAGCTACCTCCCATCCAATACCCTTGGTATCAACACATCAAGGAGTACTTACAAGATGGATCTACACCCGCTGAGGCGAGCCTGACTGAAAAAAGGCGGATTCATCGTCTGACTATGAAATTTTACCTGAGCGGAGATGCACTCAACAAAAGAGATGTAGGACTGGGTCTCCTTATATGTCTGGTCAAAGACCAAGCTCAAAGGCTCATGGATGAAATCCATGGTGGAGTATGTGGCCCACACATGAGCGGCCCTCAACTTGTAAAGAAGATCCTCAGAACATAGCATTACTAGCTATCTCTCAAAGCTGACTGTGAGGATCAAGTCAAAAGATGTTATCAGTGCCAAATTCATGGGAATGCTATCCACGCCCCTCAGAGGGAGGTCCACAATATGAGTTCACCTTGGCCCTTCTCAATGTGGGGAATGGACGTGATCGAGCCCAAAGCTAGTAATGGGCATCGATTTATCTTCACCATGATCGACTACTTCACAAAATGGGTAGAAGCAGCCCGTAACGCCCCCAAAATAGGTATACATCACCAATTTTGAGTCGCCAAAAACATGGTACAGAAATAACTATAACTTTATTAATACAATTGTCGTGCAAAATACAACAACACATAAACTGTGAGTTTAAAAACAAATATTGTCTTCTAGACAATATCCACACTCAAATAAGTCCTCATTACAATTATTGATACACTATTTACAAAATAGTGAGGACTACTATAACAACTACCTTTGAATATCACTCCATACCCCGACTACTTCCCGCTATATTCTCGCTTCCTTAGAAGAAAAAAGAATAAAAAGGAAAAGGGTGATCTTAACTAGCCCAGTAAAGAAAATTATGACTAAGATAATATAGAACAAATTATCGTTAGTCCTAAACAGGGAAAAATCTGATAGAATATAATAGACAACAAGTTTCAGATCAATATTCACAGCGAAAATAACAATTCATTAGAAAGTTAAGTAGAGAATGAAATCTACTATCTTCTATGAATTTAAAAGTTCATCATCAATATTTTCTCACTGTAACATCAATAAATATACATCTTGAATCAAATATTCATCTTTACACTACAGGCTAAAGATATTCATTTGTATCACCAGTTGATCATGTTCATTTAAACACCTGTTCATCTTTGCACTACGGGCCAAAGATATTCACCAGTTAATCATTCATCTTTGCACTACAGGCCAAAGATATTCAGTAATATCATCATTTAGGACTGAGATTGATAAAAATATTTTAAAGAAAATAAATCCAATGAGACAAAAGAACAAATATTAGGGATTCGTACTTCGGTTTATCCATGTTCAAAAACACCCCATAATATACCATAGTGGAGTAAAATTCAAGAATAAAGATCAAAACATGGATACAATCAAAGATAGTAACAAAAATAGAAATCTAGGACAAAGAAAAGAAAATTTCATTTTTCGGTGAATAGTGTCGTATACATGAATAGTGCCGTATACGTGAATAGTTACCCCAACACAAAAAGGTAGAAATTCTGCAATAAAATTCATATCAATATTTCGGCATAATGATATTGGAAGAAATAATATCATCTAAAAAAAACATCCCTTACCTCAAAAGGACAGTACTTCTGACTGGAATACTAAATATTGTGCTGAAGAAAACTTGCACCGTATAACAACACTCAAAGTATCAAAATACTCACAAAAATACGCTCAATAATATAGACAGAGAAAACTTTAGTTTCTGTTGTGATTTTTAATTCTAACCTAAGCATCCTATTTATATGAAAATGCTTAGAATACCAAAGCAGAAAATTTAATAAAATATTATTTTTTTTTAAAAATTCCTACGCCCACTTTGAATAATCTGATTTTAGCATGTTTAACAACAAGTGGGGCCCCCCAATCATAACAAAAATGTTTTTCTTAAAAAAAATTATTTAAACTTCAAAAATCAATTATTCCGAAACTTCAATAATTCATAATAAATAGCCCTTTTATCAGAAAATTTCGATTTTTATGTCCATTTTATAGGAAATTTAATTCTCTACAACTTTGTAGCTTTATATTTTTCCAAATTCTAAACAGAAATTGGCCGAAATCCACATACGAATAATTTTGTAGGCTATAATCACATCTTAGTCAAAAACGGGGCCCTCTAACATATTTAACATGTTTTTTGTATTTATTGTAACAAAAATACTCTTCCTCTTTATTTATTCATATATCACACATTCATTGTAAAAATATCTCTATTATTATATTATTGTAATATAATAATATATTTAAATAAATTATTTTATCAGAGAAGATAAAATATTAATTTTCAACAATTGTCACTTTTCTAAAAATTCCTCTATTTATATCCACATAAATAAATATTTTCCTTTTTCATAAAAATCAATAATTAATTATTCACAAATAATATTATAGAATCACAATAATGACAACCAGGTCGTTCTCAAGAAAAGAGTGGGCCTTTCGATAAGGATTTTTCCTTACTGGTGCACAATTAAATAACCTCTCCTAGACAGAACTTCCTTAGACATTGTCAATAATGCTATCTAATAATATTATTCAATTAATATGAAATATTGATCGGATAATGAGAAATATTGTGTAGTGACAATTATTGAAACAACAATAATATAAAATATTAACGTAGCAATTATTGAATCAATAAAATAAAATATTGAATAATAAAAACTGTAGCAATTATTTAGTAGTGTCTTCTTACGTAAGAATCAATAATTGGTGCAATACCGTGTGCTACTGTGCAACATCGCGTATTACTGTATTTTAACCACCGGGTATTCCAACAGTGTTAACGGTAATAACTACGCCGTTATTTATAAAAAAAACTCATTCTTGTTGTTTTCTACATCCAATCGCTTTCCGTTATTGGGCTCACACAAGGCTGCGCTGTCGTACGATTATTCTCCGATAGTAAGAATATTCCACGACCAACGAATAATCCCCGACAAAAAATGAATATTTTTTAACTACTTGCTTATTTAAGATATATTTACGCATTTTACCCATAATTTGCCACATTAATCAAATCAACCCTTACTATTTCAAAATAATAAATAGAGAAAATTCAATTTTATTTATAAAAAAGTTGGGGTCTTACAACCTCCCCTCCTTATGAAATTTTGTCCTCGAAATTGACGTACGTACCTGGTGTAGACACTCAAAATTTTCTGTACACCTATCACTAACATTGTAGGAGAACAGATTCGTCTTTTAAGAGGGAACCCTGAAAGACGATCCATATCCATGCCGGATACTACCGGAAGTTCAGCATCAACCCCGGATCGCAATCTGGGAGTAATAGTCTCAGAAATAATCCCGAGGCATGCAGGTCAATACCGGAACACACACCAGAGAAGACAGATTAATCTCGGAGATAACCCCGAGGTATCCAGTCTCAGTCCCAACCATGGGAATAGCCACCAACCTTGGTGATAACCCCAAGGAAGGCAATTTCGGCGATAACCCCGAAAATGCTTGTTACAAATGCAACCAGCTTCAATCTCAGCGCTCACAACGAGATACACTGTACTAGCCCGGCGACAACATAGTGAAGACAGACACATCTCAAAGATGACAATGAGGACCTTCAACAAATTACAGCAGTCCAATCTCAGCGAAGCAGAGCAACGTCTGCTTTATCAGCCCAATCTGGCAATAACACCGGTTAGGGAAAACATCGTCATCTGACTAACACGATGTCACGCCACGTCGCCTAACCATATCTACGCTACAATGTCCCACAAGACTACTCAATCCCGAGTGACTATTGTGCGGGGTAACGGATAAAAGTTGAATCTTGAAGACCAGAGGGCACCGTCCCATCTTCAATGACTTCGCACAAACTCTAATCCCATGCCATCGTATAACTCTCGACAATGGCGGTCCGAAATAGGTCCTGTATACCTCAAATGGATGCCCAGATTTCACTTCTAAAAGTTCGAGTGGACATTACAGTTCCCGAGTCCACGTACTTCGAGACGACCCGAGCCAAAAAACTCGGGCCCACCTGGGTTGCCTCTGGTACACCTGCGGCTCAGCCGCAGGAACACCTGCGGCTCCACCCTCTATAAATAGAGGGCTTGGGTGGCCATTTTGTAAGAGAAAACTGCGAGAAAGCCCTGCCCAATTTACTTTGCACTCATCCCAGGCAGTGTACTTTCCCATTTTAAACACCTGTGAGCTCATATATAGCCCTTTTGTACCTACAAAAGTCTGTGTTTACCCACTCTAAAGATATAGAAGTCTTCTTTGGTAGCCCACTGTAAGCCTTCTCACACAGTTTAGAGTCCTTTTCTTCATCTTTGAACACACCCTTCTACACATTGAGAGTCGTGTTGCTTGCTTTTATCCGAACTTCGGTCTGTGGTTTCATTCCAGTCTGTATATATATATATATATATATATATATATATATATATATATATATATATATATATTGACTAAAATTATCGAGTTATGCCTCGATTGAGCCTAGACTTCGGTCTGGAGCGTTTAATTGCTTTTGTATATATATACACACTTATATATATGAACTGCGTGTCGAACTCTGTTCGATGAGCCTAGACTTCGGTTTGGAGCGTTTACTGCTTTAATATATATATATATATATATATATATATATATATATATATATATATATATATATATATATATATTAACTGTGTGTCAGACTTTGTTCGAAGTTTAGGCTCATCGAACAAAGTCTGACACACAGTTAATATATATAAAATATATATATATATATATATATAAGCGAATAAATATATATATATATGAATATAGGCTCATCGAACAGAATCGACCACAGATTCATATCCGGCTGCGTTTATTCGCTTATATATATATATATATATATATATATATATATATATATATATATATATATATATATATATATAAATTTCGTCCTGCCTGGAGTTCACTTCGTGGCAGTTGATCGCTTTGTACAGCTTTCTTTACGTTTCGTCCCGCCTGGTGTTTCCTTCGTGGCGGTTGACTGTATTTACTGCTTTATTTATGTTTTGTCCCGTCTGGAGTTTCCTCCGTGGCGGTTGATAGCTTTTACAGCTTTATTTACATTTTTGATCCCCCATAGAGGTGCTTCGTGGTGGGTGATCATGTCTGTATATATATATATATATATATATATATATATATATATATATATATATATATATTTACAGCTTTTATATATATATACCTGCTTACTGCTTTCATACAAACTGCAGTATCATGTGAGCCTAGGAATCATGTGATCACAGATCTATCCCATTGGATCTAGATTCGGTTCCCATTATGGACATTTCCAACTGCAAACAACTTGTAAATTATTCTGCGGTGTCTGGATTTCCTCAGATGGTTTACATACCCACGAGGAATTCAGCACCTTTTTGTACATTATTTTCATACGGATGCCTCGCATCTGTCAAATAAAATCAATCCAACCGAATACGGAATAAAATGACAGTGTAAAAGGTCTCAATTACTATTGAGCATCAGGGTTTGAAAAAACTCTTTTATAAAACATCACTGCCATATCTTGCTTAAAATTGAATTTTTACATAAAATTCAAACCCTGTGTATATAGGTGCGAACGATGCCTCGCACTACTTCCAAATAACAGCACATTGACCCACACACACATACACACACACACATTCAGATAATAGTTTTTTGAAAAGAGGCGATCACCGTGGTAACAAGGATGTCGGGGGGGGCCTAACACCTTCCCTCAGCATAACTAAGTCCCCGGACCCTAATGAATCTCGATTTCACCGACCCGTTTATCAGTGTCACATCACTGGGTCAATGTGCAAATCTTTTCTCGGTTGTGTTAGTACAACCATTGAAAAAACCAACCGGTGACTCTTATAGTCCAATCGTCGACATTATACATGTCAGACCTTTTTCACTTGTTTTTTCAAACAAATCTCACCTAAAATGAGAACACCAAAGAACAAGTAACGGAAAGGGACAATTAAAAATCCCGACGTCGACAGGTGGTAACTCTGTTGGGGATTCAAGTAAAAGGACTTAAGCTGCTATTATAATTTTTTCAAAATTGTTATCTGCTTGTGTGTGGATGTTGCATTTACATTTTGTGATAAATGTGTATGAATGCATTTCCTTAGTTAGTGCTTCACACTATAAACTGCTTGTGATATTAGTGCTACTATAAATTGCCTGTGATATTAGTGCTTCGCACTATAAACTGCTTGTTATATTAGTGCTTCGCATATGTCATTATGTCATACGGTGAGACGCGATGTATGTGAATGTATGTTGTGTGGTCCCTCCACCAGGAGGCTATCCCGTCGGTGTTTGCTTACTGGACTCGTGAGAAGACTAATTCTTCGAGGCTCAGGAAAGGCACCACCCAAATTCGCTCCAGTTGAAAGACCGGATTAACTTCCCGTCAAGTAGATTGCGATGATTTGGGAAACTTCATGCCAAAATGCCGCGAGAGTTACCTAAGATAGGTCAGCCTTTGATAAACCCAAAACGGAGGAAAGTCTCTTCATGCTCTCATTTCAAATTACTTGTAAAGCACAATTACATGTAATTATCTTCCATATCTATCTCCATGTAATGAGAAATATGAAGAAATGTGTACATATACATGCTACAAACAGCTGACATCCGTTTTGCAGGATAAAATTCCTAAACTGGACTCATCGTATAGCATGTTATTATCCACCTTCCCTAAAGACTAAACTATGCAAGTCTTTTACAGGGAATCAATCAAACCTACTACCCATTCAAAGTCCAAAAAGGCAACATGCCTACAGTCAATCATGTCGTCATCCGACCAGACTGAACTTAATCCAGTTTCTCGTAAAGAATTCGACGGATTAAGCAAACAGATTACAGATTTGGTTGTTCTACTAAAAGAATTACACTAGTCTACACAGGGTCAAAAAGTACCCGTACATGCTGAATTCTCCACACAAGGAGGAACCCAGGTCGTTACAATACCTGAACTGCAGTTGGATCCGACCAACAAAACTCATGATGCTGCCCATCCCACTGGAGATCCAGACACTGGTGACATCAAAAAGAAAGTCCTCCAAATGGAAGAGACTCTTCGCACTATCAAAGGAATTGGAACACACGGGAGTGTTTCATATGCTGATTTGTGTATTTTCCCTGGTATTCATTATCCAGAAAAGTTTAAGACTCCTGACTTTAAAAAATATGAGGGGTTAGGAGATCCTTACACACATCTAAAGGTGTTTATTGGAGAACTGGGATCTTATGCAGAGGATGAAAAACTCATAATGCAACTGTTCCAAAAAAGTCTAACGGGAGAAGCCCGTTCGTGGTACACAAAATTAGACAATTTAAAGATCCATAGTTGGGAAGAGCTAGCACACGCTTTCCTCACCCAATATAACTTTCAATCTTAAATGGCTCCTGATCGGTATCAAATTACCAAGATTAAGAAACAGTCTAATGAGTCTTTCAGAGAGTATGCTCAGAGGTGGAGATGCCTGGCTGCCCAAGTTAGTCCTTCCATGACAGAATCAGAGATGGTCATGACTTTCATAAACATACAAGAAGCACCTTTCTATGAAAGAGTTTTAACCGGCATCGGCAAACCATTTTCTGAAATGGTCAAACATGGGGAGATGGCTGAAATTGGATTGAAATCCGAAAAGATTCAAGACCTGGCTGCACTTAAAGCTGTTTCTGATCACATCCAATCTGAAAATTATGGGAACAACCCTCGGAGGGTCCACAAAAAGAAAGAAGAAGATGTTTCCCTGATACTACAGGGTCAAAAAGGCAGTCAAAACATGCCTATTCAACGGAGAAATTACACACCCTTTCAATCACAGTCTGCGAGCCCTCCAGTACCAAAAGGTGGAGAAGTCAAACGACCTCGAGTATTCACACCCTTAGGGAACACCCTCGAGAACATTCTCAATCTTCTAACAACACAGAAGAAAATCACGCATCTTCTTCCACCAACCAACCCTAATGGTTGGGGTTTTAATGCTGCTCGAAAATGTGCTTATCATTCCGGGGCACCTGGACATGATACTCAGGATTGTTGGGCCTTAAAACACAAAATCAAAGACCTGATAGACAACGGGGAAATCGTGGTCACTAAACCCGATCAGCCTCACGTTCAAGACAACCCTCTTCCTCAACACAAAGAAGAGGTCAATATGATCAATTGGAGCAGTGGACAGAGTTCCAATTTCAGCTGTGAATCCTCCCAGACCCCCAAAGATGGTGATGACAGATGGGATTATGCCAAGTTCAAATCTACAATGGAACGAAAGATGAAAGCTTTGTGTAAACAAATTGAGCAATTGGCGGAACTGGTGACTTATCAGCATCAAGTGACTCGTCAGCTAATCAGCCAGGAGCATGCCAGTCTCCTACCTATTGTCATGAATATTCCCTCTTCACTTTCAGAAAATGAAATGCTTGAAGACAAAGTGACGAAGAGAGCGAATGCTAAGGCCCGTCGGGATTTTGCCAACAAAAGGGAATTCACATATTTAGGCCAACCTATAGAGAAAATCCTTCATATGTTAATCAATGAAGGAAGGATTAGTTCCCTTCTACCTCCAATCAACCCCCATTCAGGAAGATATAACTCTAAGGGAGTATGTCAATATCATTCTCAATCTCGTGGTCCCAACATAGAAGAATGCTAGGCACTCCGCCATCTTATTCAAAATTTAATTGACAGTGGCGTACTGTGTCTGGCAGATAACGACACTGTGTTACGGGCAAGTGAGGATTCGTGTCCTACTAAGTGGAAGAGTGTAGTAGCAGTCATATCCACTGAAAGTGATGGGGTTAACAAATCACTTGTCATGCCAGTAATTCAACTCAAGGGAATCAACAATCCTTTGAAAGTGGCCGCTCACGAGCCAATCAACTTGCCGTGCAGAGCACAATATCCTATTGTTAGCTTGCGCATAGTTCCATGGAATTATAGAAAAGGTGAAGGATCCACCTCGCATACAACTGCTGCAGTGTCGAAGGAAAATCCACTGTATCTTCCCCAACGGGTAATGAAGCATGTCATCAAGTCTAAGGGGAAAGTACCCATTGAGAAGATTGAAAATTTCCTCCGCACTATGGGTCATAACGAAGCCAAGGTGGTTTTAAGCTTGAAAGAAGCTCCACAACAGATATCAATCTTGGACTTGGTCCTGACTTCCGAGAATCACCAGAAGGTCTTGTTAAAGGTTTTAGAAGAAGCCTATCTACCGACATCAGTTGATACAGAAAAGTTTCAAAATCTGGTTGATCACATTTTCAACAACAATGTGATATCCTTCACTGATGATGACATACCACCCGAAGGGACCGGTCATTGCAAACTGTTGCACATTGCGGTCTTGTCCTCCGGAAATATATGGTGGCGGGAGTTTTAATAGATGGAGGTTCCTCTATGAATATCTGACCATATGCTACCTTGGTGAAGATGAATATCAATCCCAATCGAATTCGGAGTAGCCATACCATTATCAAAGCTTTTGATGGAGCCCGCCGTAACTCGGTCGGAGTAGTTGAGCTGCCAATTGAGATTGGTCCTCATACATTCTGTGTATCCTTCCATGTGCTCAAGATAGATTTGGGATACAACCTGCTCTTGGGACGACCATGGATTCACATGGCAGGGGCAGTCCCCCCCACTCTTCATCAACAGTTGAAATACATCATCAACAATAGCCCGGTCACAGTCAACGCTGAACCGGAGATTCCTCAACATGGGGACATGCCGCTCATCAATGCCAATAAGGATGTTGAGCCAATTAGTTTTCATTCTTTGGAAATAAGTAATACCCAATACCATGCTATTGGAATGCCATTTCCCGAACCCCAGATTTCTGCCGAGGTAATGTCGGCCACGCAAGAAATGATGTCATTGGGTCATAAACCGGGACAAGGGTTGGGTAAAGATTGTCAGGGTATCAAGTACCCTATTCGCTTAACCAAGTAAATTAGGACAGCTGGACTAGGCTATTCTGCTAGCTCTGGTCACAGGAATCCTCATAAGCATCAGTAGATTCCTTAAGCTTCGACCATGCGGCGTTTAGCTTCGCCTTTAAGCTCCGAGTCCGCACAACCTCCCGTAAAGGTGCCAGCCAATATAATGGCAATGTTATTTCCCAAGCCGGTACCGGTGAAGGAGAAAGAAATCTTTGTTCCAGATCCTGCAATGGAGGAAGAGGAATGAAGAATCAAGCAAGATGTCATCAGGATGATGTCCAGCATACGCATCATCGTTCATGATGAGCATACCAATAGATACACCCCAGACGATGATTGCCCAGACGTAATGGCTATCATTCGGGACAGGGAAGGTGATGATAATCCCTTTATCACTGCGGTTCACCCGAAATTTGCTATTGCCAATTGGAACAACATTCCTTGCATTGGTCGTCAAGGGTAAAGCGGGCGGAAACTCTTTCTGCCCTATAGATATAATAACTGCTTACTTTTCTGTACAATATTAGCGGTTTATTTTGCCAGTATATGCTAACACGGTGTATGATCAACACATTTCATATATACTAAGTGAAAGCATATTTTGTTTTAGGACTCTAAATTTAGATGTGCCTGTACTTGCTGATACGGTGCCTCTTCTCCACAAGGATTGTACCTTTGATGTAGAGATGAATTCAGCCTTGGTGGATATACCAGATGACATTGAGGTGCCTCCAAAAATTCAAGAATGGGTCAAAGACAAACCCAAGCCCAACCTTGATCAAACCACTCCTTTCAATCTCGGAACCTTAGAAAACCCTAAGTTAATCTAGATTGGTTCAGACCTTACCCCAAACCAACAGAATGACATGGTTATGCTACTAACCCATTTCCAGGATGTGTTTGCATGGTCTCATAAAGATATGGTGGGTTTGTCCACTGACATTATCCTTTATCGCATTCCCATCAAAGAGGGATTCAAACTAGTCAAGCAAAAGCTTCGACGATTGAAACCTGAATAGAGTTTAAAGGTGAAAGAAGAAACTGTTAAACAGTTTCAAGCCGACATCATAATGGTGTCTATATATCCTGAGTGGATATCTAACATCGTGCCCGTACCTAAACCTGGAGGAAAGGTGCGAGTTTGCATGGACTACCAGGACTTGAACAAAGCTTGCTTAAAAGATAGTTTTCCTGTGCCATTTATCCACATTCTCATTGACAATACTACGCAATACGACATGTACTCCTTTGCAGATTGCTTTGCGGGGTATCATCAGATCATGGTTGCGGAGGAATATCGTGAAAAAACTGCTTTCATCACTCCTTGGGGAACTTTTTGCTATAAACGGTTGTCATTCGACCTCATCAATGCTGGAGCTACCTATCAACGAGCTATGATGGCTCTTTTCCATGACTTAATGCATAAAGAGATCGAGATCTACGTGGATGACATTATTGTCAAATCTCGGAAGGAGGATGACCATATAGACCATCTCAGGAAATTGTTCAACAGGTTGCGTAAGTACAACTTGAAGTTGAATCCAACTAAGTGCGCCTTTGGCGTTAAATCATGGAAGTTGCTAGGATTTCTAGTCAGCCACAAAGGGATAGAGCTGGATCCTACCAAAATCCAATCCATCACTGAAATGCCCATTCCTCAGACAGAAAAGGAAATACGGGATTTTTGGAAAGAATCAACTTCATTAGCAGATTTATTTCTCAACTCACAGCAACCTGTGAGCCAATCTTCAAGCTATTAAGGAAGAACTCCTCCATGAAATGGAATGAGGAGTGCCAGAATGCCTTCCTTACAATCAAGAAATAGCTAATTAAAGCTCCCATCTTGGTACCACCCAGGGATGATGTTCCCCTGTTTATGTATCTGTCCGTAAGTGACAATGCCATGGGCTGCATGCTGGGACAGAAGGACGATAGAGGCCTAGAACGAGCTATCTATTACCTCAACAAAAGATTCAGCAGCAGTGAATATAAGTACACTCTGATCGAATAGACGTGTTGTGCTTTAGCATGGGCTGCCATGAGGTTACATCATTATCTTCATGGTCACACAACCCATCTCATAACCCGCGTGGATCCTCTCAAGTATGTATTCAGTAAACCCATGCTGAATTGTCGACTGTCCAGATAGCAGTTGATCCTACAACAATTTGACATCGTATATATGACTCAAAAGTCCATCAAAGGTCAAGGAATTGCGGTTCAACTGGCCGCCGCACCATCTGGGGATTTCAAACCCTTGGAAACCTACTTCCCTGATGAAGGAGTAATGACAGTTCAACAACACCATCAGTACGATACACGCCAAATGTGGAAGATGTATTTCGATGGAGCTGCTAATATGGAAGGTTCTGGAGCTGGAGCAGTTCTAGTATCTGATATGGGGGAGCAGTATCCCGTCGCCGTCAAATTACAGTTTGCCAGCACCAACAATACGGCTGAGTATGAAGGCTGTCTTATGGGGCTAAAATTTGCCCATTCAATGGGCATCAGGCGGTTAACTGTCCTTGGAGATTCGGGGTTGGTAATCAGACAATCCACCGGAATCTATCAAACTAAGGAACTACACTTGCTGCCTTACCATTGGTAGGTTTTAAAAATGGCTTTGGGATTCGAAGAAATATCCTTTCTACTCATTCCTCGTAATAGGAATGATTTCACAGACGCATTAGTAACTTTGGCCTCCTTGATTCACATATCAGACAAGGAACACTTGCCAAGCGTCACAATTTCCCTGCACAAGGCCCCGGCCTACGGGAATTACGTTGGAGAAGTATCAGATGAGCTACCTCCCATCCAACATCCTTGGTATCAGCATATCAAGGAATATATGTAAGATGGATCTACACCCACTGAGGCGAGCCCGACTGAACAAAGGCGGATCCACCGACTGGCTATGAAATTCTACCTGAGTGGAGATGCGCTCTACAAAAGAGATGCAGGATTGGGTCTCCTCAGATGTTTAGAGAAAGATCAAGCCCAAAGGCTTATGGATGAAATCCATAGCGAAGTCTGTGGCCCCCCACATGAGTGGCCCCCTCCTTGTTAAGAAAGTCCTCAAGACGGGACATTATTGGCTATCTCTCAAAGTTGATTGCAATGACCATGTCAGGAGATGCTATCAGTGCCAGATTCATGGGAATTCTATACACGCCCCTCCACGGGAACTTCACAATATGAGTTCACATTGGCCCTTCTCAATGTGGGCAATGGACGTTATCGTGGCCATTGAGCCTAAAGCCAGTAATGGTCATCGATTTATCTTTACCATGATCGACTACTTCACCAAGTGGGTAGAAGCAGCCTCCTTCCCTAAGGTTACTAAAGAAGTCATCATTGCTTTCATCAGAAATAATGTCATTTGTCGATATGGACAACCAGAGGTGATTGTGTCCGATAATGCCAAGAACCTCAACAACAAAATGATGGGGCAATTGTGCAGTAAATTCCACATCAAACATCTTAACTCAGTCATCTATCGTGCGTAGATGAATGGTGCTGTTGAAGCGGCTAACAAGAACATCAAGAAGATTATGCAAAAGATGTCCACCAATCACAAAAATTGGCCTGACCTATTGCCTCTGACTCTATTAGCCTACAGAACCTCAATGCGCACTTCCACTAGGGCAACCCTCTACGCCTTAACCTATGGGATGGAAGCAGTGGTCCCCATAGAAGTTGAGATGGAATCCCTCAGAGTATTGATAGACGCTCAGTTGGATGAAGACCAATGGGTACAAGATATGTATCACTAATTGTCTCTAATAGACGAAAGGCGAACCGCGATTATCTTCCATGGTCAGTTATATCAGCAAAGGATCGCCCGATCTTACAACAAAAAAGTTCGGCTACGACAATTCAGACAACATGACTTGGTTTTGAAGAAAATCCTGGACAACCAAGATTAGTCTAAGGGAAAATTAACTCCTAACTGGGAAGGCCGGTTTATTGTCAAGGAAGTATTGACAGGAGGCGCTCTCATATTGTAAGAAATGGACGGCGATGAATTTTCGCAACTTATCAACTCAGACGTCGTGAAACGGTACTATGTCTGAAGTTACCATCAAGTAAACATCCTGGTGGTAGACCATCAGGTCACCAGTCATTCCGGTTCTTTAAACCTTTACCACAAATAAGTTTTCTACAATTTGCCCTGAGGGAAACATTCCTTTCAAGCCAGCAGCCTGGCTTTCTCCTTTGCATTCCTACAACTTAGGTCATCCCACCATGGATTGAACCTCTTGCGTATACAGTTTGGCTACCCATACATGGGATCAAACTTTTCACCTATAGTTTATCCTCAACCTAGGATTAAACTCTCACCTCCCCGCACTCTGACCTGCACATGGGATTACACTTTTCATCTCGCCATGAGGGGCGAACTACGTCGACCTGATCTCCTCTTCAATAGGAGTACATAGGTAACCATTTCATATGGCCCGGTCGAAATAAAACAAAAACAACAAAAACATTCCCACACCATTCCTGCCACAAACAGCGTTGAACCTCTTACACCAGGTTCGAACTACACAGACCTGATCTCCTCTTCAATAGGAGTACGTAGGCAGCCATTCATTATGCGGTCTTACCCCCTACCAAAACACAAACCCTTGTCAATTGGTACTGGGATCATCCTTCAATCCACTACATTTCATTTGGCTTCAGACCAAAGGGATGGAATTACCTGAACTCCTCCTAAATAGGAGATTCGGCGACCATCTAAGATGCAGTCATACCTCGAAGAGCAACACCAATCCATAAGAGATGGAATCAACTAGGCTTCTCCTGAATAGAAGTGCTGGCGACCATCTGTGGTGCGGTCAATCTCAGAGAGGAAAGCCACACTCCTCTCCTTATTTCCTTACAAAAACCAGTCCCAAGACACTAAGAGATGGTAGGGATAAATACAGATCGATGATCCATTATGAACTATCCAGAGACAACTCAATGTCCATCCACCGAGAAGGAATTCAGAATACATCACGATCACAAGCCCTGAAGTAGCAGGTAAAATATCAAGCAAGCACAAGGCATATCTAAAAAGGAAGTGATCAAAAATATATTTCCCTGTCATATATATAATGCTATTTGATATACACAATGTAAACTGTACATGACAAAATGGCTAAGCTAGTCTGTGCAGGAAAATACAAGATCACCTACAAGTCAGGGTATATGCGAGCTAACAAGCCCAACATGTTGTCCCTCTAAGAAGATGGAGGTAAAGCTGTGGTCTCCTATATGAGAATATCCATACGACCAAACAGATCTGTAGCCATCTGCATGGTGACCATATGATCATCAATATATGCACTCATCTCTGCGATCATGCCAGTGGTAACGGACCTCACTGCAGTACTATCTGTGACGGCTACATCCCGGGCAGATATGGTGATATCTCGCTCAACTATCACTGTATCTCTGGCTGATATAGCCTCATCCCGCTCAACGATGGTGGCATCTCTACGAGCCAAGGCCTCATCTATCTCCAATAGAGCGGCCTCCCTCCCATCAAGAGCAGTCGACATCATAAATCGAATATGATCTCTCTCAAAAGTTATCAGATGAAGACTCTGCTCTAAGTACTGTGCCGAGTGCTAAATCACAATAGTACTGGTACTAGGAGAATCCAGAAGAAATGCTGGCAACCCAGTAGTAGGCTCCTCCTCGATGTAGGTATCAATATCCTCCATGGGCTATACATCATCCAACTCGTGCTCCGGTATTGCAAACACTGCTGCAGTTGATAAAATATCTGTCTACATCCACGCCAAATACTCTGCGGAATAACCAGGATGACTGACAGAAAAAGCCGCTATCTCACGCCGATCCCAGCAGGCGTATGCCCGAGATCAGTCCTTTGCTGAGAGGTGCCGAGAAGCTGAACGCTGACATGTTGCCCCCTCAAAAGGATGAAAATCCTGAAACTGGTCGAACTGCGACATCACGACCAATGGGTGATAAGTGGTCACTCCCCTCAAGCCAGCCAGAGGGAGATAGTCCATGCCCGGAGCATGAGTAATGAAGCTGTATGGTGAGCTATGCCCCGAACAAAGCAATATGCTGAATGGATCTCTGATATCTGCCAAGAATGTGGACCAGGACAGAGCATCTATACACTCCGATGGCTGAAAAGAGTATGACATAGCTACATCATGGGTGAAGCAGTACCCATGTCATCTAAAAGTGCCAATCGGTCTCAAGTGTGACATGAACCACACATATAGCATGATTGAGCTACCTGTAAACACTCCTGTAGGATACGTACAACAATATGATGCCGACCGCAGGGTCTCTGCAACAATCATAGGTACAATGGTATGACCCTCCCTGAGAGCTCTTACGGCCATGATAATGCCTATATCTATCTCATCCATATACCGCGGCATATACACATATGAAAATACACATAGCATCAATACGTCAACTCTGGCCAAGCGCCAATGAGCCTCCGGTGTGGTAAAATCCTCGGAATGTCGTGAATAGCTATCCTCCAAGCCAATGAGCCTCCGATGTGGTAAAATCCCCGGAATGAGTCTTCTCTTAAGCTCTTGAAAACTTTTCTCGCATTCCTCGCTCTATATGAATTTTGTATATTTCCAAGTCAGATGAGTTAACGGAGTAGCGATTCGAGAAAATCCTTCCACGAATCTCAGATAATAACCAGCTAAACCCAAAAAGCTACGTACTTCGGTCACCGACTTCGGTTGCTCCCAACTTTATATTGCTTTAATCTTCGCCGGGTCAATAGATACTCTATGTTTTGACACCACGTGCCCAAGGAATGCTACTTCCTCAAGCCAGAACTCGCATTTCTTCAGCTTGGCATATTGCTTGTTATTGCGAAGCCTTTGAAGTACTAGCTTTAGATGGTGCTCATGATCTTCATGGCTTTTGGAATATATGAGGATGTCATCAATAAAGATAACAACAAACTGATCCAAATATTCCTTGAATTCTCGGTTCATCATATCCATGAAAGTAGTAGGAGCATTAGTCAATCCAAAAGACATGATTAGGAATTCATAATGCTTGTACTAAGTTCTAAAGGCAGTCTTCAGAATATCCTTTGTTTTAATCTTCAGCTGATGATATCCAGAACGAAGATCAATCTTTGAAAAGAATTGTGCTCCTTGTAATTGGTCAAACAGGTCGTCAATGCGAGGTAGCGGGTACCTATTCTTGATGGTGACATGGTTTAATTCTCGGTAGTCAATACAAAGTCGCATATTCCCGTCTTCCTTCTTTACGAATAAAATAGGAGCTCCCCAAGGAGATGTACAAGGATGAAAGAAACCGATGTCCAACAACTCCTGTAGTTGGACCTTTATCTCCTGAAGTTCAATAGTAGTCATTCGATATGAGGTTTTAGAAATGGATTTTGTACCAGGTTCAAGATCAATAAAGAATTCAACTTCACGTTCTAGGGGTAGACCGGGAAGTTCTTCAGGAAATACGTTAGGAAATTCACTAACAACAGAAATATTATTCAAATCTGACGTGTTTTTGTTCAAGTCCGTGACATGGGCTAAGAAAGCTTGACATCCGTTTTTTAATAAATGAATGGCTTTATAATTTGATGTAATAGTGATTGACTTTAGTGGTTTGGTTACTTGAATTCGCATAACAGGTTGGTTAGGAATATGAAAACTAACAACCTTACGAAAATAATTAATTTTGGCATGATGAGTAGTTAACCAATTAATCCCTAAAATCACATCAAAAGCAAGTATCTTTAAAGAGATAAGAACAACAGGTAATGTGATGGTGCCAACTTGGATCAAGCAAGATTTATAAACAGTGGATGTAATGAAAGTTTTTCCTAACGGAGTCTCCATAGATAAATCAAAGTCTAATTTTTCCGGAGTCAAGTTTAAACGTTGAGCACAAGTACGAGAGATAAATGAATGGGTAGAACCGGTATCTAGTAAGGTATAAACTTCGCAAAAGTTTATGATTAGCTTACCCGTGATCACCTCGTTCGGGTTCCTCGCATTTTGGCCAGTCACAACAAATGCTCTTCCAAGAACCGCCGACTTTGATTTGTCTGGGACAACCTTTGGAGTCACCATTCCCGCTGGACTTTGTTTCGTTACAGTACAATCTTGAGCGATATGTCCTTCCTTTCCACAATTATAACATACCTTGAATTGTTGTGGATAGTTTGGGGCTGATGTGTCCCTCTTTTTCACATTTATAGCATACGACCGGTGGTCGTTCTCTTCCCATCAAAATAGTTGATACTAGTGCTGACGTCTTCACATTGTCATTATTGAATCTCCTTTTTTTGAAATTTTCGCTTGACTAGCCTCTCCTATTATCATGACCACGATTACCACCAGAGTGGTTACCATTTTTGTCCGTATTTTTTCCTCCCCGTTGGTTATCATTGCTCCGATGACTGCTGTCACCGGTATGACCCTGGTTGTGGTCCGTCGGTTGAACATACTCATTATCTCGTTCTAATAATTGAGCCCTGTTTACAACATCTGAATATAAAGAAAACTTATGAGAGATAAGATATTGCCGAATCTCGGGTTTTAGATCTCTCAGAAACATCCGTGCCATTCGTTCCTCATTCTCTACCAAATGAGGTGCAAACCTGGATAACTCTACGAACTTCGCATCGTACTGGGACACCGTCATGTTGTTTTGTTCTAGTCTGATAAACTCTACCTCCTTCATATGACGAATACTTTCAGGAAAGTACTTATCATTGAACAGTTTCTAAAACCTTTCCCAAGACATGTTGAGTGCGGCAGGCTGGGTACGCTTCACAGATTTCTACCAGTAATCTGCCTCACCACGGAATATGAAGGTGGCGAATGGAACCTTCTGTTCCTCCGTGCATCCATATCAATATTTCGGCATAATGATATTAGAAGAAATAATATCATCTAAAAAAAAATAACATCCCTTACCTCAAAAGGACAATACTTCTGACTGGAATACTTGATATAGTGCTGAAGGAAACTTGCACCGTATAGCAACACTCAAAGTATAAAAATACTCACAAAAATACGCTCGATAATATAGAGAGAGAAAACTTTAGTTTCTGATATGATTTTCAATTCTAACCCAAGCATCCTATTTATAGGAAAATGCTTAGAACACAAAAGCAGAAAATTTAATAAAATACTATTAGTTTTTTAAAAAATTACTACGCTCACTTTGAATAATTTGATTTCAGCATGTTTAACAAGTGGGGTCCACCAATAATAACAAAAACATTTTTCTTAAAAAAAATTATTTAAACTTCAAATATTAATTATTTCGGAACTTCAATAATTCATAATAAATAGCCCTTTTATCAGAAAAATTCAAATCTTATGTCCATTCTATAGGAAATTTAATTTTTTACAACTTTGTAGCTTTAAGTTTTTTCAAATTCTAAACAGAAATTGACTGAAATCCACATACAAACGATTTTGCAGGCTATAATCACATCTTAGTCAAAAACGGAGCCCTCTCACATGTTTAACATGTTTTTAGTATTTATTGTAACAAAAATACTCTTCCTCCTCATTTATTCATATATCACACATTCATTGGAAAAATATCTCCATTATTATATTATTGTAATATAATAACATATTTAAATGAATTATTTTATCAGAGAAGATAAAATATCAATTTTCAACAATTGTCACTTTTCTAACAATTCCTTTATTTATATGCACATAAATAAATATTTTTCTTTTTCATATAAACCTATAATTAATTATTCACAAATAATATTACAGACTCACAATAATGACAACCAGGTCGTTCCTAGGAAAGAGGGGGCCTTCCAGTAAGGATTTCTCCTTACTGGTGCGCAATTAAATAACCTCTCTGAGACAAAACTTCCTTAGACATTATCAATAATGTTATCTAATAATATTATTCAATTAATATGAATTATTGATCTGATAATGAGAAATACTGTGTAGTGACAATTATTGAAACAACAATAATATAAAATATTAACGTAGCAATTATTGAATCAATAAAATAAAATATTGAATAGTAAAAACTGTAGCAATTATTTAGTAGTGTCTTCTTATGTATGAATCAATAATTGGTGCAATACCGTGTGCTACTGTGCAACACCGTGTATTAATGTATTTTAACCACTGGGTATTCCAACAGTGTTAACGGTAATAACTATGCCGTTATTTATAAAAAAAAACTCATACTTGTCGTTTTCTTCATCCAATCGCTTTCCGTTATGGGGCCCACACAAGGCTGCGTCGTCGTATGATTATTCTCCGACAGGAAGAGTATTGCACGACTAACGAATAATCCCTGACAAAAAATGAATATTTTATAACTATTTGCTTATTTAAGATATTTACGCATTTTAACCATAACTTGTCACATTAATCAAATCAACCCTTACTATTTCAAAATAATAAATACAGGAAATTTAATTTCATTTATAAAAAAGTTGGGGTCTTACAACCTCCCCTCCTTATAAAATTTCGTACTCGAAATTGACGTACGTACCTGGTGTTTCAAAAAGGTGAGGATACCTCAATAGCATGGTTCATCAACAAAACTTTGACTTGTGGTATAACCTTTGTGCATAGGACATGCTCCTTCCTATCCAATATCTTGACAGGTACCTCCTTATATGTTAAGCCTTCAGCTATCTCGTCTGGTTTTAACTCAATAATGTGGTTCGGGTCTTTCACATATTTACGAAGCACATATATGTGAAAAATATTATGAACACGAGACATACTTGGAAGTAACGCGAGTCTATAGGACACATTTCCTACTCGGTCAAGAATCTGAAATGGACCAATAAATCGTGGATTGAGCTTTCTTCTCTTCCTAAATCTTGTAACTCCATTCCATGGAGCAACACGTAACAATACATAATCCCCAATATTAAATTCCACGTCCTTTCAATGAAGATCTGCATAACTCGTTTGTCGATCTTGTACCGTTTGAATACGTTGTCGAATTATTTGGATCTTTTCTGTAGTCATACGTACCAACTCTGGTCCCAACAATGTTGCTTCACCCACCTCATCTCAACATACTAGAGAGCGACACTTTCGTCTATATAATGCTTCGAATGGAGCCACACCTATACTTGCCTGATAACTGTTTTTGTAGGAGAATTTTACCAATGGTAAATATTTATCCCAACTCCCTTTGAAGTCTAGGACACATAGTCTTAATAGATCTTTAAGAGTTTGAATAATCCTTTCTGATTGTCCGTCCGTTTGAGGATGGTATGCCGAAATGAATCGTAAATTCGTGCCCATAACTTTCTGCAAGCTAACCCAAAATCGTGAAGTGAATCTTGGGTCACGATCTGAAACTATGGATATTGGCATGCCATGCAATCTTACAATCTCATTTATGTACATACGAGCAAGATGTTCAAGGGAATAAGTCTCCTGTATTGGAAAGAACCGTAACGAAATCCATAACGAAATCCATAGTAATGTGTTTCCACTTCCATTTCTGAATCTCAAGTGGTTGCAATGGACCCTTTGGCACTTGATGCTCTGCCTCTACATGTTGACAAGTTAAACACCTCGAGATAAACTTCGCGATCTCTCTCTTCATATTATTCCACCAAAATGTATGTCGAAGATCACGATACATTTTGGTACTTCCATGATGGATTGCAAATGGCGTATTATGTGCCTCCATTATGATCTTGTACTTCAAATCAGAGTCATTTAGAACACAAAGTCTGGAGTGGACTCGAAGTATTCTTTTTTCATCAATTCTTGCTTCCAGAATAGCACCTTCTTGCACTTTCTTCTTCATACGCATCAGCTCCGGGTCTGTGGCTTGAGCAACTTTAACTTTATCGATTAAAGTTGGTTCTATGCGTATACTTGACATCATCGCATGGGTCCCCGGAGTCTTGAATTCTATATTCATCTTTTGTAAATCACACAAAATGGGCCTTTGTGTTGACAACATCGTACTCGTTCTCGCTTATGATCTTCTACTCAATGCGTCAACTACCACGTTCGCTTTTCTAGGTTGGTATTGAATTGTATGGTCGTAATCTTTCAACAGCTCGAGCCAACGTCGTTGCCGCATATTGAGTTCTTTTTGGGTGAAAAAATATTTGAGGCTTTTATGATCCGAAAATATCTCCACTTTCTCCCCATATAAATAGTGCCTCTAGATGTTTAACGCGAAAACCACTGCTGCCAACTCTAGATCGTGAGTAGGGTAATTTTTCTCATATTCTTTGAGTTGTCGCGAGGCATAGACTATGACTTTCCCATGTTGCATGAGAACACAACCTAACCCTTTTCCTGAAGCATCGATGTAAAGAACAAAACCATTCGAACCAGACGGTATTGTTAGAACATGTGCCAAAATGAGTCTCCTCTTAAGCTCTTGAAAACTCTTCTCACATTCCTCGCTCCATACGAATTTTGTATCTTTCCAAGTCAGTTGAGTTAACGGAGTAGCTATTCGAGAAAATCCTTCCACAAATCTCCGATAATAACCAGCTAAACCCAAAAAGCTACGTACTTCGGTCACCAACTTTGGTTGCTCCCAACTTTGTATTGCTTTAATTTTTGCAGGGTCAACAGATACTCTATGTTTTGACACCACGTGCCCAAGGAATGCTACTTCCTCAAGCCAGAACTTGCATTTCTTCAACTTGGCATATAGTTTGTTATCGCGAAGCCTTTGAAGTACTAGCTTCAAATGGTGCTCATGATCTTCACGGCTTTTGAAATATATGAGGATGTCATCAATAAAGACAACAACGAACTGATCCAAATATTCTTTAAATACTCGGTTCATCATATCCATGAAAGCAACAGGAGCATTAGTCAATCCAAAGGACATGATTAGGAATTCATAATGCCTGTACTGAGTTCTAAAGGCAATCTTCAGAATATCCTTAGTTTTAATCTTCAACTGATGATATCCAGAACGAAGATCAATCTTTGAAAAGAATTGTGCTCCTTGTAATTGGTCAAATAGGTCATCAATGCGAGATAGCGGATACCTATTCTTGTTGGTGACATGGTTCAATTCCCGATAGTCAATACAAAGTCGCATACTTCCGTCTTTCTTCTTTATGAATAAAACAGGAGCTCCCCAAGGAGATGTACAAGGACGAATGAAATCGATGTCTAACAACTCCTGTAGTTGGACCTTTATCTCCTGAATTTCAATAGGAGCCATTCTATATGAGGTTTTAGAAATGGGTTTTGTACCAGGTTCAAGATCAATAAAGAATTCAACTTCACGTTCTGGGGGTAGACCGGGAAGTTCTTCAGGAAATACGTTAGGAAATTCACTAATAACAGAAATATTATTCAAATCTGACGTGTTTTTGTTCAAGTCCTGACATGGGCTAAGAAAGCTTGACATCCGTTTTTTAATAAACGAATGGCTTTATAGTTTAATATAACAGTAATTGACTTTAGTCGTTTGGTTACTTGAATTCGCATAACAGGTTGGTTAGGAATATGAAAACTAACAACCTTACGAAAATAATCAATTTTGACATGATGAGTAGTTAACCAATCAGTCCCTAAAATCACATCAAAAGCATGTATCTTTAAAGAGATAAGATCAACATGTAATGTCATTGTGCCAACTTGGATCAAGCAAGATTTATAAACAGTGGATGTAATGAAAGTTTCTCCTAACGGAGTCTCCACGGATAAATAAAAGTCTAATTTCTCCGGAGTCAAGTTTAAATGTTGAGCACAAGCAGGAAAGATAAATGAATCGGTAGAACGGTTATCTAGTAAGGTATAAACTTCGCAAAAGTTTATGATTAGCTTACCCGTGATCACCTCGTTCGGGTTCCTCGCATTTTGGCCAGTCACGACAAATGCTCTTCCAGGAACCGCTGACTTTGATTTGTCTGGGACAACCTTTGGAGTCACCATCCCAGCTGGACTTTGTTTCCATGGTTAACATATTTTTAGTATTTATTGTAACAAAAATACTCTTCCTCCTCATTTATTCATATATCACACAGTCATTGGAAAAATACCTCTATTATTATATTGTTGTAACATAATAATATATTTAAATGAATTATTTTATCAGAGAAGATAAAATATCAATTTTCAACAATTGTCACTTTTCTAAAAATTCCTCTATTTATATGCACATAAATAAATATTTTCCTTTTTCATATAAATCAATAATTAATTATTCACAAATAATATTATAAAATCACAATAATGACAACCAGTTCGTTCCCAGGAAAGAGGGGGCCTTCTGGTAAGGATTTCTCCTTACTGGTGCGCAATTAAATAACCTCTCCTAGACAGAACTTCCTTAGACATTGTCAATAATGCTATCTAATAATACTATTCAATTAATATGAATTATTGATCTGGTAATGAGAAATACTGTGTAGTGACAATTATTGAAACAACAATAATATAAAATATTAACGTAGCAATTATTGAATCAATAAAATAAAATATTGAACAGTAAAAACTGCAACAATTATTGAGTAGTGCTTTCTTACGTAAGAATCAATAATTGGTGCAATACCGTGTGCTATTGTGCAACACCACGTATTACTGTATTTTAACCACCGCGTATTTTAATAGTGTTAACGGTAACAACTACGCCGTTATTTGTAAAAAAAAAACTCATACTTGTTATTTTTTCATCCAATCGCTTTCAGTTATGGGGCCCACACAAGGCTGCGCCGTCGTACGAATATTCCCCGACAGTAAGAATATTCCATGACCAACGAATATTCCCCGACAAAAAATGAATATTTTATAACTACTTGCTTATTTAAGATATTTACGCATTTTACCCATAACTTGCCACATTAATCAAATCAACCCTTACTATTTCAAAATAATAAATAGAGGAAATTCAATTTCATTTATAAAAAAGTTGGGGTCTTACACAGCCTCCTTCCCTAGGGTTACAAAAGAAGTCATCATTGCTTTCATCAAAAATAATGTCATTTGTCGATATGGACAACTAGAGCTAATTGTATCAGACAATGCTAAAAATCTCAACAACAAAATGATTGAGGAATTGTGCAGTAAATTCCACATCAAACACCTCAACTCTGTCATCTACCATTCAAAGATGAATGGTGCTATTGAATCGGCTAACAAAAACATCAAGAAGATCATGCAAAAGATGTTCGCCAATCGCAAAAGGATGGCCTGACTTATTGCCTCTAACTCTGTTAGCCTACAGAACATCAATGCACACTTCCACTGGGGCAACCCCCTACGCATTAACCTATGGGATAGAAGCAGTGCTCCCCATAGAAGTGGAAATGAAATCCTTCAGAGTGTTGATAGATGCTTAGCTGGATGAAGACCAATGGGTACAAGATAAATATCACCAATTATCTCTAATAGACGAAAGACAAGCCACTGCTATCTGCCATGGCCAGTTATATCAACAGAGGATCGCCAGATCCTACAACAGAAAAGTCCGACTACGGTAGTTTAAACAACACGACTTCGTTTTAAAGAAGATCATTGACAACCAAGATTAATCTAAGGGAAAATTTACCCCAAACTAGGAAGGCCCTTTTATTGTCAAGGAGGTATTGACATGAGGTGCTCTCAGATTACAGGAAATGGATGGCGATGAATTTCCACAGCTTATCAACTCGGACACCATGAAACGATACTATGTCTGAGGTTACCATCAAGCAAACATCCTAGTTTTAGATCACCAGATCCCCAATCATTTCAGGTTTTCTAACCCTTTACTATATACAACTTCTCTTTACACTCATCTACCCCATCGGGGACAAACATACTTTTCTAACCAGCAGCCTGGTTTCGGATCGCCATATCATTTTTCTCAACTTGGTTTTGAACCCTTATTCAACTTCGGTTATCCCACCAGGGATTGAACCTTTCACAACCGCAGTTTTACCCCACTAGGTATAATACTTTTCACACGTGTAGTTTGTCCTTTACATGGGATTAAACTTTGTCCCCCACAGTTTGTCCTGTACATGGGATCTAAATTTTCATTGGCTGCAAACCGTCCTAAACATGGGGCAAACTACGCCGACCTGATCTCCATGATACATTGGAGTACGTAGGCAGCCATATTTTATATGGTCCGGTCCCAATAAAACAAAAACAACAAAACACAAACACTTGTATTTCTACACCCTTCTCACTACAAAAAACAAAAACAAAAACTCATTTCTACACCCTTTTGCCATATACAGCGTTGAACCTCTTACACTAGGTTTGAACTACGCAGACCTGATCTCCTCTTCAATAGGAGTACGTAGGCAACCATTCATGGTTAGGTCTTACCCCCTACCAAAACACAAACACTTGTCAATGGTACTGGGATCATTATTCAGTCCACCATAATTCATTGGCTTTATACCAAAGGGATGGAACTACCTGACCTCCCCATGTTAACGGGAGAATCAGCGACCATCTAAGCTGCGGTTGATTCCTCAAAGATAACACCAATCCATAAGATATGGAACTAATTGGGCTCCCCCATACAAAGGAGTAATGGCGACCATCTGTGGTACGGTAAACCTCAGAGAGGAAAGCCACACTCCTCTCCACATCTACATACAGAAACAAGTCCCAAGACACCAAAGAAGGTAGGGGATACATATAGATCAACGATCCATTCTGAAAGATCCTGAGACATCTTTGTAACCATCCATCAAGGAAGAGTTCAGAATACATCGAGATCACAAGCCCTGAAGAAACATGCAAATATCAAGCAAGCAACAAGGCATAACTAAAAGGGAAGTGAATCAAAAATATTTCCCTGTCATAAATAATGATGTTTGATATATATAATATGAACTATACATGACAAAATGGCTGAGCTAGTCTGTGCAGAAAAATACAAGCCTATCTACAAGTCAGTGTATATGCGAGCTATTAAGTTTAACATGACATCCCTCTTAGACGATTGAGGTAGCGCTGTGATCTCCTATACAAGGGTCTCTACTCGAGCTAACAGATCTACAGCCATCTGCATGGTGACACTATGCTCATTAATATATGCACTCATCTCTACAATGATGCCAGTAGTAAGGGACCTCACTTTGGTACTGCCTGTAACGGCTATATCCCGTGTAGATATGGCGCTATCACGCTCAACTATCACTGCATCTCTGGCTGATTTGGCCTCATCCCACTCAACAATAGCGGTATCTATACGAGCAAAGGCATCATCCCTCTCTAATAGAGCGACATCTCTCCCATCTAGAGCTGTCAACATCAATGCCCGCACCTGATCTCTCTCGAAGGTCATCAAATGCAAACTCTACACTAAATACTTTGAAGGGGGAATCACAGCTACAGAAGTACTGGGAGAATCAGCAAGAGCTGCTGTCGAATCAACAAATAACTCCTCCTCGGTGGGAGAATCAATGTCCTCCATGGGCTCTCCACCATCTGAAGCAATACCCGGCACTGTGGGTACTACCACAGCCGATAAAGTATCTATCTCCATCCATGTAAAATAGTTTGACGAACAACCCAGATGGCTAACAAAAAACTTAGCACGCTCATGCTGATCCCAACATGCATAAACCCCAGATCGGTCCTCTACTGATAAATGGCGAGAAGCCACACACTGACCTAACGCCCCCTCAAAAGGATGGAGGTCCTGGAACTGGTCAAAATGTGACATCACAGCCAGTGGGTTGTAAGTAGTCATGCCCCTCAAACCAGTCAGAGGGAGATAATCCATCCTCGGAGCATGAGTAATAAAGCAATAGGGTGAACTGAGCCCTGTACACGACAGGATGCCAAACGGATCTCCGATCCCTACCAAGAATACCGACCAAGACATAGCGTCTATACACTCCAATGGCTGAAAGGAGTAAGACATAGCTATATAATGGGTAAAGCAGTACCCGTGTTGTCGAAAAGTGCCAATCGGTCTCAAGTGTGACATAAACCACGCATATAACATGGCTGAGCTACCTGTGAATACCCTTACAGGGTAGGTACTACAAAACGTGGCCGACATCAACGTCTCCGCCATAATCATCGGAATGATGGTATGACCCTCCCTGAGAGCTCTCACTGCCATGATAACATCGATGTCTAGCTTATCCATATATCATGGCATGCACATATACGCCACTATGCACATCACGAGTACATCCACTCTGGCCAAATGTCACTGATCTTTTGGTATGGTAAAATCCCCGGAGTGCCGAGCATAGCTGTCCAGTGAGCCAAATCTATCTATCAGAAAACTCTGGGACAATACATGGCCTGATGTAATCTCGTCCTCTACTACTTTACGTCTTAACCCGATGAGGGTCATGAGCTGCCGGTGCATATCTCCAATTGCCATCTGAGCACAAGGTCTGTCTAAGGGAAAGGTCGTCAACCGCTCATACTCCTCCAAGGAAGGAGTCAACTCATGGGTCTCGAATTGGAAAACCTGCCTCTCCAATACCCAATGCTCTAGCATGCCTTCTACAAAGCCTGAGGGAACCAAAAACATCAGGAGGGTCATGGAATGCTGCAATAGCTGATCTACAATCACCCTGTCTAGAGGGGATACATTGTCATACCAAGATCTCAAGCGTGAGGCCACCAATACTAGTGGGGTGTGATCAATACGGCTGACTGTCGAAGAAGACATCTGTGTGGTCCGTATCATAAGACCATGCAAGGGTCAATGCTGAATATCTTTGGACATACATACATATGCATAACATGATAAATGCAAGACAAGCAATAGATGACAATATGATGTAGGGAATGGAAAATAGTACATACATTCCTAGGTACATCATTATCTGCATACATCATCTTTGTATAGCTAAAAATACAGGGAAACGGGGCACAAACGCCCTACTACTAACAGAGGCCTATGAAAAGATATAGCGAGAATGGGGCATAACCACCCAATATCTAACAGAGGTCTATCAAAAGAGATAAAAAGAATACACATCAGAAGAAGATAATGGTGTCAATATCTACATCATCAATCCTGCCCACCTAATCTAACTCCTCCTAAGTCACTGGATCTTTATCAACAGGGATGCCAGGCCTATACAATGGAGGATCTGTACCGATAAAGCCATATGGATCACCTGAGGGGTCAGCTCCTGAGTTGGAAGGATCAAAAGTATCTGCCTTTGAAGGATCTTTACCCAAATACCGGATGAAAAAATGTACCCGGTCCAACTGCCGAGTCAAACTGTCAATATATGTCAAATGAGTAGGATCTCGAACACAGGCCATCCAATCCATCATCACCACGGATCCAGGAACCATATCCCCTATAAACTGAGTGGCGCGGGTCTGGGCTCCGATGGTACGAGGGGACCACCAGTGATAGAACGTATCTTGAGTATGTGGACCCTCTGACAAAGTATATCCGTCAATACCCATCAATGGGATGTCATCGACGGGTGACTGCAACACAGGCCAATAACACCTAGCAGGAAGCAAGATCGGCACACGAATCTCTCATGTGGTGCTCCTAATAGCACGCTCTCCTAAATAGAGCTCCCATCCTCTATCTGTGAAGAGAAGAATCCTACGGGTGGATATCACATACTCGACACCAGTCAGGAATCCATCCTCAAATCTAACTGTCAAGTGTACCCCAGAATAGGGAACCTAAGTGATGACATTAGCTGTCAACATCTCCAACTGTAAGCGACAATGGGTGAAACCCTCAGCTATAGGACCTCCGTCAGAATAGAGTACTGCCATCGACGTCCTCATGGATAGTTATCTAAACCTAACACACTCACAGGACACAAACATGGAAGCCTCTAATAGGCCCAAAACTGCCAACACAAAGGCAAAATATCTACTGTCAGTGATCACTCTTAACTTGTACATGGGAAATCAAAAGAGAAATACTCACTAGCAGAAATAGGTAAAATCCTAGCTAAGCCTCTGTCAAGCCTTGTGAACACATGCACATTCCCCTGAGGAAGTAGGCAATGGTATAGGATCCCCAATCATAATCTCCAATACGGTCCACCTCCCGAGTGGCGCTAATCAAAACGAATGACACCGTAAAAGAGTTATCAGCTATGAAACAACCCCTGATAATCATTAGGGACAATTGCCAAAGAATACGATCCATAACTCTTCCATTAACGGCTCTGGGCTCACTCAACAACCCACTTATAGCATCTACGCTCAAAGGACCCGTGCGAACAGTCCTACCTTTGAGTGCCTCCGCGGGAACTTCCAACACGGATCTGATAGCAGTCGGGGTAATATTCGCTGTACATGGCACTGGCGCCTCTCCAAACTCCATACCGGTGATAAACTGCCAATCCATCGGCGTCACCATCACCTCACAATCCAAAAAATGGAGAGATTGAGTATAGTGAAACCAACGCTCAGACAATGCCCTGAGGTAACCCCAGGGACAACAGCGGGGTAGAATGGAAAAGAACGCCCCAAAGCCCCAATCATTCACAATACCTCGATAATCTGGATGCAAAGCCTGATACAGTGAGTGTATGCTGAACCAGTTCCCTCGAGGCTGCGTAAAGCCAGAAACCTACATCACATGTAAATCCATGTCAAAATCCTTGCTCCTCCTCAATAGGAAAAAGGAAGATCAAACCTAGCTTTTACCTCATTTGCATGCAAGTAAACAGAGGGGTGACGACTTAAATCACCCAGAAGCTCTGGAATAGCCACCTGAATGTCTGGAATATTCCTGCGGGGAACATTAGTAGCAGAAGGTGGAGCCGCTACCGGTAAATCCTCCTCCTCGTCCTTGACATCCAGTACATCAACCCGAACATGACGTATCACCGCATCTGCCAGACGACGAGGCTGTCTAACTGAACGGGGTCAAGGCTCTTTAGAAGCCCTCCTTCGCACACCTGAAGTGGTGCTACGGGAACTACTCGGCTGATCCGAATCCATAATATCTAGAAACAAGTCTCCAAATCACCTCAGAAAGGGTGTGGTAAATTCTAGCTTGGAGCATTATTTTTATATATTTTATGACTATATGCATTCATGCATTACTTTAACATACGCCTACAGTAGAGTTAAAAATTCATGTCTACCCAATGCTTAGACTTTTGGAAAATTTTGCTAGAGTCTCGTTTGTAAATAGGACTATCCACATGCACATAGGCATGACTATGTGGCCATTCACTTGCACACCTACCCATAGTCATAATCATCCAATAATGCATGAACATGTCAAAGTCACAATCCACGACGATAGATTAAATACTAGGATTGCTTTGCTTTACTACCTTTGCTCATTTGTCCTCAAATAGGATAAGAAATAGCAGAAAAAGGTGCCAATTTGATTATTTCAAAAGTCAAATTTTTTTCACATCATTATGTTCAGCATAGTTTAATACTAACATTTACTATGTTGAATATTTTTTATTAAGACATACGAGCATGCATATTCACTACTATGTGTTTAGACGCATTTCATATAAAAAGTCATTTTCCAACGGAAAGAAAATGGAAAAGAAGACATGCATACATTACCAAGACAGTGTAGAACGCTTGTACGCTGACAGAATTTGCAGAAAGATGCCCAAACTTAGCAGATCTAAAGAAGAGCTCTCAGATTTCTTGTGAGGCGTAACTTGAAAATGACTTGTGAAAGTCACAACTGCTGGCCGCAGGTGTACCTACAGCTCCCCTAGGTGGGGCCAAATTAGGAAAAAAAGGTGCTATGCGATTAAGAGAAAAAGCCTAAAATCCTGGTTTTCGCATACCAAATTACAGGTCTACATGTCACTCATTGGTATTCACCCGTACACATGCTTACTATACAAATGATCACATATGTTGTAAACTACATTCGGTAATACCTCGCGAAGGTCCAATACCGTCAGTTCGGGGTCATCACTCCAAAACACTTCTCCCTAGCGGAAACAACATACATTTCAGCCGTTGGAGCACATTTTCAAAGAAGGTCAAGCAACCTTGACGTTACTTCAGCCATTGGCAAGTAAATCCAACGAAGCGTCAGAAGCCATCCGATGATTTCAGTCGTTGATGCACACGTCGGCGAAGGTCAAGAATCCTTGACATTATCCCCAGAACACTGGAAAAACATGGCGATACAAACTAGGAAAAACATCCTCATCGGGAATGACTGATGATGGAATATGTTATAAACATCCTCAAAAAGAAAAGTTTATCCCCATATAGTCTCTTGCACATGAGATGAATATCTATGGTGGAAAATTTGTACCAAGGAGTAAGGACTTTGGTGATAACCCTAACGTCAACATCCTTGAAGTTCTTGAGAACTTTGGAGCACACATCCTAGAAGTTTGTCCAGATTATTAGTGATAACTCTAGTCCCCGTCACAAGTTATGGGAGCAAACAATCATCACAACTCATTGGAAAATAGTCCAACAAACCACATACAGCATGCATTTGCATCATGCTGCAGTACATTGCATCATGAATATCTTGTCATATTTCAAGTGTCTAGTATTCTTTATCCTATCCATGATGTTACACTACATGAATATGATAAAGAGTGGCATCTGTAGACACTCAAAAATTTTGCATTCCTATTACTAACCCTGCAGGTGGGCAGAATCGTCTTTCAGAGATAAGCCTGAAGGACAACTCAACACAGTCCCGGAGACAATCCCGGGATACTTAGTCTTTAACATCTCAGAGACAACCCTGAAATAGTCATTCACAGTCCCGGAGACAACCCCAGGATACTCAATTTCAACCTCGGAGACAACCCCGAGGCATGCAGTTCCAGTTCCGGAGATAACCCCGTAAATGCTTGTTTCAAACCCATGTGATCAGCTTCAAAACTCGACGATAGCCCCGAGGTACTCATTCCGAAAGCCCGAAGATAACCCCGGGAGGTCAGGAATACCTCAAAGATAATCCTGAGGGCGATTAATACTTGCAGCAGTCAAATCTCAGAGATAAAACCCTTAGCAACAACCGCTAAATCAACTTAAATCAGAGATAACCCCGGTGAGGGGCGAAATCATCATTTTGCCATTATGTCGTCTCAACAACAACAACATACATGCTACATGGACATGTCCTACAAGAACCAAAGAGCTCTAATCCTGAGTGACTAATACACAAGACAGAACACCGGATATAATTTCAAGCCTGAAGACCAAGAGCATGGTTCTATCTTCCTGACTTCGAACAACCTTTAATCCCATGTCATTGGATAGCTCTCGACAACAGCATGCCAAAAAAGGTCTTACACACCTCGATCGGATGTCCAGATCGAAGTTCTAAAAGTTCAAGCAGACATCAAGTTGCACGCGTGCACGTACTTCGAGATGACGAGACCCGCAGAGCCCGGGGTAGCCCTGGCAGTGGCAGGTGCATCTACGGTTGCCGCAGGTATACCTGCGGCTCCCCCATCTATAAATAGAGGGCTTTGGGCAGCCATTTTGCATAGAGAAAATGCGACGCCCCCAAAATAGGTCCACATAACTCATCTTAAGTAGCCAGATATCAACACTACAGAAATCAACATTTATACAACTGTTGAACTATCGTGCAAATTACGACAACACATAAGTTGTGAGTTTTAATGCAAATATATGTAACTCTCATGGTGCCTTAACCACGATACCTTACCATGGTACTTTACATAAAAGTACAGTCAATAACAGTTATAGAAATTAAAAACTTTGGAAAATGCTCAAGGAAACTTTCGTACATGGTAGGCCATGCATCTAAGGTATGATAGATATCATATGACTCGAGAATTATCCTTGGTTGACCCAATAGACCCCAAAGAAAAGCGAGAAGAATACTATCATGTTTTTCCAATGGTGAGTCTTCTCTTGACATATAATTATCTCCGTTGTCTTCAATTGAGAATTATATTTCAACCAAACTCCAAGATTATATAGGTAGTGCTCATAGATATAATCAGCAAGTGCATGTGTACAAACCATTCTTATGATAACACAAAGTCGTCTGTCATTAGAAATCTTGTATGATAATGGCAAAACACCCTTCCAAAGTTGGGTTCACCTCACCCTATTCGGTTCACCAAAATCAACGGTTAAAATGACGTATAAAATACGACACACTTATCTAAAATTTTCAATAAAATTATTTCCATACTATTTTAGGGGAAACCTGAACAGCTATAAACCATCGTTCTATTTCCTTGTTACCTCCACTCGACCCAGCTACACTTTTATTACATGAAAGGAATTGTGAAACAAAAGGGTGAGCACAACTAGCCTAATAAAGACTATAATAACTAAAGATAATTAAATTATCAATAGCATTCATCATTAATAAATCAGATATTTAGAACATATGATAGATGATAAAACTTTTTAACCATAGTGACAGCTGAATGAACAATCCATTAAAAGAGTCAAATAGACCATAAAGTCTATTATCTTCTCCGTGTTAAAAGTCCACCAACAATGTTTTATCCCTATAACATCAGTAAACAGTCCACAATCATGTGAATAACTCATAATCATAATTGTGATTCTAAATTCATCTTCGCACCCAGGACGAAGATAATTTTTATCACCTGTCTTTACCTGAAACATTAAAGATCATGGTTATACCAAATCACAGTTCTTGGTCATAATCATACTAATAAATTCATCTTTGCACTACGGGTCAAAGATATTCATTAATAGTTAATCTTTATACTACAGGCCAAAGACATACAACTGTATTTTAGAAGAGTCAAGTAGAGCATGATATCTACTAACTTCTACGAATTAAAAGTTTATTATAAATATTTTATCGCTAAGACTCAGCTCAATACATCACCGAATTATCCATGCACTACGGCAAAGGATATTCGTTAGTATCACATCCATGAATTATCCATGCACTACGGGCCAATGATATTCATTAGCATCACAACGACAAATTATCCATGAACTATGGGCCAAAGATATTCGTGTTTTCACCAATGCTCATGATCATGTCAAACAACAATTCGTCTTTGCACCCTTGGCGGAAGAGAACGCATGGTTATGAGAATACCAACATATGTTCATCAATGCACTACGGGCCAATGAGGACTTTTTCAACACTATTTATAACATTACGGTCATGATTATACCAAATAATCCCTGGTCGTAATCATACCAATCAATAGTCCTTCTATGCACGTATGCTATAGATGACTTTCATTACAATATAAGCATAAGGATGAGGACAATGATATAAGCAATAATCAAACGAAATCAAGGATAAATATTAAAGACTTTAAATTTATCTAGAGTTTAAAAATATCTAAATTGTCAACATGATACTGCTTTGTAGAATAAAATTCAAGAATAATATTCCTGTATCAAAAATAAATTGGACAGAAAAGAAATATATTTTTTGGGTGAATAGTACTCTATAAATAGTAACCTATGAATAGTACTTCGGGAATTGTACCTCATGAACAGTATCTCAGCATGAAAAGTGCCCCAAATACCTGAGTGATTAATACCCGAATGAATAGTATTAAAGTGAATAGTAACTCGTGAATAGTACCCTGGGTGAAAATAATGATATTTAATAATAAAGTTCAGATCAATATTCCAGTGAAACGATACTGGATGAAGCGTAAAACTCAAGGATATTCCACTAATTTCAGGAATTATAGAAGCTATACTTACCATAGTAAGTTTAGATTTAAGAATATGAAAATAAATAATATACGAAACTGTAAATGGATTTTCACCTATCATGCGGTAGTCCGCGTAGACAGATCATTTCCACAATTTAATAGCAATTGAATACGAATGGTTATTCACCAGGCATGTGGTAGTCCACGTAGACAGGTTATTCCCACATAATAATAGAGAATGGAATAACAAAAGATTTCATCATGCATGCGGAAGTCCGCGTAGACAGGTTATTCCCACAGAATAATAAAGAATGAAATAACAACCCTTACGAGTATTGAAAGAAAATAACTCTCTTCATGAATACAAAAGAAATAATACCCCTTACTTTAGTAGAAGATTGAATACTGAAGTATGGTAGTAGCAGAATACTCCTCTTCTTTCTCTCTATAGTTTCTCTCTCTAGAATTTCTGTGAATTTCTTAAAAATGAAGGAATGAGCTTCTATTTATGGGAAAAAAGGACTAATAGTAACTAATTCATGAACGGCCCAGATTAATTTACTTTTAAACGGACGGTCCATATTTATTTACTATTAAAACTTAAAGCAACGGTCCATACTGATTTACTATTAAAACTTTAAACCAACGATCCATATTGATTTACTATTATAACTTTCCACCAGCGGTACATATTGATTTACTATTATATCTTCAACCAACGATCCATATTGATTTACTATTATAACTTCAACCAACGATCTGAAAAATTAGTACATCTCCTCATGGAATAATATGTCAAACTAATAACAAACACCTCATAACAAACTCCTCTATTTATATCAAAAATTGAATAAATAATTACCACAAATCATTTATCTTTAATAAACACATTTTTAATCTATTAACAATTATTCATCATTAATATTATAACTTACAATATTTAACAATCAGATCATTCACAGGAAAGAGGGGGCTTTCCAATAAGGATTTTTCTCTATTGGCGTGCAATTAGGTGACCAAACCTCTCCTCGACAGAACTTTCTAGACATCGTCAATATTGCAAATAACAATATGAATAACTTTCTCGTCTCAATTATTAATTTAGTAATATAAAATATTATGCAGATAATTCTGTGACAATAATTGAATCAAATAACGTGAGATACTATGTAGCAATTACGGAAGCAATAATTGAGTATAACTTAGTGACTTTCACGTAAACATCAATAATCAATACCGTGTTCTACTATGCAACCACGCGTAGTACTGTTCTTTTACTACCGGGTAGTTCAACCGTTTAAAAATATTTCAATCGTTTTCTAACTACGACAGTGTAAGACCCCGAATTTTATGAAATAAAAGTATTCAATTTTTCTTATAATTTCTATTCAATAAATGGTTAAATTGATAAAAGGTTAAAGTTAAGGGTGATATATGAATTTTTTTTTCAAAATACACAAGTGGTTATAAAATATTCATTGTCGTGGAATATTCTTTCTGTCGGGAAATATTCGTACGACGGCGCAGCCATTTGTGGGCCCCATAACAGAATAACTGTCAGATGAAGAAAATGACAAATTTGAGTTTTTATAAATAACGGTGTAGTTGTTACCGTTAACACTGTTGGAATACCTGGTGGTTAAAATACAGTAATACGCGTAGTTGCACAATAGCACACGGTATTGAACAGTATTTTTTTTTCAATTATTGATTCTTACGTGAGAATGTACTACTCAATAATTGTTAGAGTAATTTCTGTTCAATATTTTATTTTATTGAATCAATAATTCCTGCGTTGATATTTTATATTATTGTTGTTTCAATAATTATCACTGCGCAGTATCTCCATTATCAGATCAATAATTCATATTATTTGAATAATAATATTAGATAGCATTATTGGTAATGTCTAGAAAGTTATGTCTAAGGAGAGGTTTGGTCATCTAATTGCGCGCCAATACGGAGAAATCCTTATCGGAAAGCCCCTTCTTTTCTAGGAACAGCCTGGTTGTCATAAAAGTGATTCTGTAATATTATTTGTGAATAATAAATTATTGATTAATATGATATGGAAATATTTATTTTATGTAGATATAAATGTTGGATTTATTTATGTGGTTATAAATGAAGGAGTTAATGTTGAGGTGTTTTATCAGTATTTTACCGGATTGGAGGTATTAAAAGATCAAATCGGTGTTCTTAAAGCCCTATTGCGTGAGTTATAATTTTAATTCGACCGTTAGATCGTTGTGATGTTTGGATATGTTATACATATATAAGTTGAGTATATTTTCACAAATTTTGAGCCGTTAAAAATGAACGTATGATTTGTTATGAATTTTAAAAGATGTTAAAAATCATCCGTTTATGGATTTCGGTCAATTTTTGTTTGGAATTTAGAAAAACTTTTTCTGCAAAGATGTTGAGAATTGAATTTCCTATAAAAAATCGCGAGATTCGAATTTTCTAATAAACGGGCTATGTTTTATGAATTACTTTAGTTTCGGAAAATAAAATAATTTTTATTAAATTATGGGTGGGACCCACTTTTTGGTTGGTGGAATACACATGGGCTGCTGATTATTTTCTTCAAGAATGGCATGCTGATGGCTTTCTTAAGGCATGCGTAGAAGAGTTTGTTAAAATAATATTATTTTATTATTTTAGTCTCCTTTGGCGTTCTAAGCATTTTTCTATAAATAGGGTGCTTAGTTAGAATTAAAAATCACACCAGAATTCGTAAATTTTCTCTCTTTCTCTCTCTATATTATCGAGCGTATTTTGTGAGTATTGTGAGTGAAAGTTTACTTCGGCTTTATATCTGATATTCAAGTCAGAAGTACTGCTCTTTTGAGGTAAGGGATAGTAAGGGATAGTTAAGGGGTGTTATATTCTTCTTAAAATGATATTTTATTCAATATCATTATAGTGAAATGTTGGTATGAACTTTTTATCAAATTTGAAACTTTCTGAGTCGGGGTTACTATTCACGTATACGACACTATTCACGTATACGGCACTATTCATGCATATGGCACTATTTACGTATATGATATTATTTATTTATACGGTACTATGTACAAATATGGAGTACTATTCACGAGTTACTATTCATGAGTTACTATTCATGAGTTACTATTCACGGGTACTATTCACGATAAAAATTGGTTTCTTTTTCTAACCAAATTATAGTTGATTTTTGAATATTACTCTGGATATTAAAACTATATATTGACTATATTATTTTTATTATCATATATAACATTTTTATAACCCTAATGATGATATTCTCTTTCACTTGAGTGTAAAGATGGGTAGATTATTGGTATGATCATGACTAGGGTTCTCTTTGGCCAGTAGTGGAAAAGTTAAATTGTGACTGGTATGATCATGACCATTGAATTTATAATTGAATATCTTTAGCTTAAGTGCAAAGGTGAATTGATCAACATGGTTATAATTATTGTTTATATAAGTTCTAAAATGATTATATATTTCTTTGAGATATGAATATATTTGGCCTGTAGTGCAAATATGAACTGTTGAGGAATATCTTTGGCCTGTAGTGTAAAGATGAATTATTGATGAATATCTTTGGCCCGTAGTGCCAAGATGAATTATTGATGAATATCTTTGGCTCGTAATGCAAAGATGACTTGTTGTTGAATATCTTTGGCCTGTAGTGCAAAGATGAGTTGTTGATGAATATCTTTGGCTCGTAATGCAAAGATGACCTGTTGTTGAATATCTTTGGCATGTAGTGCAAAGATGACTTGTTGATGAATATCTTTGGGCCGTAGTGCAAAACTAAATTTATTAGTATGATTATGAACATGAACTGTGATTTGGTATAACAATGATGTTTTATGTTACAGGTGATGAAAATTATCTTTGTCCTGGATGAGAAAAGGAATTTAGAACTACAATTACGATTATGAGTTATACACGTGATTGTGGACAGGAATTGTTGATTGACGTTACAGGGATAAAACATTGTTGGTGGACTTTTAACGTGGAGAAGATAATAGACTTTATATTCTATTTTACTCTTCTAATGGATTGCTCGTTCCGCTGTAACTATGGTTGAGAAGTTTTATCATCTACCATATGTTCTAAATCTCTGATTTATTACTGATGAAGGCTATTGATAATTTAATTATCTTTAGTCATGATATTCTTTACTGGGCTAGTTGTGCTCACCCTTTTGCTTCACAATTCCTTTCAGGTAATAAGAGCGTAGTTGGGTCGAGCGAGGGTAACAGGGGAATAGAACGGTGGTCATCATCTAGTAGTTATATTTGGTGAATCAACTAGAGTGAGGCGAACCCAACGTTAGAAGGGTGTTTTGCCACTATCATATAAGATGTCTAATGACATACAACCTCGTGTCATCACAAGACAGGATTGTGCTCATCCACTTGCTGAGTATATTTACGAGCACTACCTATATAATCTTGGTGTTTGTTTGAAGTATAATTCTCAATTAGAGACAGTGGAGATAATGATAAGTCAAGAGAAGACTCACCATTGAGAAGAATATGATAGTAATCTTCTCGTTTGTCTTTGGGGTCTATTGGGTCAACCAAGGATAATTCTGTGGCCATATGATATCTATCACAACCTAGAAGCATGGCCTCCAATGTATGAAGATTTCCTTGGGTACTTCCCAAATATTATAATTTCTAAAACAGTTGTTGACTATACCTTTATGTAAGATGTCATTGTGAGGTGCTGTCCATGGTTGGGACATGAGTCACATTTGGTATATATTTGTATCCAAACTCACAGCATATGTGTTGTTGTATTTTGCACGACAATTGCTGCAATAAAGTTGTAGTTGTTTTCTGTACCATGTATTTGGCGACTCAAAATAGGTTGGGTGAAATGGACCTATTTTGGGATTGTCACATATAGTACCTCCGTTGTGGGGTCCACCAATAATTGCGCCGTCATACGAATATTTCCTGTTAAAATAAATATTCTCTGACTAATCGAATATTCCCCGACACAACGAATATTTTATATTAACTTGCTTACTTTGCAAAATTTTCAAATGTCACCCTTAACTTTAACCCTTTATCAATTTAACGATTAAATATAATAATAATTATAAGAAAATTGAATACTTTTATTTCATAAAATTTGGGGTCTTACAATCTCCCCTCCTTATGAAATTTTTCCCTCGAAATTTACGTACCTTGTAGTTCAAAGAGATGAGAATACCTTGCTTTCTTTTCAGATTGTACCTTCCCGGTTATTTCCCATGTATCATGATTTTTCCATTGCTCAATTACTGTATTTCAGATATCATTCTAGAATATATCTTCAAACAAAGGTTAATTGACATATCACAATTTGTCAACTTATCAAGTAAAAATTTCAGCTTAGGTAAGTTACACACTAGCGAAATATATTACTCGTCTTTCCCCTCCTAGTTTTAGACTCATATCTCCGCCAGCGACCGTATCCCTAAGCTCTGATACCATTTGTGACGCCCTCAAAATAGGTCCACACGACCCATCTTAAGTCGCCAGTTATCACACTACAGAAATTAAAAACAAACTTCATTTATATAACTGTTGAACTGTCGTGTAGAGTACGACAATACATAAGATGTGAGTTTTAATACAAATATATGTAACTCTCATGACGCCTTGACCACGACACCGTACAATGGTACTTTACATAAAAGTACAGTAAATAGTGATTTTAGAAATTAAAAATCTTTAAAAAATGCTCAAGAAAACCTTCGTACATGGGAGGCCATGCATCTAAGTTATGATAGATATCATATGACTCGAGAATTATCCTTGGCTGACCCAATAGACCACAAAGAAAAATAAGATGATTACTATCATGTTCTTTCCAATGGTGAGTCTTCTCTTGACATATAATTATCTCCGTTGTCTTCAATTGAGAATTATATTTCAACCAAACTCCAAGATTATATAGGTAGTACTCATAGATATAATCAGCAAGTGCATATGCACAACCCTGTCTTATGATAACACGAAGTCGTCTGTCATTAGACATCTTATTTGATAGTGGCAAAATACCCTTTCAAAGTTGGGTTCACCTCACCCTATTCGTTTCACCAAAATCAACGTTTAAAATGACGTATAAAATATGACACACTTATCTAAAATTTTCAATCAAATTATTTCCATACTGTTTTAGGGGAAACCTCAACAGCTATAGACCATCGTTCTATTCCCCTGTTACCCCCGCTCGACCCAGCTACACTTTTATTACCTGAAAGGAATTGCGAAGCAAAAGGGTGAGCACAACTGGTCCAATAAAGAATATTATGACTAAAGATAATTAAATAATCAATAGTCTTCGTCATTAATAAATCAGATATTTAGAACATATGGTAGATGATAAAACTTTTCAACCATAGTGGCAGCGGAACGAACAATCCATTAAAAGAGTCAAATAGACCATAAAGTCTATTATCTTCTCCATGTTAAAAGTCTACTAACAATGTTTTATCCCTGCAACATCAATCAACAGTTACTGTCCACAATTATGTGAATAACTCATAATCATAATTGTGATTCTAAATTCATCTTCGCACCCAGGACGAATATAATTTTTATCACCTGTCTTTACCTGGAACATCAAAGATCATGGTTATACCAAATCACAGTTCTTGTTCATAATCATACTAATAAATTCATCTTTATACTACGGGCCAAAGATATTTATTAACAATTCATCTTTATACTACAGGCCAAAGACAAACAACTTTATTTTAGAAGAGTCAAGTAGAGCATGATATCTTCTATCTTCTACGAATTAAAAGTTTATTATTGATATTTTATCACTGAGACTCAGCTCAACACATCACCTAATTATCCATGCACTACGGCCTATGATATTCGTTAGTATCACATCCATGAATTATCCATGCACTACGGGCCAAGGATATTCATTAGTATCTCGACCACGAATTATCCATGCACTACGGGCCAAAGATATTCGTGATTTCACCAATGGTCATGATCATGCCAAACAACAATTCATCTTTGTACCCTTGGCCGAAGAGAATGCATGGTTATGATCAAACCAACATATGTCCATCAATGCACTACGGGCCAATGAGGACTTTTATCACACCATTTATAACATTACAGTCATGATTATACCGAATAATCTCTAGTCATAATCATACCAATCAACAGTCCATCTATGCACATAAGCCATAGATGACTTTCATTAGAATATAAGCATAAGGATGATGACAATGATATAAGCAATAATTAAACGAAATCAAGGATAAATATTAAAGACTTTAAATTTATCCAGAGTTTAAAAATATCCAAATTGTCAACATGATACTGCTTTGTGGAGTAAAATTCAAGAATAATATTCTTGTATCAAAAAAAATTTGGACAGAAAAGAAATATATTTTTTAGGTGAATAGTATCCCGTGAATAGTAACCTATGAATAGTACTTCGGGAATAGTACTTCGTGAATAGTACCACGACATGAAAAATGCCCTAAATACCCTAGTGATTAATACCCAAATGAATAGTACGTAAGTAAATAGTAACCCGTGAATAGTAACTCAGTATGAAAAGTACCCTGAATCCTCGGGTGAATAATATTCGAGTGAATAGTAATCGAGTGAATAGTAACCAGTGAATAGTACCCCAGGTGAAAATATTGATATTTAATAGGAAAGTTCAGATCAATATTCCAATGAAACGATACTGGATGAAGCGCAAAACTCAAGGATATTCCACTAATTTCAGGAATTATAGAAGCAATACTTACCATAGTAAGTTTAGATTTAAGAATATGAAAAGAAATAATATACGAAACTGCAAATGAATTTTCACCTGTCATGCGGTAGTCCGTGAAGACAGATCATTTCCACAATTTAATAACAATTGAATACGAAGGGTTATTCACTAGGCATGTGGTAGTCCGCATAGACAAGTTATTCCCACAAAATAATAAAGAATGAAATAATAAAAAATTTTACCATACGTGCGGTAGTCCGCGTAGACAGGTTAATCACACAGAATAATAAAAAATAGAATAACAACCCTTACGAGTATTGAAAGAAATAAACTTTCTTCATGAATACGAAAGAAATAATTTCCCTTACCTTGAATTTTCTATAAATATCATTTTTAAATATTATGTAATGAATTTGATATAATGTTATAGTTGTGGGTAATATTTAAAAATTTTACAAAGTACGCAAGTTGTTGTATAATATTCGATTGGTCGGGGAATATTCGTTTTAACAGGGAATATTCATACGATGGCGCAATCATTGGTGGACCCCACAACGGAATTATTATCGAATTGAGAAAACGACAAAAATATTTTATGAAAATAATGGCGGAAGTTTTACCGTTAATATTGTTGAACTACTCAGTAGTAAAAGTATAGTAATACGCGTGGTTGTATCGTAGCATACGGTATATATTATTGATGCTTATGTGATAAGTCACTCAGTTTTGTTTTATTAGTATTATTAATGCAATAAAACAGAAAAGCTTTTTATATAAAATAGAATACTTTTATAAAGTTATTCTATAAATATAATATATTATATTTTATTATGCATAGTATTTGCATAGTGCCTGCATAGTGTTTGCATAGTAAAATCTTTTTATATAAAACAGAATATTTTTATAAAGTTATTCGTTTTATTAGATTATAAATATAATATATTATGTTTTATTTAAAAGATTTTACTTTAAATATGGATCGTCCGATTAAAAATAAATCAATCTGGACCGTTCATGAATTAGTTAGTATGCAATCCATTCTTCTATAAATAGAAGCTCATTCCTTCATTATTTCTTATGAATTCATTAAAACTCTGGAGAGAGAAATTATAGAGGGAAAGAAAAAAAGTATTCTGCTACTGCACTACTCATATATCCAGTACTCTTTTTCTTAAAGTAAGGGGTATTATTTCTTTTGTATTCACGAAGAGAACTTCAGTTATTTCATTATTTATTATTCTGTTGGAATAACCTGTATACATGGGTTACCCTATACTTGGTGAAATTCTTCTGTTATTACATTCTTTATTATTCTGTTGGAATATCCTATCGGTGCGTTTACGCCGGACCTGGTTCCATTATTTGTTATTCTATCGGAATATCCTGTCGGTGCGTTTACGCATGACCTGGTTCCATTATTTATTTTTCTGTTGAAATAACTTGTTTGTGCGATCTATCGCATGCTTGGTGAATTCATTTGTTATTCCAATCTTTATTATACTCAATTAGTTAAAGTTTTGGCTTTTATACTCCACGAAATTAGTAGAATATCTTTGATATTTGCTTTTCATCCAGTATCTTTTTATGAAAATATTCTTCTGAGCATTCTTAAATTTTACTCTACAAAGCAGTATCATGTTCACAATTTTTACGTTGTTGGTTCCTGGATAAATTAATTCTTGAACTTGTATTATTGAATTCTTATATCATTGTCATCATCCTCATGTTTATGTTTTGTTGAAAGTCATTTATGGCATGTAGTGCATAGATGGGCTTGGTATGATTATAACTAGGGATTATTCGGTGTAATCATGACCGTAATGTTACAAATGATGTGGTAAAAGTCCTCATTAGCCCGTAGTGCATTGATGGGCAGTTGTTGGCATGATCATGACCATGAATGAATACACGAATATCCTTAGCCCGTAGTGCATGGATAATGTATGGTTATGATACTAATGAATATCCTTGGCTGTGGTACATGGATGATATGGATTATTTATTAAGCTGAGTCCTAGCGATAAAAGTGATGAAAAACTTTTTAAATCATAAAATATAGTAGATTTTATTCCCTACTTGACTCTTTTAATGGATTGTTTGTTCTGCTGCAGTTAAACTTGATGTCTATTATATTTTATCAGTTTAACATTGCTGAAGACTAATGATGATTTATTCTGCATTATCTTAGTCATAATATTTCTTACTGGGCTAGTTGAGCTCACCCTTTCTTTAAATGTTCTCTTCAGGAAATGAGAACGTAGCCGGGACTAGTCGGGGAACGGAGCATGGTCTAGATGATAGTATTAGTAGTCGTCACTATTCTGTTAAATAGTGTGACAATAACTATAATGAGGACTTATTCTGATAGTGGATATTGTCTAGAAGATATTATTTGTATTAAAACTCACAGCTCTCTTGTTGTATATTAAAGATTGAATTTGTATTTTGTACCATGTAGTTGGCGACTTAGAATAGGTGATGTAAACCTATTTTGGGGACGTCACAATTGGTATCAAAGCTTAGGGATATGATCCCTGGCAAAGATGTGAGACTAGAACTAGGAGGGGAGAGACGGAGAATTCCTTCTCTAGTATGACCTACCGAAGTTTATTTGGTATTTAATTGGTTGGTCAGAGTATAGGGATATTATGTTACATGTCAATTAACCTTTGTTTTGTGGCAGTATCTGAAAATGACATCCGAGAATGTTGAGAATAGCAATGGAGCACAGGAGACCGTTGAGGTTCCACATATCAATAATTAGGATAATGTACATCAGGAAGGCGACAATCCTCGTGCAAATAACAACACTGCCCAAATAATGAATGATGGAATGTTCAGAGGCTTTATGCAATTCTTGCAACATCAGGCGAGAGAGGCTCATGTCCGAAATGTAGGTGAAAACACTGGAAACACTCGGACGGTCATCGTTAAGCAGTTTAAGGAGCTGGGACCAACGGAGTTTATTGGAGAGCCAAAACCACTTAAAGTGGAAACGTGGATCAAGCAGATCAACAAGATATTTGATGTCTTGGGATGCATCGAGAAGCAAAAGGTTCCCTTTGCCACCTTTATGTTGCGAGGAGAGGCAGATTATTCGTGAGAATCAGTAAAGCGTACTCAACCTGTCGCATTAAAGTTGTCTTGGGAGAAGTTTCAAGAACTGTTCAATGACAAGTACTTTCCCAAAAGTATTCGTCACATGAAGGAGGTAGAGTTCATCAAGTTGGACCAGAATAATATGATCGTGTCTCACTACGAAGCTAAGTTTGCCGAGTTGTCCCGGTTTGCGTCCCACTTGGCTGATAATAAGGAGAGAATGACGCGAACGTTTTAAGAGGTTTAAAACCAGAGATACGTCAATATCTTATTTCTCATAAACTGTGTTTGTATTCAGATGTTGTAAATAGGGCTCAATTATTAGAGCGCGATAACGAGTTGACACAACCAAGAGAAAGAAACCGGCAGAATGAAAATACTAGTGGTAACAGCCATCGAAGCGGTGACAACAAACGCGGAGGGAATCAGCATGCCAGAAATGGTAACCACTCTGGTGGTAATCATGGCCAAGGAAATAAAAGTGGACATTTCAAGAAGAGGAGATTCAACAATGATGTAAAGACGTCAGAACCAACACCCGTTGTTGAGGAAGGAGAACGACCACCTATCATATGCTTCAAATACGGAGGGGAGGGACATATCAGTCCAAACTGTGCGATGACATCGAAAGCGTGTTATAATTATGGAAGAGAAGGTCACCCAACCCGATTTTGTCGTGCACGTAAGACAAGTCTAGTTGGAACGGTAACATAAAATACCATCCCAGACAAGTCAAAACCAGTAGTTGAAGGGAGAGCATTTGTTGTGACCTCCCAGAAAGCAAGGAAATCGAACGAGGTCATCACAGGTAAGCTTATTAAAAACTCTAGCGAAGTTTATAACTTATTTGATATCGGTTCTATCCATTCTTTTATTTCTCCTACTTGCGCTCAATGATTAAATTTGACTCTAGAGAAATTAGATTTTGACTTATCTGCGGAAACTCTGTTGGGAGAAACCTTCATTACATCCACTATTTATAAGTCTTATTTGGTTCAAATCGGTACCCTTACATTACCTGTCGATCTTATTTCATTGAAAATACTTACAATTGATGTGATTCTAGGGATTGATTGGTTAACTACTCATCATGCTAAAATTGATTATTTTCGTAAGGTTGTTAGATTTCATATTCCTAATAAACCTATTATGCGAATTCAAACGACCAAACCATTAAAATCAATCACGGTAATCTCAAGCCATACAGCTATTCGTTTATTGAAAAACGGATGTCAAGCTTTCTTAGCTCATGTCACAAATCTAAACAAAAATTCGTCAGTTTTGAATGATATTTCTATTGTTAATAAATTTCCTTACGTATTCCCTGAAGAACTTCCTGGCCTGCCCCTAGAGCGTGAAATTGAATTTTGTATCGACCTTGAACCCGGTACAAAACCCATTTTCAAAGCCCCATATCAGATGGCTCCTATTAAACTTCAGGAGTTAAAGACCCAATTACAGGAATTGTTGGATATCGGTTTCATTCAACCTAGTACTTCTCCTTGGGGTGCTCCTGTTCTATTCGTGAAGAAGAAAGATGGAAGTATACGACTTTGTATTGATTATCGGGAGTTGAATCATGTCACCATCAAAAATAAGTATCTGTTGCTTTGCATTGATGACCTGTTTGACCAGTTGCAAGGAGCACAATTCTTTTCAAAGATCGATCTTCGTTCTGGATATCATCAGCTAAAGGTTAGAAGTGAGGATATTCCAAAGAATGCCTTCAAAACTCGGTACGAACATTATGAATTCTTAGTCATGTCTTTTGGATTGACTAATGCTCCTACTGCCTTCATGGATATGATGAACCAAGTATTCAAGGAATATTTGGATCACTTTGTGGTCGTCTTTCTTGATGACATCCTTATTTATTCAAAAAGCCGTGAAGATCATGAGCAACACTTGAGGCTGATACTCCAAAAGCTTCATGAAAACAAGCTTTATGCCAAGTTAAAGAAACGCGAGTTCTGGCTTGAAGAAGTAGCATTCCTTGGGCACGTAGTATTAAGTCATGGAATATCTGTTGACCCAGCAAAGATTGAAGCTATTCAAAGTTGGGAGCAACCCAAATTAGTGACCGAAGTACGTAGCTTTCTCGGCTTAGCTGGTTGTTATCGGAGATTCGTGGACGAATTTTCTCGAATCGCTACTCCACTAACTCAGCTGACTTGTAAAGATACAAAATTCAGTTGGAGCGAGGAATGTGAGAATAGTTTTCAAGAACTTAAGAGAAGACTCATTTCAGCACCTGTTCTGACCATACCCTCTAGCTCAGAGGAATTTGTCATCTACAGTGATGCTTCGGGTAAAGGGTTAGGATGTGTTCTCATGCAACATGAGAAAGTCACAGCCTATGCCTCTCGATAACTCAAAGAATATGAGAGAAATTATCCTACTCGTGATCTAGAGTTGGCAGCAGTCTTTTTTTCACTAAAGATTTGGAGGCATTACTTGTATAGGGAGAAAGTGGAGATCTTTACGGATCATAAAAGCCTCGAATATTTCTTCACTCAAAAGGAACTCAACACGCGACAACGACGTTGGCTTGAACTGTTGAAAGATTATGATCATACCATCAAATACCATCCTGAAAAAGCGAACGTGATAGCTGACGCATTGAGTAGAAGATCATATGCGGGTACGAGTGCAATATTGTCAATGCAAAGGCCCATTTTGTGTGACTTGCAAAGGATGGAGATAGAGTTAAAGACTCCAAGGACCCATGTGCTGATGGCGAATATACGAGTAGAACTGACTTTAATCAATAAAGTTAAAGCTGCTCAAACTACAGACCTGGAGCTGATGTGTATGAGAGAGAAAGTGCAAGAAGATGCTATGTCGGAAGCAAGAATCGATAAAGAGGGAATACTTCGAGTCAACTCCAGACTTTGTGTTCCTAACGACCCTGATTTAAAGTATAAAATCATGTTGGAGGCGCACAACACACTGTTTGCAATCCATCCCGGAAGTACCAAAATGTATCATGATCTTCGACATATATTTTGGTGGGGAAATATGAAGAGAGAGATAGTGTTGTTTATCTCAAGGTGTCTAACGTGTCAACGAGTCAAGGCGGAGCATCAAGTACCAAAAGGTCCATTGGAACCACTTAAAATTTCATAATGGAAGTAGGAGCACATTACCATGAATTTTGTTACCGGTCTTCCCAAGGTTTCTCAAGGCATAGATGCAATTTGGGTCATTATTGATAGATTGACCAAGTCGGCTCATTTCCTACCTATATGAGAAATTTATACACTTGAACGTCTTGCTCGTATGTACATAAATGAGATTGTAAGATTGCATAGTATACCAGTATCCATAGTTTCTGATCGAGATCCAAGATTCTCTTCACGATTTTGGGTTAGTTTACAAAAAGCTATGGGAACAGATTTACGATTTAGTTTGGCATATCATCCTCAGACGGACGGACAATCAGAGAGGACTATTCAAGCTCTTGAAGATTTATTAACACTCTATGTCCTTGACTTCAAGGGAAGTTGGGACAAGTTCTTACCATTGGTGGAGTTTTTCTACAACAACAGCTATCAAACAAGTATTGACATGGCTCCATTCGAAGCGTTGTATGGAAGAAAGTGTTGTTCTCCAGGATGCTGGGATGAGGTGTGTGACACCCCCAAATCCCGATACTTCATTACCTCAAGATTTGGTGTTCACGTAATCAAAACATTCATTTCTAACTACCCAATCATAGTAGAATTGAATAATAAAAGAAAACCTACCCATACAGGATTAAACTTAAATAAAAAATCTCCCAGGTTATCCAACCTTTAACAACAATCATTCAAATGCGGAAAATTAAATAACTCCATTACAATCTTTAAATCAAATTCTAAAAGTAAACAATCAAAACTATTACAAGTCTTCAGTATTTATTCATCTTCCCTTTTCCCTTACTGGTGCTAGGTACGTCACCCGTTTCAACTTTAGCTGTAAGATATTTTATAGGCAAGAGTGAGCAAACAAGGCCCACTTGAAATAACAATAAGTAAATCTTTAAACTTTCACATCAATTGCCAATATTAGGCTCAATAGAACTGAACAATATATTCTATTAACTTTCTAAAAATTATAACATTCACTGAGGGTCTAATGACCACGAATCATGTCCACAGTTATAAGTAATCTTTCAACTTTAACTTTAACAGTCATAAAACTATAAGGACTCCACGTACTTAGAGGAATCAACCCTTCGTACAATGTATTGTGTACAACCATTTCAACGCTAAACGTAAACCCTATTAAAAGAGTTGTTCATCTCAGTATTCAGAATACAAGTCCGCACCAAAGTAAGTTTGGTTTGGATAAGCTTTCAAAGGAATTTGGAATTCAACGAACATCAACAAAGGATTAGTTGAATAAAACCAATAACACTATACTATAGAATAATCGTAACTGACTAAGTATTTCGTTCTAAGTTCATGCTTTAGGGATAATCTAATAGCATAACTATTGAATAACACATCATACCTTGCTTTGAATAACATTAAGCTAAGGTTACATCTTAGAATTTAATATCAAGCATGCACAACAAATAATAGCTTGAACGATAAACTAAAGGTACTTGCATGCTAATATAACAAGTTCAGAGTTAAGAAAGATTGCATAATCATAATAACTATCTCAACGAAAGTGCAAAGATGAGAAACTTGTATCATCATGAATAACTGGATACAATGAAGTTGCTTAATGGAAATACTTTACTCAATAAAGTATAACACATGAATTTTTTTGCATAATGAAGCTTTAGAATTAGAAAACTTGCTTAAGTATAACATAACAGTGAAAACCAACTTTGCTGAATAATAAAGTATCAAAGGTTAGGAAACTTGCCTCATGCGTAGGTTAAACAATTACTATTCACGTTCACCCCAAGTCCTACACATACCATATGTATTGACAATACACATTAGTTACACTAACATTACCTTTATGAGTTCCTTTACTACTCTTAGTATAGCTACTAACTAAGTTTAAGTTTAAATAACAACACATCTTTTCATGAACATTACCTTTTAGCTTTATTACAACTACTTAAGTGATCATGTCATTGCACCACATGTACATTAACAACTTGATACAACATCCTAATACATGTCAAACATGTTATCATTAAGTTATACTAATACCCAAAGGGTTGCACTTGCATTCGTGTATCCCGACGCCCTCCGATTGGCTCTAAATACACAACAATCCTAAAGATGGCCATTTTTACTACTGTTACGGACCTCAAATTAAAAAACTTAAAGCATGAAAGTTGTAGGTCTACTCGTCCTCTTTCCGAATCATTTGAATTACCTCAATCGAAGTTCGTATGAAAATATTATGGCTGTTTTACTACAAGAGGTCAAAACTGCCCAACTCGGACACTTTTTCGGCGTCGGGGCGCAGAACAGTGGCGCTGGGGCGCGAGCTACAGCGCTAGGGCGTGAACCTTGGCGCCAGGGCGCAAAATTTGGCACTGGGGCATGAATTTTGACGCTGGGGCGCCGCAACTCACAGAACCAACCCAGAAAGACAGAGCAAAGCTACTGTCTAATTTATTTTTAACAGTCAATGACATCCAACAACATGTATAACTTCATGAAAATTACACATAAAAGTTATGAAGCATTTGTGTATGAATTTTACATAACTAAACAACAATATCAGAGAACTAATTATTTGAAAACACTATTTTCCTTTAAAACCAAACCTTTAAAAATCAAAACTCCATTGTTGATATCTAAAGTACAGTGAACGAAATTTTCACTGTTATCAACCAAATTTGATTCCTTTGAAATATAAGTATACCAACGTCTAACAAATTAACATGCATAGTTCAATTAACATATACAAGGTTCAATTCGCGTATTAGTTCACAATTTTTATATAATCACATACCAATTTTGTTATTTTGCAAAATATACGTTCAAATATGTTTTTAACTGTAAAACCAAGTTCCTCTTTCTTTAACACGTAATTAGCATACAGTTATGTATATATATATGTAACAATAACAACTAAACGTACACATGTTTCCCCAACCAATTTTTACAAACATAGTTTTACAGAGAGTTTTGTAAAACTCTTATGCACAGACATATACCAGAAAACAGAGACTACCAAGTTCATAGAAAAATGGCTTAAAACATATCTACATACATACGTTAAGGTTTTAGGAACCTACCTTTTTTTTGTTGCTTTAGAAAACTTGTAAATCACTGAAGAAAATCTTGACAATCTCTGAGCTTTCCTCTCTCTATCTCTCTCTCAACTATCTCAGACAAACTCCAAATTTTGATTAGGCTTAAGCCAAAATAGCATATACGTAATATTAACTAAAAACCAACGCTTACTTTTAAAACGTATAGAACTGACGCCACACTTATTACCCTAATAATATATATCGGTTACCACATACATATATATATATATATATATATATATATATATATATATATATATATATATATATATATATATATATATTATTTACTTAATAAATTAAATTCAAAAGAAATTCAAAAGCCATAAGGCTTTGTTTGACAAATCATTTAAAAATAAAGGGTTAATATACTTACACCTTGTTTGGCAAAACTAAATTAAAATTACATTAATTTATTTTAATAACTCTTTATAACATAGTTATATGTCACACTTTATTTAATAACAATTTATTAAATAAATTACTTAATCACATAATTCAATCCACATAACACATTAATTATTTAACAAATAAATAATTAACTAAATAAACTCAATCACATTGAACAATTACTTATTCAATAATAAACACATCCAATAAATATTTATATAAATCAATAAATATTTATAACTTACATTTTAAAAATATGGAATGTTACAAGTGGGTGAAGCAACGTTGTTGGGACCGGAGTTGGTACGAATGACTACGAAAAAGATTCAAACGATCCGGCAACGTATAAAAAACTCACAAGATCGACAAAAGAGTTATGCTGATCTTCATCGAAAGGATGTGAAATTCGATATTGGAGATCTTGTGTTGTTACGTGTTGCTCCATGAAAAGGAGTTACGATATTTGGAAAGAGTGAAAAGCTCAATACTCGATTCATTGGCCCATTTTTAATCCTCGATCGAGTAGAAACTGTGGCTTATAGACTCACTTTACCGTCAAGTATGTCTCGTGTTCATAACGTTTTTCACATATCTATGTTACGTAAATATGTGAAAGACCCGCACCACATTATTGAGTTAGAACTTGACGAAATAGCAGAAGATTTAACGTATGAAGAGGTTCCTGTTCAAATCTTGGATAAGAAGGATCATGTTCTACGCTCCAATGTTATACCTCAAGTCAAAGTTTTGTGGAGGAACCACGATGTTGAGGAAATGACCTGAGAGTTAGAATCTGAAATAAAATCAAGGTATCCTTATCTCTTCGACATATCAGGTATGTACCCTAATTTCGAGGGCGAAATTTCATAAGAAGGGGAGATTGTAAGACCCTAATTTTTTTTATAAAGATGAATTTTCTATAAATATCATTTTTAAATATTATGGAATGAATTTGATATAATGTTATAGTTGTGGGTAATATTTAAAATTTTTGCAAAGTACGCAAGTTGTTGTATAATATTCGATTGGTCGGGAAATATTCGTTTTAACAGGGAATATTCGTACGATGGCACAATCATTGGTGGACCCCACAATAGAATTATTGTCGGATTGAGAAAATGACAAAAATATTTTATGAAAATAACGGTGGAAGTTTTACCGTTAATACTGTTGAACTACTCGGTAGTAAAAGTACAGTAATACGCGTGGTTGCATAGTAGCACACGGTATTGATTATTGATGCTTATATGATAAGCCACTCAGTTTTGTTTTATTAGTATTATTAATGTAATAAAACAGAAAAGTTTTTTATATAAAATATAATACTTTTATAAAGTTATTCTATAAATACAATATATTATATTTTATTATGCATAGTGTTTGCATAGTGCCTGCATAGTATTTGCATAGTAAAATCTTTTTATATAAAATATAATACTTTTATAAAGTTATTCATTTTATTAGATTATAAATAGAATATATTATATTTTATTTAAAAGATTTTACTTTAAATATGGATCGTCCGATTAAAAGTAAATCAATCTGGACCGTTCATGAATTAGTTACTATGCAGTCCATTCTTCTATAAATAGAAGCTCATTCCTTCAATATTTCTTACGAATTCACTGAAACTCTAGAGAGAGAAATTATAGAGGGAAAGAAGAAAAGTATTCTGCTACTGCACTACTCATGTATCCAGTACTTTTCTTCTTAAAGAAAGGGGTATTATTTCTTTTGTATTCATGAAGAGAACTTCTGTTATTCCATTATTTATTATTCTGTTGGAATAACCTGTATACGCGGGCTACCCTATACTTGGTGAAACTCTTATGTTATTACATTCTTTATTATTCTATTAGAATATCTTGTCGGTGCATTTACGCCGGACCTGGTTCCATTATTTGATATTTTATCAGAATATCCTATCGGCGCGTTTACGCATGACCTGATTCTATTATTTATTTTCCTGTTAGAATAACATGTCTGTGCGGTCTATTGCATACTTGGTGAATTCTTTTGTTATTCCATTCGTTATTATACTCAATTGGTTAAAGTTTTGGCTTTTATACTCCATGAAGTTAGTAGAATATCTTTGATATTTGCGCTTCATCCAGTATCTTTTTATGAAAATATTCTTTTGAGCATTCTTAAATTTTACTCTACAAAGCTGTATCAAGTTGACAATGTGGACGTTGTTGGTTCCTAGATAAATTAATTCTTGAACTTATTTTATTGAATTCTTATATCATTGTCATCATCCTCATGTTTATATTTTGTTGAAAGTCATCTATGGCATGTAGTTCATAGATGGACTTGGTATGATTATAACCAGGGATTATTCGGTGTAATCCTGACCGTAATGTTACAAATGATGTGTTAAAAGTCCTCATTGGCCCGTAGTGCATTGATGGACAGTTGTTTGCATGATCATGACCATGGATGAATACACGAATATCCTTGGCCCGTAGTGCATGGATAATTTGTGGTTGTGATACTAATGAATATCCTTAGCCGTGGTGCAGGGATGATATGGACTATTTATTAAGTTGAGTCTCAGCGATAAAAGTGATGAAAACCCTTTTAAATCATAAAAGATAGTAGATTTTAATCTCTACTTGAATCTTTTAATGGATTGCTTGTTCCGCTGCAGTTAAACTTGATGTCTATTGTATTTTATCAGTTTAACATTGTTGAAGACTAATGATGATTTATTCTGCATTATTTTAGTCATAATATTTTTTAATGGGCTAGTTGAGCTCACCCTTTCTTTCACCATTCTCTTCAGGAAATGAGAACGTAGCCGGGACTAGGCGAGGAACGGAGTGACGGTCCAGATGATAGTATTAGTAGTCCTCACTATTCTGTTAAATAGTGTGACAATAACTCTAATGAGGACTTATTCTGAGAGTAGATATTGACTGGAAGACAATATTTGTATTAAAACTCACAGCTCTCTTGTTGTATATTAAAGATTGTATTTGTATTCTGTACCATGTATTTGGCGACTCAGAACAGGTGATGTATACCTATTTTTGGGGCGTCACAGTTGGTATCAAAGCTTAGGGATATGATCCCTGGCAAAGATATGAGACTAGAACTAGGAGGGGAGAGACGGGGAATTCCTTCTCTAATATGACCTACCTAAGTTTATTTGGTATTTAATTGCTCGGTCAGAGTATAAAGATATTATGTTACATGTCAATTAACCTTTGTTTTGTGGCAGTATCTGAAAATGACATCCGAGAATGTTGAGAATAACAATGGAGCACAGGAGACCGTTGAGGTTCCACATATCAATAATCAGGATAATGTACATCAGGAAGGCGACAATCCTCGTGCAAACAACAACACTAAGAAAATGATGAATGATGGAATGTTTAGAGGCTTTATGCAATTCATACAAAATTAGGCGAAAGAGGCTCCTCTCCAAAATGTAGGTGAAAACACTGGAAACCTTTAACTTTAACCCTTTATCAATTTAACCATTAAATAGAATAATAATTATAAGAAAAATGAATACTTGCATTTCATAAAATTCGGGGTCTTACAGAAAAGGCGAGGAAACCCTGTCCAATTTGCTATGTACACACTATAAACTGAGTGCTTTCTCATTTTAAACACTTGTGAGCTTATATATTGCTATATTTTTACCGGCAGGAGCCGCGTGTTCATCCATTTAAAGCTATTGAAGACAACTTTGGCAGTCCACTATAAGCCTTCATACACGTTCTAAAGCCTTTCTCTACTATTGTGCACACACCGTTCTTTACGTTAAGAGTCGGGTTTACGTGTGTGTATGCCCATACTTCGGTCCGTGACTTTTATTTCTGTTTATATATATATATATATATATATATATATATATATATATATATATATATATATATACGGTTGTCGAACTCTGTTCGATAAGCCTGGATTTACATCCAGAGCGTTTACTTCTTATATATATATATATATATATATAAATACTTATATATATGTTGTTGCCATCAAACTATGTTGGATTGAGTCTGGATTTCACATCCGGTGAGTTTACCGTTATATATATATATATATATATATATATATATATATATATATATATATATATATATATATATATATGGTCTCGTTCAAAAGCATTACTGCTAAATAACATTACTTGCTTAAAGATCATTCCTATTTAAAAGCTCCGTGTTTTAAATTCTCTCCTCACTCGCCTGCTACAAAATTGAAGCTGCTAAAATCGGAATCCTTGAAATCGATTGTTGCAAAATCAAAGAGAGAGAGAGAGAGAAACTGAAGCCCTTGATCCATTCCAGAACGCGATTGCTGGAAAATCGAAGCCCCTTAGTTGGATCCCTATCAAGCCCTAGAATCATATTCTTCCCCTCCCTCCGCTGCCGCCTTTGCCCGTCGTCTCCTCCCGCCGTGCAGCTCCAGCCCAGCCCCAAGTCTGTCTTCTATTTAACAGTAGGAAATTGTTTACTTCCTCCGTTTCAGAAATTATTTACTAATGATATTTTGGAGAAAGACGATGAAATTCAATTCGGTACTTGAAATTTATATACTTGATTTGACACTCAAATTCTTCCTCTGTTCTTCTGATTATATACTTAATGTTATTTAGCTCTAATACTATGTGCTAGAATCCATAGTGTTTATTGAACCCATATAATGTTATGTGCTAGAACCCAATCTTGTTTATTGAAAGCCGACTTTAAATGGACTTAACTAGACCACATAATTTGTTTTTGAAAAGAAAATAGAAGTTGGAAATTGCCTTAATAACTGATTAAATCGAACTTAATATGATTGTCGCTTTGTTGATACTTTTTTACCAGTTGTAATTTTGTAGTATATTTAGCCTTTTTGGGCAGTAAGAAAGAATGAATGCTAGGTAAATGAAAATCAGAGTTTCTGTTGAATTTTGAGAATTTGTTGCAATTTGATGAATATTCCTATCATTTATGCTCTAGCCTCATAAACAATTGTAAAGTTCTCAAATTTTTACAATGATAATTTCCTGTTCTTGCGCATAGTTACATTTGTGTGAATTTGATGAGTTCAGAAGTGTCTAAGAATTGAGAATAATATTGATGAGAAGAGTGATGCAGGTTCTTTTGAGTTGGAGAATTTGACAAAGTTATAACTTATAAGTAAGGTAGCTTTAGCCCTTGGGTTTACTCCAAACAGGAGTTAAGCACAAAATTAACTATTACGCAGAACTAGACATGAGTTGCAGAACTATTATTCTGCTTAACATTTTGTGCTTGATGCTTTCAATATGGCATACGATTCTTGGCTAAAGGAGATGACTTTAGTTCAGCTATTTTGCAGAACTAAGCAGTTTAACGCAAATTTGTTAGGCCTGTAAATAAGATATACATTTATTTTGTTGAAGATTAAAAACCAAAGATAACTTTTATACATGTGTTTGGTTATTACATTATCTATCATCTAATTTGGAAGACAAGATGGGGACAGATTGTTGAAGATTGAAAACCAAAGATAACTAATCTTTTTTTTGAAATTTTATTTTTTTACGGCCTTATAGCCCTCCCTACACTGTCCATGAAGTCAAAATTCTTCCACTTTGAAACATATCTCTTTGTAATGAGTAAACCTCTTCCATAGAAGATGCATATGTTAATTGCATTGTATTATATGCTTAGCATAAGATTGGCCACCCTGTCACAAGTTTTAGTGACCAATTTACTAATTTAATATCAAATTCCTTAATTGTAACTTGGCTAAGTCTCAGAAGTTTTCTTATTTGGAAGTTGGAATTACTTAAGAATAGAATGTTACATTTGGTGAGCAGATGATATTCTATTATCCATTGGTTGTCATTCTCACAGAGTCATGTCAAAGTGGAAAAAGTAAAGTTTTTCATTTTTTTCTTTCTATTACCCATTGGTTGCCATTCTTTGTGTATAGAAATATTAATATATATTTATATAGTTAGGAGAGGACCATGAGCGTGTGATGGGTGGCTTACACTCCACTGAGCTGGTACAATGCTAATCCCTTTCTAAGAATCTCTAAATTCCAGTAACATGTTATTTATCATGTTCAACAATAGCTAAATTGTGTAAGATGTTGGTTTTCTTTGTTTTTCTAGTATTTTTCCACTTTTTATGTGAAATTTTAAATTGAATCATCTTTGAATCGAGTAGTCCACTATTTCACTTTCTATGTCATAGCCCTTATCTATCATTTTTCTGTTCATTTTACTTGATAGGTGGTATTTGCTCATAACTCATGATTCATTGTGATGTATATTTCAAGTGTTAAAGCATTCTTGTTTCAACCAAACTAAGAGCATTCATGGAAACACCAAAAGATTGTTTTTTTTTTCTCAACCAGTCTTGTGAATTTTCTCAACTGTGGAATGCTTTCAGATGCAATAGGTTTCCTTGAGTGGCTTGAGATGCAACATGTGCTTGAATTCCTTTAGTTTATTGAGTAGGTTGGTTAGCTCTTTGGGTACTTGCTGAAGTCTTCATCATTGTTGACTTCAATGAGAAACTGTCATGATTACATCAAACATAAAATTGGGTAATAATCTTTATATTCTTGCAAATCTTAGTTAGTTGAAGGATCGACACTGTAACATTCCAGATTTTTTTTTAAAATGTAAGTTATAAATATTTATTGATTTATATAAATATTTATTGGATGTGTTTATTATATAATTGGTCAATTTGATTGAGTTGATTTAGTTAATTATTTATTTGTTAAATAATTAATGTGATTAGTTAATTATTTATTTGTGATTAGTTAATTATTTATTTGTTAAATAATTAATGTGTTATGTGGATTGAGTTATGTGATTAAGTAATTGATTTAATAAATTATTATCAAATAAAGTGTGACAAATAACTATGTTATAAGAGTTATTAAAATAAATTAAAGTAGTGTATTTTAGTTTTACCCAAACAAAGCGTAAGGATATAAACTATTTTATTTTAAAGGGATTTGTCAAACAAAGCCTGATGACTTTTGAATTTTTAATTTTTAAATTTGTAAATAATTTTAATAAAATAAATAATAAATATAACGTATTGATATATGTTGTAGACGTTATTTTGATAACTGATGATGGCTATTAAGGCCATATCAGTTTGTGTTTTCTTATGTTACGCATACTAGCTATCAGAACATCATTCTAGTTGTGTTAGGCAATAGAGAGAATTGAGACTTGAGAGAATTTGAGAGAGTGCTTGTGCAGAGAAGAACAATTCCACTGTTTTAATTTTCCGCTGGTGATTGTAATAAAGGTTAGATGACCTTGGATTTATTTGAGATTATGTAACCCTTTAATGGGAGATTTATTATTTTAACTTTTGAGTTTAATTTTATCCTTTGGATATGGGTAGTTAGTTATGATTTAATTGGACAGTGAACACTATGAACCTTAGGTGGGGGAAACCTTAGGCTATAATCTTCTAGGAGATCGAAAAATATAGAGGTGATAAACTCTTATCGAGTTCTAAGGAATGAATTAAGGAAATTCATTGAAGATAAAATGATAAAAGACTTTATGTGCTTATGTGTTAATGACTTATGTGCTCGTGAGTACTTAGGAGTAGCAAGTATTATACATATCAAGTTGTGGAGTTATTAAAACTTTGTTGTCAGAGATAGGGATTAGGAGCCCTGAGAAGTTATATAGTTTGAGTATGGTTGGTATTGGGAAAGCCATACCCGTGGATTTTTGTTGTAGAACTTGGGTATGAGCTTGAGTTTGATCCGGAAGATGAATTTTAGAAGGTAAATATGAAGTATGAGTAAGAAGAGTTAGGAAAGCCATAGAGCTAGCGTAAAAAGATGTCGCGACTCAAGACTTTACCGCACGACTTGCAGATGTAGAGTAGAGATTATTTCAGTTAAAGTATTAAAGAGGATAGTTATTAGTTATTAACGAGATTGCACATGAATGGTTAGGGAAAGGAGTCAACGAAGAGGGCAAAAGCTGAGGACGCATGGATGAAGACTTCTAAACGCAAAAAAAATAAAAATAAAAATAAAAATAAAAGCGTGTTGAAGACAAGTTGAAGAGTGCCAAACGAATGATGGAACTTAGTATTTAATCTTCCACTCTCCTGATGATTCGTATCGTGGAGCAAGAGCGAAATGAAGCTGTACAACGTAGACCGTTCTTATAGATTGCAAGAAAAACAATAAGATGATATATAAATTAGAATGGAAATTAATAGAAATGGATCCTAACTTTTGAATTAAATAGTGGGATGTGATGAAGTAATCCTAAAATTTTATTATTTCGGGATAAATAATATAAATAGCAGTGTGGTTATTTTGTGATGTGGTGATGCAATAAATGAATAAACTATTATCATTGTTTATTAAGAAATATTATATGTTATCTAATAGGTCAAGTTTTAATCAGTAAAATGCCTCCTAGAAGAAGACAACAGTGTCAATAGAGCCCCAATGAAAATGCATACGATAGGGAAGCTAACGCAAATCTAGTGCCACAATTAGTGAATTTGCTGGTGGGAGCACTGGCAAATCAACTGAATTTCTGGCTGTATAATCAAATCTCGATGTTCGAACCAAATTCGTTTACAACAGGTTTGGAAAGAACGATTGATGTAGACGGGGAAGGTAATACGCTGGCATACAATCAAGAGCAGAGGGGAAATAAGAGTGAAGATGATAAGGTGGGTGATAGTCATACCGGTAACGCTTGTAAAAGAAAGTGGGACAGTAATGTTAACGCTGAAATCAGCAAGGGAAGGAAAAGAAGAAGGTAGAGGCGTGTAGCAACTGCGGAAAGAAACATGTAGGTCTTTGTTTGAGGGGAAAAAGGGTGTGCTTTAATTGTGGATCGAAGGATCACATTGCACCAAAATGTTCAAGACCGAGGAAGAAAGCCTGCTTCACGTGTGGATCGAAGGAGCACTTGGCTCGAGGTTACCCAAAGAAAGCGGTAGGAAAAGCAAGTGAAAGCAAAGGGGGCAGTGGAAAACTGGTTATTGTAGAGTCAACTCCGCCGTGTCGACCAACTGAACAATCATCCAATATGAAGATCCAGAACGTAACGTAAGGTATGGTTCCGATCAGTTATCTATACGGCTGCGTGTTAGTTAACTTAACCTCTACTTGTTAATTTATGCCTGATGAATTAATTTAGAAACTAGATTCGCTCCGGGAAGAGTTAGATTATTCCTTAAAAATTAGAAAGTGTGAATAGTGATTTCTTTTAAGTTGATGTGTAGAATTGTCGTGTTGTATTAAAGACCACGTGTTAAATCATGTGGTGATAAGTTATTGTCAAAGAAAGTGCATAATCTTAAGACTCTGAGGAAGTCAAAGGTAGTATTTTGTTCTTTTAGCTATAAGATGTCTGTACGGTAGAGTTAATTATCGATTTTATAAAATAAGAAGTTATTAAGAAAATAATTTGTGGGTTATGTGAAGATCAGGATAGTTACATAGTTAGCTAAGTTAAGGAGGAAATCGGTGGAATTTATACGGGCAAGAAATTATAGAGTGAATTTTCAAGAATTGAAGAAGAATTTAGTTAGCACCTATGTTTTCTCTACCAGATAGTAAAGAAAACTTTGTGTTGTATAGCGACGTATCGTACCATGTATTAGACGGTGTGTTTAGGCAGAATAACAGGGTCATTTCTTACGGATCACGTCAGTTAAAATTTTTAATTGAAAGGGGATCCGACTCACGATTCAGAGATAGGGGTATTTAAACATGCGTTGAAGTGATAGTGAGAGTTGATCAAGGATTGTGAATACAAAGTCCTAAATAGTTATAGTTGGAAGTAGAAGGAAGAAACTAGGTTTCACTAATACCAGGAATTTTAAAAGGAAGTTTTGCATAAAATTTATATATTGAATCAACTAGGAAGCACGAAATTATATATTGCCTTCAATATTACTATTTGTGGCAAGATATGGTGGTAGATTTTTGGTATGTCAAAGTGAGCATATTACATATCGAGCAGTGTGTGAAGTTATGAAATCGTTTCAAGACATGATGTTTCTGTGTCAATTGTGTCGAACCAAGATTCACGATTTACATCAAATTTTCAAAAAGGGTTTGCAAGAACGTGTGGAACGCAATTAGAAAGAAGTATATCATATCGTTTGCAAATCGATTGCCAAACTAAAAGGAAGTCCAAACATCGAAAGACGTGCTAAGCACACGAGAAGTTTTTGAAAATGTCCTATGAGGAATCCGTATTGAGCAAGTTATGGGTAAGTTAAATAATTTAAGAGTAAGGTAGTGTTTGGTGGAATTTCAACTGAGGACTCATATGGTGACTAAGTCGTACAAACGTTGGTATGGGCAGAAGTTTTGTGCATGTACTTGGTTTATCACATGGATAATCATTGGAATATCGGTATCGCGCTATCAAGGTATATGTGGTGGAAAGGTGATTCTTCTCTCATGTATATATTTAATAGCTAGAGGTTTTTAAGACTAAGTTAGATGATATTAGGATTAGGTTCAGTTCTTAAAACTAAAGCATATGGTAAGTTTGTGACTCAAAATCAGATGGTATGTTTTGAACCCCTCAGCGAATGGACGCCTATGGTCTGACTAGGATAAGTTCCTAAACTCGTATGATTATGGCAAGTTCCTGGATTTCCAAAGTGTGGTAAGTTTGATGAACAATTGGGTATAAAGCGGTTATAGTATAGGAAGTGTTGATAAAGTTGAAAGATGATTTTGAGGTAGCCTTACCTCTATAGTTAGAGTGCATTCGAAATGTTTTTCATGTTTCGGTGAGATGATCGAACAAGCTCGACTGCAATCATGTGATCAAGTACGACAATGTCGAAGATGCTACGTGAGAACTCAAAACTGAAATGATGAAGAATTACCCTGAGTTATTTGTTTAATCTGTGTCTTCGATTCTGGGGACAGAATCTTTGTAAGTAGAAAAGAATGTAACGAATGATTTGTTTGAGTTGTGATTCTGAGGACCGAATCCTTTTAAGATGTGAATGATGTAACATTCCAGATTTTTTTTTTAAAATGTAAGTTATAAATATTTATTGATTTATATAAATATTTATTGGATGTGTTTATTATATAATTGTTCAATTTGATTGAGTTGATTTAGTTAATTATTTATTTGTTAAATAATTAACGTGTTATGCAGATTGAGTTATGTGATTAAGTAATTGATTTAATAAATTATTATTGAATAAAATGTGACAAATAACTATGTTATAAGAGTTATTAAAATAAATTAAAGCAGTTTATTTTAGTTTTACCCAAACAAAGCGTAAGGATATAAACTATTTTATTTGAAAGGGATTTGCCAAACAAAGCCATATGGCTTTCGGATTTTTAATTTTTCAATTTGTAAAAAATTTAAATAAAATAAATAATAAATATAACGTATTGATATATGTTGTAGACGTTATTTTGATAACTGATGATGGCTATTAAGGCCATATCAGTTTGTGTTTTCTTATGTTACGCATACTAGCTATCAGAACTTCATTCTAGTTGTGTTAGGCAATAGAGAGAATTGAGACTTGAGAGAATTTGAGAGAGTGCTTGTGCAGAGAAGAACAATTCCAGTGTGTAGCAAGGATTTCTGTTAAGAAGAAAAAGGTATGTTCTACCACTTTGATATTATTTATGAGTATTTCGGTGAAGCTTTGTTATACTCTATGAATTCTATTTCTTCTATGCTCTGTGAGTTCTAGTTTTTCTTCCGAATTGTTGTTATGTAACTAAGCTATGGGAGTTGTAAATGTTTATAGTGATTAGATATGGTGTTTAAACAATTATCGCATGCAAATTTCGTTTACAGTAGGAAGAAAATTTGTCAGTATATGTATTCTTGGTATGTTTCCATATGTAATCATGTAAGTACCAATTTTAATGGCCAATTTGGTTGTCAAATTGTAAATTGATGTTTGTTTATGGTATTTCATTGAGATACGAACAGAACGTAGGTTGAATAGAGTATTTTGATCTATTAATGAATTCACAGTGTTTACTGTGTTATCAACTATGGAGTTTTAGTTTTTTTTAAACCGTGTTTTCAAAATTGAAGTTTTCTAAAATCTTGGTTGAGTCGTTGTTAATTAGTATCTGAATAATTGGTTATGATTATGGGTAAATTATGTTAGTTGTTCATGTAAATTTAGATGTTAGCAGTATATCATTTAGTACAAAATTTAGTTGTTCTGTTATTCGTCGTTGGGTTCTCTGAGTTTCGGCGCCCCAGCGCCAAATTTCGTGCCCCAGCACCAAAGCTCGCACCCCAGCACTGGAACTTGCACCTCGACACTGATACTCGCGCCCCGGCAACACTGATCCGCGCCCCGGCGCCGAAAAAATTGTTTGAGTTGGGCAATTTTGACCTCCTATAGTAAAACAGCCATAACTTTCTCATACGAACTCCGATTTATTTGATTCAAGATGATCCGGAACGAGGATGAATAAACTTACAACTTTCATGCTTTAAAGTTTTTAATTTGAGGTCCGTAACAGTAGTCAAAATGGCCATCTTTAGAACTATTGTGTATTTGGAGTCAATCGGAGGGCGTCAGGATGCGCGAATGCAAGTGCAACCCTTTGTGTATTAATATAACTTAATGATAACATGTTGGAGATGTAATATGATGTTTTATCAAGTTGTTAATGTGTATGTGGTGCAATGACTTGATCACTTAAGCAGTTGTAATAAAGCTAAATAGTGATGTTCATGAAAAGATGGATATTGTTAGGAAGTTATATGGAACTAATATTAGTATAACTAATGTGTATTGTCAATACATATGGTATATGTAGGACTTGTGGTGAACGTGAGTAGTGATTATTTAACCAACGCACGAGGCAAGTTCCCTAACCTTTGCTACTTTATTATTTAGCAAGGTTACTTTTCACTGTTATGTTATACTTATGCAAATTCTCTATTTCTAATCTATTGTTTAACGATTTATTGTCATGCAAGTTCTTTAACCCTCATTTATTCAAAGTCTATATTATTATTGTAAGAAGTGTGTTTATTCAGCTACTAATAACTGTTGTTTGATCTTCGTTCCTCAATATCACTATACTATCTTACGTTATTGTACCGAACTCTAAGTTGCTTAGCGATTCTTTACCAATTCAACTAATCCTTAGTTGATGAATGTTCTAAACTCTAAATTACCCTTGAAGTCTACCCAAACCAAACTTCATTTGGTTTGCATATATACTCACACAAAATTTGAAAGCATGTTGTCGATGATAACATTTGTTCAATTTAGAAATTATTAATACTCTAGCTCTTATTGATTCATCAATATACCTTGTTCATAAAGATATTATAATCAAACTCTTAATAGTTATTTGTTTCTATCTGATTCAACCAGTACTTGGTTGATGAGCATTCTAAAGATCTAGAATTCCTTGAAAGCTAATTCCCAATCAAACTCCCTTTGGTTCGGAACCTGATGATCTAAGCTGAGATGAACAACCCTATTATTAGGGGATTATTTTAGAGATACGCAATAACGTTAAAATGTTTGCGCAATACATAGTACAAAGGGCTGATCACCTGGAGTACGAGATGATGGTCCATATAGTTGTTTAGACTGTTAAAGGTTACAGTAGAAACACCCGTGAACCTAGGACATAGATGATGATTATAGTCTTTTAGACTGTTAAAGGTTAAAGTAGAAATTCTTGTAAACCTAGAATAGAGTTCGTGGTCTTGTGACCCTCAGTATATTCTTTGATGTTGTTATCTATTGTTAACTTAAACGTTCATTATTCCTTTAAACTCATTGCTGTTGAATTAAAGTTTCTTGTTTCGGTAAGAATACTTTACCATTGAAAGCTCAGTTAATTGTTATTCATAAAACGTTATTGTATATTATCCTTCTTGTGAGCAATTGTTTGCTCACTCTTGCACAAAATAATGCAGATGAAGTTACGAAGTTTGAAAAGCTTTCTATAAGCAAGGGCAAGGACAAAGTGCTTGATTTGACGACAACGTTTAATTTATATTTTTATTTATGAAGCTTATGTAATGGATTTAATTATAATCATGTTTTAATTTTCCGCTGGTGATTGTAATAAAGGTTAGATGACCTTGGATTTATTTGAGATTATGTAACCCTTTAATGGGAGATTTATTATTTTAACTTTTGAGTTTAATTTTATCCTTTGGATATGGGTAGTTAGTTATGATTTAATTGGACAGTGAACACTATGAACCTTAGGTGGGGGAAACCTTAGGCTATAATCTTCTAGGAGATCGAAAAATATAGAGGTGATAAACTCTTATCGAGTTCTAAGGAATGAATTAAGGAAATTCATTGAAGATAAAATGATAAAAGACTTTATGTGCTTATGTGTTAATGACTTATGTGCTCGTGAGTACTTAGGAGTAGCAAGTATTATACATATCAAGTTGTGGAGTTATTAAAACTTTGTTGTCAGAGAGATTGATGAAGGAAGATAGGGATTAGGAGCCCTGAGAAGTTATATAGTTTGAGTATGGTTGGTATTGGGAAAGCCATACCCGTGGATTTTTGTTGTAGAACTTGGGTATGAGCTTGAGTTTGATCCGGAAGATGAATTTTAGAAGGTAAATATGAAGTATGAGTAAGAAGAGTTAGGAAAGCCATAGAGCTAGCGTAAAAAGATGTCGCGACTCAAGACTTTACCGCACGACTTGCAGATGTAGAGTAGAGATTATTTCAGTTAAAGTATTAAAGAGGATAGTTATTAGTTATTAACGAGATTGCACATGAATGGTTAGGGAAAAAAGTCAACGAAGAGGGCGAAAGCTGAGGACGCATGGATGAAGACTTCTAAACGCAAAAAAAATAAAAATAAAAATAAAAATAAAAATAAAAATAAAAATAAAAGCGTGTTGAAGACAAGTTGAAGAGTGCCAAACGAATGATGGAACTTAGTATTTAATCTTCCACTCTCCTGATGATTCGTATCGTGGAGCAAGAGCGAAATGAAGCTATACAACGTATACCGTTCTTATAGATTGCAAGAAAAACAATAAGATGATATATAAATTTGAATGGAAATTAATAGAAATGGATCCTAACTTTTGAATTAAATAGTGGGATGTGATGAAGTAATCCTAAAATTTTATTATTTCGGGATAAATAATATAAATAGCAGTGTGGTTATTTTGTGATGTGGTGATGCAATAAATGAATAAACTATTATCATTGTTTATTAAGAAATATTATATGTTATCTAATAGGTCAAGTTTTAATCAGTAAAATGCCTCCTAGAAGAAGACAACAGTGTCAATAGAGCCCCAAGGAAAATGCATACGATAGGGAAGCTAACGCAAATCTAGTGCCACAATTAGTGAATTTGCTGGTGGGAGCACTGGCAAATCAACTGAATTTCTGGTGTATAATCAAATCTCGATGTTCGAACCAAATTCGTTTACAACAGGTTTGGAAAGAACGATTGATGTAGACGGGGAAGGTAATACGCTGGCATACAATCAAGAGCAGAGGGGAAAAAAGAGTGAAGATGATAAGGTGGGTGATAGTCATACCGGTAACGCTTGTAAAAGAAAGTGGGACAGTAATGTTAACGCTGAAAATCAACAAGGGAAGGAAAAGAAGAAGGTAGAGGCGTGTAGCAACTGCGGAAAGAAACATGTAGGTGTTTGTTTGAGGGGAAAAAGGGTGTGCTTTAATTGTGGATCGAAGGATCACATTGCACCAAAATGTTCAAGACCGAGGAAGAAAGCCTGCTTCACGTGTGGATCGAAGGAGCACTTGGCTCGAGGTTACCCAAAGAAAGCGGTAGGAAAAGCAAGTGAAAGCAAAGGGGGCAGTGGAAAACTGGTTATTGTAGAGTCAACTCCGCCGTGTCGACCAACTGAACAATCATCCAACATGAAGATCCAGAACGCAACGTAAGGTATGGTTCCGATCAGTTATCTATACGGCTGCGTGTTAGTTAACTTAACCTCTACTTGTTAATTTATGCTTGATGAATTAATTTAGAAACTAGATTCGCTGAGGGAAGAGTTAGATTATTCCTTAAAAATTAGAAAGTGTGAATAGTGATTTCTTTTAAGTTGATGTGTAGAATTGTCGTGTTGTATTAAAGGCCACGTGTTAAATCATGTGGTGATAAGTTATTGTCAAAGAAAGTGCATAATCTTAAGACTCTGAGGAAGTCAAAGGTAGTATTTTGTTCTTTTAGCTATAAGATGTCTGTACGGTAGAGTTACTTATCAATTTTGTAAAATAAGAAGTTATTAAGAAAATAATTTGTGGGTTATGTGAAGATCAAGATAGTTACATAGTTAGCTAAGTTAAGGAGGAAATCGGTGAAATTTATACGGGCAAGAAATTATAGAGTGAATTTTCAAGAATTGAAGAAAAATTTAGTTAGCACCTATGTTTTCTCTACCAGATAGTAAAGAAAACTTTGTGTTGTATAGCGACGTATCGTACCATGTATTAGACGGTGTGTTTAGGCAGAATAACAGGGTCATTTCTTACGGATCACGTCAGTTAAAATTTTTAATTGAAAGGGGATCCGACTCACGATTCAGAGATAGGGGTATTTAAACATGCGTTGAAGTGATAGTGAGAGTTGATCAAGGATTGTGAATACAAAGTCCTAAATAGTTATAGTTGGAAGTAGAAGGAAGAAACTAGGTTTCACTAATACCAGGAATTTTAAAAGGAAGTTTTGCATAAAATTTATATATTGAATCAACTAGGAAGCACGAAATTATATATTGCCTTCAATATTACTATTTGTGGCAAGATATGGCGGTAGATTTTTGGTATGTCAAAGTGAGCATATTACATATCGAGCAGTGTGTGAAGTTATGAAATCGTTTCAAGACATGATGTTTCTGTGTCAATTGTGTCGAACCAAGATTCACGATTTACATCAAATTTTCAAAAAGGGTTTGCAAGAACGTGTGGAACGCAATTAGAAAGAAGTATATCATATCGTTTGCAAATCGATTGCCAAACTAAAAGGAAGTCCAAACATCGAAAGACGTGCTAAGCACACGAGAAGTTTTTGATAATGTCCTATGAGGAATCCGTATTGAGCAAGTTATGGGTAAGTTAAATAATTTAAGAGTAAGGTAGTGTTAGGTGGAATTTCAACTGAGGACTCATATGGTGACTAAGTCGTACAAACGTTGGTATGGGCAGAAGTTTTGTGCATGTACTTGGTTTATCACATGGATAATCATTGGAATATCGGTATCGCGCTATCAAGGTATATGTGGTGGAAAGGTGATTCTTCTCTCATGTATATATTTAATAGCTAGAGGTTTTTAAGACTAAGTTAGATGATATTAGGATTAGGTTCAGTTCTTAAAACTAAAGCATATGGTAAGTTCGTGACTCATAATCAGATGGTATGTTTTGAACCCCTCAGCGAATGGACGCCTATGGTCTGACTAGGATAAGTTCCTAAACTCGTATGATTATGGCAAGTTCCTGGATTTCCAAAGTGTGGTAAGTTTGATGAACAATTGGGTATAAAGCGGTTATAGTATAGGAAGTGTTGATAAAGTTGAAAGATGATTTTGAGGTAGCCTTACCTCTATAGTTAGAGTGCATTCGAAATGTTTTTCATGTTTCGGTGAGATGATCGAACAAGCTCGACTGCAATCATGTGATCAAGTACGACAATGTTGAAGATGCTACGTGAGAACTCAAAACTGAAATGATGAAGAATTACCCTGAGTTATTTGTTTAATCTGTGTCTTCGATTCTGGGGACAGAATCTTTGTAAGTAGGAAAGAATGTAACGAATGATTTGTTTGAGTTGTGATTCTGAGGACCGAATCCTTTTAAGATGTGAATGATGTAACATTCCAGATTTTTTTTTTAAAATGTAAGTTATAAATATTTATTGATTTATATAAATATTTATTGGATGTGTTTATTATATAATTGTTCAATTTGATTGAGTTGATTTAGTTAATTATTTATTTGTTAAATAATTAATGTATTATGTAGATTGAGTTATGTGATTAAGTAATTGATTTAATAAATTATTATTGAATAAAGTGTGACAAATAACTATGTTATAAGAGTTATTAAAATAAATTAAAGCAGTTTATTTTAGTTTTACCCAAACAAAGCGTAAGGATATAAACTATTTTATTTTAAAGGGATTTGCCAAACAAAGCCTTATGGCTTTCGGATTTTTAATTTTTGAATTTGTAAAAAATTTAAATAAAATAAATAATAAATATAACGTATTGATATATGTTGTAGACGTTATTTTGATAACTGATGATGGCTATTAAGGCCATATCAGTTTGTGTTTTCTTATGTTACGCATACTAGCTATCAGAACTTCATTCTAGTTGTGTTAGGCAATAGAGAGAATTGAGACTTGAGAGAATTTGAGAGAGTGCTTGTGCAGAGAAGAACAATTCCAATGTGTAGCAAGGATTTCTGTTAAGAAGAAAAAGGTATGTTCTACCACTTTGATATTATTTATGAGTATTTCGGTGAAGCTTTGTTATACTCTATGAATTCTATTTCTTCTATGCTCTGTGAGTTCTAGTTTTTCTTCCGAATTGTTGTTATGTAACTAAGCTATGGGAGTTGTAAATGTTTATAGTGATTAGATATGGTGTTTAAACAATTATCGCATGCAAATTTCGTTTACAGTAGGAAGAAAATTTGTCAGTATATGTATTCTTGGTATGTTTCCATATGTAATCATGTAAGTACCAATTTTAATGGCCAATTTGGTTGTCAAATTGTAAATTGATGTTTGTTTATGGTATTTCATTGAGATACGAACAGAACGTAGGTTGAATAGAGTATTTTGATCTATTAATGAATTCACAGTGTTTACTGTGTTATCAACTATGGAGTTTTAGTTTTTTTTTAAACCGTGTTTTCAAAATTGAAGTTTTCTAAAATCTTGGTTGAGTCGTTGTTAATTAGTATCTGAATAATTGGTTATGATTATGGGTAAATTATGTTAGTTGTTCATGTAAATTTAGATGTTAGCAGTATCATTTAGTACAAAATTTAGTTGTTCTGTTATTCGTCGTTGGGTTCTCTGAGTTTCGGCGCCACAGAGCCAAATTTCGCGCCCCAACACCAAAGCTCGCGCCCCCAGCACTGGAACTTGCGCCTCGACACTGGTACTCGCGCCCCGGCGCCACTGATCCGTGCCCTGGCGCCGGAAAAATTGTCTGAGTTGGGCAGTTTTGACCTCCTATAGTAAAACAGCCATAACTTTCTCATACGAACTCCGATTTAGTTGATTCAAGATGATCCGGAACGAGGACGAATAAACCTACAACTTTTATGCTTTAAAGTTTTTAATTTGAGGTCTGGAACAGTAGTCAAAATGGCCATCTTTAGAACTATTGTGTATTTGGAGTCAATCGGAGGGCGTCAGGATGCGCGAATGCAAGTGCAACCCTTTGTGTATTAGTATAACTTAATGATAACATGTTGGAGATGTAATATGAAGTTGTATCAAGTTGTTAATGTGTATGTGGTGCAATGACTTGATCACTTAAGCAGTTGTAATAAAGCTAAATAGTGATGTTCATGAAAAGATGGATATTGTTAGGAAGTTATATGGAACTAATATTAGTGTAACTAATGTGTATTGTCAATACATATGATATGTGTAGGACTTGTGGTGAACGTGAGTAGTGATTATTTAACCAACGCACGAGGCAAGTTCCCTAACCTTTGATACTTTATTATTTAGCAAGGTTACTCTATTTCTAATCTATTGTTTAACGATTTATTGTCATGCAAGTTCTTTAACCCTCATTTATTCAAAGTCTGTATTATTATTGTAAGAAGTGTGTTTATTCAGCTACTAATAACTGTTGTTTGATCTTCGTTCCTCAATATCACTGTACTATCTTACGTTATTGTACCGAACTCTAAGTTGCTTAGCGATTCTTTACCAATTCAACTAATCCTTAGTTGATGAATGTTCTAAACTCTAAATTACCCTTGAAGTCTACCCAAACCAAACTTCCTTTGGTTTGAATATGTACTCACACAAATTTTGAAAGCATGTTGTCGATGATAACATTTGTTCAATTTAGAAATTATTAATACTCTAGCTCTTATTGATTCATCAATATACCTTGTTCATAAAGATATTATAATCAAACTCTGAATAGTTATTTGTTTCTATCTGATTCAACCAGTACTTGGTTGATGAGCATTCTAAAGATCTAGAATTCCTTGAAAGCTAATTCCCAATCAAACTCCCTTTGATTCGGAACCTGATGATCTAAGTTGAGATGAACAACCCTATTATTAGGGGATTATTTTAGAAATACGCAATAGCGTTAAAATGTTTGCGCAATACATAGTACAAAGGGCTGATCACATGGAGTACGAGATGATGGTCCATATAGTCGTTTAGAGTGTTAAAGGTTACAGTAGAAACACCTGTGAACCTAGGACATAGATGATGATTATAGTGTTTTAGATTGTTAAATGTTAAAGTAGAAATACTTGTAAACCTAGAATAGAGTTCGTGGTCTTGTGACCCTCAGTATATTCTTTGATGTTGTTATCTATTGTTAACTTAAACGTTCATTATGCCTTTGAACTCATTGCTGTTGAATTAAAGTTTCTTGTTCCGGTAAGAATACTTTACCATTGGAAGCTCAGTTAATTTTCATTCATAAAACGTTATTGTATATTATCCTTCTTGTGAGCAATTGTTTGCTCACTCTTGCACAAAACAATGCAGATGAAGTTACGAAGTTTGAAAAGCTTTCTACAAGCAAGGGCAAGGACAAAGTGCTTGATTAGACGACAACGTTTAATTTATATTTTTATTTATGAAGCTTATGTAATGGATTTAATTATAATCATGTTTTAATTTTTCGCTGGTGATTATAATAAAGGTTAGATGACCTGGGATTTATTTGAGAGTATGTAACCCTTTAATGGGAGATTTATTATTTTAACTTTTGTGTTTAATTTTATCCTTTGGATATGGGTAGTTAGTTATGATTTAATTGGACAGTGAACACCAAATCTGTGGGATAAAAGTGGCCAGATTTGGGGGTGTCACAGACACAGTGTACTGAAGGAAGACACAAGAGTAAAACTTTTTTTTCAAAACTAAGAAAAATCTTCTTTGAACTAGTGGAGCATTCCTATTCACCAAATAAAAAGATGCGTCTACCAGATCAACCAACAATACCCCATTTGTGCTTATTAGATCAAATATAGAAATTGGGTAAACATGAATTAGATGAAACAATGAAAAAATCTTTGAAAATTGATTTGGTCCAAGCAACATGCAACACCTACCATACTTTAAAAAAAAGTTTAACATTATCTGTATGTACTAGTACACTCCAATAGTGATGTTCACCAACTATTACACATATAAGAAGTTAGTTCTGAAATAATCAACTAGGTACCACTAAACAAAATCCAGTTAATTCAAAGTGACTACAACATCAAGATAAAAACTCCATTCTTCAAGGAATTGAAACTTCAAAGCCTCCTCCTACTTAAAATTTTACATAATTGAATAACTACTTGTATTCTAATCACTCAAAACCGTAGTTTTTGTGGAATAGCTACTGCAAATAAAATGAAATAAAATTTTACATAATTGAATAGCTACTGCAAATAAACAAAAGTATTTGTAATTTAGAGAAAAAGAAAAAGAAAAACAAACCATCAACTAACCAACTGTTGCACTTCTTTCATTCCAAACAATCAATAGTACCTATCTCCCTTCTACCATATGTACACTGCATAAAGAGAACATAATGCTAAAAAATTAAATTAATTAATGGTGGTTGACGTGCTCAACTACCTACAGAAACTTGCTTGCTAGTTGCTGTAATGAAGATGGAATAAGAGAGTTCATTAGGGATAAAGCAAATCCAGCTATAAAGCTTAAGGGTCTTTCCCAAATTTCACAAAAATTGTATCTTTATTTATTTTCAAAATTGTATACGGAATGTCAGTTAGATTAAAGCTAGGGCAGTCATTCAACAACTCTGTTTTTCTTAGTTTGTCCATACTTGTATAAAATTCCTAATTGTTAGAGCTAACAAATTAGCTAATTTGATAAATTTATAACTAAGCAAAGCCAAAATAAGTGCCCGGATACCCAATATAAAGCCTAATACTAATCAAAATTCCCAATTCTTAGAACTAACAAATAAGTTATTGGCTCAGCAGAATATAAACCACAAAATAAGCCCAAAATACAAAATGGAAAAAAATTTTAGACCTCGACAACATTGGGTAGGGAAAGAATCTCGCAGAAAGCATATAGTGAAGGATGATAGTGAATGTTTTACTAAAATATATACCGATTATTAGTCTTCGTGTCACCGAAATAGATTTTCGAGCTTGAATCTGAAATAGGGGATGCCGAGTGCCAATTTGTTCTACCTATCTACTGAAGATGGGTGAATCGTGATTTAGGTCTGATATTGGAGAGAGGAAACACAATTTGTTTGGAGAGAGGAAACCACGATCTGGGCCTTTCAATTTGGCTTCAATTTCTCTCTTTTCGATTTTGCAGCAACCGATTTCAAGGATTCCAATTTTAATAGCTTCGATTTTAGTAGCTTCGATTGTAGAGGGAAACTCGTTTGAGAGCTAAGTCGATGAAGAGAGAGAATTTTTGAATATGGAGCTTTTAAATAAGAATGCTCTTTAAGCAAGTAATGCTATTTAGCAGTAATGCATTTGAATAGGACCGTATATATATATATATATATATTTACAGCTTATATATATATATATATATATATATATATATATATATATATATATATATATATATATATATATATATATATAAACTGTTAACAACTTTCATACAAATTGCTACATCATGTGAGCCTAGGAATCATATGATCACAAATTCAGTCTCCTGTATCTAGATTCGGTTCCCGTAATTGACATTTTTAGCTGTACATGACTTGTAAATTATGCACAGTGTTCGAATTTTCTTAGATGGTTTTCATCCCCACAAGGAGTTTGGCACTGTTATATATCTTATTTTCTCGAAGATGCTTCGCATCTCAGAAATAAAAGCAACCAAGCCGAACATACAATAAAATGGAGGTATCAAAGGCCTCAGTTACTATTGAGCATAAGGGTTTGAAAAACCTCTTTTATAAAACGTCATTGTTATATCTTGTTAAAACTGACTTTTTATACAAAATCCAAACCCTTTGTACATAGGTGCAAACGAATTATAACCCTACTTCTAAATAATTGCACATTGACCCATACACAAACATATTCATTTAACAATTTAATTAAAAAGTGGTGGTCACCGTGGCAACACAGATGTCGGGGGGTGCCTAACACCTTCCCTTCGCATAAACAAGTCCCCCCGAACCCTAACTAATCTCGGGTTCACAGACCCGTTAAGTAGTTTCACATCACTGGGTCAATGTATAAATATTTTCTCGGTTGTGTTGGTATAGCCATTTAAAAAACCAACTGATGACTCTTATAGTCCAATCATCGACATAAACATGTCGGACCTTTTCACAACTTATTTTTTCAAATAAATCTTACCTAACATGAGAACACCAAAAGACAAGAACAGAAAAGAAACAAATAAAAATCCCGACGTCGATAACTCATATGGAGTCTTGGGGACAGATTTTGTAGGTACCTTGTTAAGTAGGTATGCAACCGATTATAGGGCATATCCCCAGAAGGAAATTGGAAGATCGGTAAAGCTCATCATGGATCGAACCATGTCCAACAATGTTCGATTTATCCTTTCAGATACACCATTCATCTGTGGCGTCCCTAGTGGAGTCCATTGTGAGATTATACCATTTTCTTTGAGACAATTGAGAAACTTATCGCTTAAGTATTCTCCACCTCGATCTGATCGAAGAATCGTAATACTTTTGCCAGTTTGTTCCTCTGCTTCACTTCTGAACTCTTTGAAATTTTCAAATAATTCAGATTTTTATTTCATTAAATACATATATCAAAATCTTGAGTGATCGTCAGTGAATGTAATAAAATAAGAATACCCTTTTCATGCATTTGTTGTCATAGGTCCACATACATCTTTGTGTACTAACACTAACAACTCTATAACTCTTTCTCCTTTTCCATAAAAAGGAGATTTAGTCATTTTTCTCATGAGACAAGATTCACAAGTTGGATATGATTCATAATCTGATAGCTCTAGGAGCCCATTTTTATACAACTTTGATACTCTTGTTTCATTAATATGACCAAGTCTACAGTGCCACATATAGGTATAATTAGCATCATCTCTTTTCCTTTTCTTAGTTTGATCAATTTGAAGTATATTTTCATGCAAGTCAAGTATATAAAGTCCATTTCGTAAATTACCAACACCATATAAAACATTATCATTATAAATAGAACAACTGTTGTTCTTTATTATAATGTTAAAACCATCCATATCCAATACAGACATAGACATAATGTTTCTAATGATATTCGGAACAAAATAACAATTATTTAAATAAATGAACTTAGATGTAGGCAATGCAAAACAATAAGTCCCTACAGCTAATGCAACAACCTTTGCTCCATTTTCCACTCATAGGACGACCTCATCCTTGCTCAATTGTCTGCTTCTGACTAGTCCCTGCATATTATTACATATGTGAGAACCACAGCCGGCATCTAATACCCAAGTAGAAGATTAACTTTCATAAAAAGTAATTTCAATCATAAACAAACCTTGATTAGGATTCAAAACTTCTCCAATCTTCTTCTGCTTTTGTTTTGCAAGATAATCCTTGCAGTTCCTCATCTAGTGACCTAACTTGTTGCAATGGAAGCAAATTCCTTTGCTAGCTGGATCAGGTTTCTTTTTATCCTTCACTTTCGCCTTACCCTTAACCTTCTTGGATATTTTCTTTTGAGAAGATACCTTGGGCCTCTTCCTTTTTTTTGAAGAATCATCCACCATTAAGACATGGTTCTTCTTAAATGGGAAGTGACCTTCAGCAGTTTTTAACAAGTTAAATATTTTAGGCAAGCTGACATCTAACTTATTTATGTGAAAATTCACAACAAATTGTGAAGGTGTCTGGGAGTGACTGCAAGACTAAATCTTGACTCAACTCCCCATCCATGATGAACCTAAGTTGTCCAAGACGTTTAATCACAGTAATCATCTTTAAGACATGAGTCTCAACGGTAGTACCCTCGGTCATCCGAGATCGGAAGAGCTCCTTAGATATTTCATATCTAGAAGTCCTACTTTGCTCACCATACAGCTCTTGTAGGTGCAGTAGTATAGTATGAGCATCTCTGGCTTCATGTTGACGCTAAAGCTCGTTACTTATAGATGCGAGCATGATGCATTGAGCCACATATGCATCATCTTGCCATTTTTTAAAAGTAGCATTCTCTTCCTCATAGGCTGTCTCTGCAACATTTATAAGACGGACGAATTTAGGACATAAGAAATCTTTTTAGTTGCGAGAACAATTCTCATATTCCTTAACCAGTCCGTGTAATTCAGTCCGGTCAGTTTGTTAGTATGAAGTATGCTACGCAGTGAAATTAGTGAATGTGACATTTTCAAATTCTGCATGTAAAAGACAATATTTTAGGAAACATTCATTTAATTAATTAGCAAAATAAATTAGGTCTTATTTTAAATCGGTAACTCCCACTATTTTCTTCAAACTATATTACCCTCATCTATATAGTTCGGCAAAATCTAATGAAAGTTTTTGCTAGTGAGAATAAGGATCTCATTTCAAATATATATAGCCTTGTGGTGACACGACAAACTATATATAAATAAATAGGTAGACAACTCTTTGTCAATTACATCATCATATAACTCCCTATGTTTTGTCTCTTGGGTTATTTTGATCAAGTGGTGGTACATCCGAATAAAAATTATCTAAGTTAAGTCTAACCTAGCACTTCCATATATTCAAAAAAGAAAAATACTATCCTTGTGGTGACACAACAAAATAATATTGTTCAATTTTCTTTATAATCATCAAATGTGATATATTAATATTTTAAATACTTAATACTTGCCTTGTGGTGACACAAGAAATTTATATTAAATATTTAATACTCTATTAATTTTATCACAGTAGAAGGCTACGTTCGATATTCTAAATATCTTTGAAGGCATAGGACTTAATATAATTCGTTTGAGGAGTTTGTTATTAATTGTCTCATCTTGTTTAACGCGCGCGCGCGCGCGCGCGCACACACACACACACACACACACACACACACACACACACACACACATATATATATATATATATATATATATATATATATATATATGAGTCCGGATCAGGTCCGGACTCCCGGACCGGACCAAAATCCAGACTTTTTTTTTGGTTTTTTTTTAAAACAACTAAAAAATAATAAATAAAATTATGGAATTAAATTTTTTTCATAATACAGTGTTTTGGGTGTGATTTGAGTACGTATAACAAAATATGGTGGTACAGTCTGTGCATACTGTACCACCATTTTTTGGTATAGGTATCAAAAACACATCCAAAATATTGTATTATGGACAAATTTCAGTTCCATAAAATATTAAAAAAAATAGTTATTTTTTAAAAAAAAAGCAAAAAAAAAATTGGTCCGGATTTGATCATGTCCGGACTCCCGGACCTGATCAGTTCTGATATATATATATATATATATATATATATATATATATATATATATATATATATATATATATACTAGCATGCATATATAGAATAATATATTCTACTCGGATTGATTATGGACTTTTATTTTAGTTTGGTTCATTAGAGCCACCAAGTGAACCAAAAGGTCAAACCCTAGGGTGTAATAATTAACATCTAAATATAACTATTGCATTTAAACACGGGCTCCATTATAAACGGGTCATCAAGCGCTCCTTGCTCCTTGATCTCTGGTTCTTTGAAAAAGATTCTAACTAATCGTATTACATGAACTATTTAATTTAAATAGAAACCTTGATCAGCAGTCAATGGGAAGTACATAGGAGAGTGATAAAATTTACATCAAGAAAAAACCCAAAAAAGACGAGGTACGCAGACCCCATTTAATAAAACCCATTTATTCAAACTTCCAACCAAAATAAATCCAATCACATTTGTCAATAGTCCATAATCAATTCCATTTATTATCATACATATCATCATATGTATCTATAAATTAAAACATTTAACTCATGAATAACATCATTCCGTATATATATATATATATATATATATATATATATATATATATATATATATATATATATATCATTGAATGGGTGATGAGTGAGTTTTATACCTAGGGATCAGCCTCTAATTTGAGCTTAAACTGTGTTAATTCATTATGTTTGTGATTTGTTTTACTTGTTTTGTGTTATTTTTTGTTTAGGCGTGGTGGCATAGCATTTGGGCTTAAAAAGGTGGAATCGTGGCGAAATTTTTCAAGAAAATGAGCAAAAGTTGGACTGTAATAGAATAGCCCCCCGCCGGCGCAGGCATCTACAGCTTATCACCCCCCACTGGGGCGGGGGTACTTGATCAAAAATTGTAGCACCCCCCGCCGGGGTGGGCACTTAAAGGAGGAAAACCCCCACCGGGGCAGGGGTACGAGAAAGGCTAAGACTCCTATTTCAGTTGTAATGCTGCAGAGGCGTAAAGGAAAGAGGTTTTCATGGGTTGGACCCGTTTTAAGCATCGAGTAATGGTCAGAATACGTGTCCTAGGCTGGATATTATTAACAAGAAACTATAAAGGAGATAAGAAGCACTAATCAATTAGCATTTGGAAGCCCTAATTTGAGCAAAAGCATTAGAGGAAGGATTGAAGGTCTAAGGCACGATAATTTCAAGTTGGAGCTAAGGAGAAGGGTGGTGTTGGATTCATTCTACTTCTTTAATTTAATAATTATAATTGGGATGATGATTACTTTGATGATTTTTGTTTTTAATTCATTTATGATGAACTAATGTACTTGTTAGGTATATGACGGATCTTGATAGTTGAGCGATGATTATGTAGTCTTTAATTTCAGTTTAATAATCTATCATTCAGTTTATCTATTGTGATTTATGCTTTAATTTATGAATTACTTGATCACCAATTCTATGTGGATTTGTATGGACTCGAGAGATGATATATGAATCTAGACTTAGTCATTTTAGCATGTGTTCTGAATTCTGTGATTAAATGGATCTTGATGAATGTTAGGGTAGAGATATACTTAACATCGCATGTAATCAAATAGAGAACTTGAACTTAAACCTTGTTTGATTGTAATTTACATAGAAATGTAGTTAATTAGTTGATTAAGGTGTTTAGCTAAATTCTATCTAATTTGTAGATTTGAGTTAATATGGTATTAGTGCATCGAGAGGTTGCTAGTTCTACTTGAGCGTTTTTTATTAATAAACTGGGATAGTGAATTGAATTGAAATAGGGTGTAATTACACTTTTTAAGTTTGTTGATTGCTTAGTATTTTTATGTTTTTAGTTTTTAATAGTAATAATTATTTAATTGGATAGTTTAATAAAATTTGGATTAATATAAAGCTGGTAATTGTTAGGATTAATTTTATACTAGTCTCTGTGGGAATGATACTTGACATATCATTATATTACTTGTTGACCACACACACTTACGTGCGAGCGTAATTAGATTTTGACCAATAATGGGCATTTTTAAATGGCATGAAATCCAATTTCAAGATTAAAATAAACTCTTTATTTTAATTATAAAATTTTTAAGAATATTATATATATATATATATATATATATATATATATATATATATATATATATATATATATATATATATATATATAACGTGATTCGGAATATGTGATAAATATAATATTAATGTTAAGTTACAGGAAAAAACAAAATCACGGAAACATGTTTGGCGAATTTTGTTTTTCTTAAATAAATTTTGTACAACAAATTATGCCCAATAAATTATTGTAAATACATACCCATACATATATGAAATCAAAATAATTAATAATTCGCATAAGGTTTGGCTCTGCTACCACTGTAAGATTTTGTGAAGATCAAAGACGCAATCAAATTGTAAAAATAGCGGAAGCAAAGTAAAATCAGATTTTAAAATTTTCACAAACCAATTACCTGGATCATTCTTTTATGCATATTATTAATTAAAACGAATAACAAGAAGTTATGGAATCATATATTTGTAGATACGAGCTTCCACAGGTACAAGTTTAACTCCTACTTCTCCGCGATCTCCTTGAATCTCCAAGTAGATTCATTCCTTTGATCAATGTTTAGCCACCAAAGTTTATGGCCTCTAGAGGTGATCCACCAAGGAAGAAGAATATTCAAGAAAAAGAGTGTATTGGCTCAAATCCTAGTTTTTTCTATCTCTATAGAAAAAGGGGGCGTACTCTCCAACTTTTAGAATTATGTATATTTGATATCTGATATAAGACTCATCTTATAAAGATATCAGGTAACCCAATTTAATTTAAATAAGGTATAATTTATTTAATTAAACTCTTTTAATTAATTGGGCTTCCTAATCTTATTAGGAATAATTAATTAAACTCCTTTAACTAACTTTGCATCATAATTCTATTCGGAATAAATTAGAGTAATTATATTAAATTAATTCATAAACTCTTTTAGAAATTAAAATTATTAATAATTGTAATAATATTAATAAGACTTCTCTTATTAATTTATATTTAATATTTTTAAAATATTAAATAATAAATATTAAACTATTTAATTTACTCTATCGCCGTATATTAAATTAAATATACTTAACAAATTATTACGATTATGCTATTAACTTCTTAAATAATTATTCTTCCTTTTATAACGTGATCATTTAGGTTCTCCATAGTAAACCAGTTATGAATAAATCAATTAGAACAATTTTAATCTTATTTAATAAATAAATTAAACTATTAATTTATTTAAATAAATAATATTTTTTCTACAATACGGATAAGCCTCCCTAGCGATTAACGACTTTTCAGATAATATAGAGTTCAACATTAATCATAAAAGAACCTTTAAATAAATAGTTACCGTACAATTCAATCCTTCCACCATACAATGTCCCAATTAAATATAGGATATTAAATTACTGTTAGGTCATATTTTATTTAATTATATTTATTTCGATTCTCAAATGCACAACTCCTAATGAATGCAAATTAGAAACTACTTTTTAATTTAATTCTACCTTAGCCAAAGATTCCTGGGTTGTCATTTATCGAATCACATATGATATTTCTCTTCTTTTACTTGAAGTGGTAGATTATTTATTGATCATTCATTATCTCCATATATAACTTATTACTCCCAAGCATACCCTTTGATATACTCTATAAGTCTTAAGGAATAAGTCAAAGTGTAATTCATTATATATAAGATACTATGATGATCTCAAGTCTAAGGATCATTTGTACTACTATCACTATCGAAATTCCTATTGACAGACAAGTAAAACTTCGTTCATTAGGTATTCCTTAACGAGTCACGTTCAGTGTGTTAGGTTTGTAATATTCATGAACGCAATCAAATTGCACAAAATAAGCGGAAATGTGGAAAAACAGAGTTTTAAAATTTTACAAACCTTATACCCGGATCATCGTTTATGCATAATTATTAATTAAAAGAAAAGATAAAGAATAAGAATCATACCCTTAAAGATTCGTGCTTCCTCAGGTACAAGTTCACCTCCAAATCTTTTTCGAGTTCAACTTGAATCCACCAGGTTTGGTTCCTTTCTTTGATCAACGTTAGCCACCCAAGTGTTTGGCCTCTAGAGGTGATCCACCAAGGAAGAAGAAAGATTCAAGAAGATTGGTGTTTGGCAAAACCCTAGTTTTTCTATCTCTTATAGAAAAAGGCGTACTCTCCAATAATTAGAATCACGTATGTTGTGAAAAAGTCAACAACAACTTTACATCCATAAAAAGACTCCTCTTATTTATAGATATTGGCAACTCTCCTTAACAATTAAGGAATTGAGTTTTATTTTAATTAATTAAATTCTTTTAATTAATTATGCCCCCAATCTTATTAAGAATAATTAATTAAAATCTTTTAATTAATTTGCTCCTAAACTTATTAGGAATATACAAGAGTACTTTTATTAATTAATCACCAAACTCCTTTATGAATTAAATAATAATAATAGTAATAATAATAATAAGACTCCTCTTATTAGTTTAAATTTAATATTTTCAAAATATTAAATAATAAATATTAAGCTATTTAATTTATTCTATCACCATAGATTAAATTAAATATACTTAAAAATATTACGATTAAGCCATTAACTTCTTAAATAATTATTCTTCCTTTTATAGTGTGACCCTTTAGGTTTTCTATGTTAAACTGGTTGTGAATAAATCAATTAGAAAAATTCTAATCTTATTTAAATAAATAAATTAAACTATTAATTTATTTAAATAAATAATATTTATTCTACAATAGGGATAAGCCTCCCTACCGATTAACGACTTTCTAGATAATATAGATTTCAACATTAATCATAAAAGAACCTTTGAGTAAATAGTTACCGTACAATTTAATCCTTCTACCATACAATGTCCCAATTAAATATAAGACATGGAGTTACTGTCAAGTCTTATTTTATTTAATTATATGTATTTCGATCCTTAAATGCACAACTCTAAATAATGCAAACTAGAAACTCTTTTCTAATTTCATTCTGCCTTGGCCAAAGACTACTGGGTTGTCATTTATCGAATCACATAGGACATTTCTCTTCTTTTACTAGAAGCGGTAGATTCTTTATTGATCATACATTATCTCCATGTATAACTTATTATACCCAAGCATACCCTTTGATATACCATAAGGGTCTTAAGGAATAAGTCAAAGTATAACTCATCATACACAAGATACTATGATGATCTCAAGTCCAAGGACCATTTGTACTACTATCACTACAGGAATTTCCATTGACATGCAAGTAAAACTCCATTAGGTATTCCTTAGCGAGCCACGTTCAGTGAACTTATTCTCTATTAAGCACTTACATACTTGCTTTAGTGTCTCCACACAAATGATCATGAGATCAATCATCCTCATCCAATGAGCAAGCAACGTATGTACCAATCTATCCAGATTCACTAATCCCCAATTTAGTAATCTAACGATTGGGAACTATTTTAGTTTTAAGCTTTCTAAGAATTTAGATATCATTAGAATGATCATCATCATTATTCTAAAAGCACTGCTTAAAATTATGAGTTTATCACATATTATAAAACAGCATCATGTAGATAATTAAAAGTTTTTAATAAATTAATACTTTTTATTAATAAATGAATAAGATTATTACAAAGTATATGCTCTATCATCAAACATGATTGTCTTGTGTGCATACTACTTTCACAGTGAACTTATTCTCCAAAAAGCACCTACATACTTGCTTAAGTGTCTCCACACAAATGATCATGAGATTAATCATTCTCATCCAATGAGCAAGCAACGTATATATCAATCTATCCGGATTCACTATTCCCTTTTTAGTAATCCATTAATTGAGAACATTTTAGTTTTAAGTTATCTAAGAATTTAGATCTCATTAGCATGATCTCATCGTGATTCTAAAAGCATTTCTTAAAACTATGGGTTTATCACATATTATTAAAAAAACATCACGTAGATAATAAATGCCTTTAATAAATAGTTTTTTTATTAATAAATAAATATGATTGATTACAAAGTATATGCTTTATCAACATTAATGATTGGCTTGTATACATACTACTTTCACAAAATTCTCCCCACTTGGATTGTCTAGGGGAAGGAGCTGGGAAATTTTCTTCTATGCTGTAAGAAGCTTTAGTATATTCTCGAGTGAGTCCCCTAAGGGTGTAAATTTTCTTCTATGTCTTACCTCTCCAACTTCTTGGAACGGAGGATTTGAAGGTTGTACAGTTGTTGGGGAAAGGGAATAATTTTTCCTCTAAATGGGTAGGTTTTGATTACCTCTCTAAGTTTGACCTTGGAGTATTAAGGATACATCTTCTTCCTTCTTCTTATGAACTCTTCGAGGATTATTCCCATAATTTTTGGCTTGAATATGCTCAGTCACGACTTCCAAAGCAGTGAGGTCTTTAATCTTTCAAGACTTCAATCGCATCTCAACCATTTTTCCATGTTTTATCATTTCTGAGAATGGTTTTCCTATGCCTGCTAGGACTCTTTCATAGAATGGAGTTTCCTTTATATCAATGAATGTCATTACCATCTTGGTTTATGTCATTGACGGAATGACTTGCGCTGCCAGATGTCTCCATATTTGGGCATATTCACAGAAAGATTCACTATTTTGCTTTTTAACTTTGGTAATTTGATATCTGTTTGGAGCTATTTGTGACTAGAAGCTTTAATGATTTAAGAAAGCATGGGCTAGCACTTCCCAGCTATGAATTTTAGAATTGTCTAGTCGGTTATACCAGGCTTTGCCCTCTCCGGTCAGACTTTTCTGAAATAGCTGCATTCTAAGCTTTTCATCCTCTACATAGGATCCAATTTCTCTAATGAATAATTTTAAATGAATGTAAAGATCTCCCAATCCATTGTATTTTTTAAACTCCGAAATTTGGAACTTGTCTTAAAAGATGTAGAGGTCTTTGTAGTTAACACTCCCATATGCTCCAGTTCCTTTGATAGACCGGATGGCTTCTTCCATTTGTTGGACTTTCCTTCTGATGTCACCAGTTTCTCGATCTTCCTTGAGATTGGTGATTTCAGGGGTTTTGTTGGTTTTCTCATTAGATTGAAGTTTGGGTATCTGTGCTTCCTTTTTCTTTTCAGTACTCTGGCTGCCACCTTGTTCGGAGGACTCTGGTTGAACATGTATTTGTTGACCCTAAGTACTTTTACCTGCTCTTTTAGGAAGACAGCTCGTTCTGCTATCTGACTTCTGAGTCCCTCGAATTCTTTTCTAGACACGAAACCTGACCCCTGTTGGGTACTCTCCTCCATATTGGTGGATAGGTTTTGTGCCTTCTTAGATTTGGATCTGGTAATGGGACCGATATTTCCTACAATAAAAGTTGGTAGTTTAGTATTGATAAACCTGAATAGTATGTATGTTAATGCAATGTGTCAGTTTTTAGGGTTTTTTTAATGTTTTCTTGCAAAACAGATGTCAGTTGTTTTGATGACATGATAACATGACAAGATTTGATATGTGTACATTAATGGAATTTACATGGAATGGAAATGATATTTACATTTAATTGATATTTACATGGAATTGAACTTTACATTGAATTGAAAGGGAAACGCATGAAGAGACTTTCCTTCGCGTTTGGTTTATCAGTGTCACAACCCGAATTTTTGAAAATTATTAAAATAAGAATTTAATAAATAAAATTCTTATTATGATATGAGAGAGTAATGTATGTCACATATAAATGTAATATGTTAATATGTTACGATTGTGAGATCGTAAATAATTAAAATATTTATCAAGTAAAATAAGTATTTTAGTTGAAATATTTATGGATTAAAATAAATATTCAATGAAAATTATTATGGAATAATTTATTTAAGTATGATGATATTAAATAAATTGATGATAAATAATTTTATAATTTGAGCATAATTATTACGTTAATGCGGTGGTGATTTTTTAATTTAATTAAGTAATTAAATTAGAGGATTAATGATTGTTAAATAAAATTATGATTATATTGGCTAAATAAAAGTTATAATTTTATTAGTAATGTTTAATTGGATTTATTAATGAATTGAGATTAATTCAATTCAAATAGTTAATGGGTGTGACAAGGGTTCCATATGATAAGAAGGATTGCTAAAAAAATAATTGAAAAAGGAGATTTTGGGTGCTAGCCAAACATGGCTTAGTGATCCTTTGTTATTGTAACTGATGAGGCCATAAAGCATGCGCATTATGTTTATATCAGTTATATGGATATACGTTTTTTGTTCCTAAAGCCTAAGAATAAAGAAAACAGAGTATTGGAGAAGAGAGTTAGAGAGCTTTGAGAAGAAGCTTGGAGGAATCAAGGAAGAAGAATAAGGTTTCTCATCATCTAATCAAGTTTAAGAAGAATCAAAGGTATTCATTTAGTTTTAAAATTCTAATTTATAGTTTCTCAAGTTCTTCACTTAAAAAACTATTTTGGTTGGGTGATTTAAAGAGATGTTGTATAAATATATGTGTATGGGAGTATAATCTAGTATATATAGTCTCTTTAATTGGTTCTAGACTAATCAAAATCATAAGAATATGTTAAAGATAAAACAAACTTGGGTTTTGATGGCATATGTATATTTTAACTTATGTTGGTATCAAAATTGATAGATAGAATCTGAAATTGATGATAAATATTGTTAGTATGTTGAAAAACGAAAAACAACCCAAGTTGAACGAGTCAAAACAGATGTAAAACGAATTCACAGTGAAGAATTTAGCTATGAATGTCAAAAGAAGAAGAAATAATAGAAATAGTGAAATTAAAGGTTGTAATCTTTGATGTTTATGCTGTTTATGTGGTTAGAAACGTGTTAGAAATATTAGTTTATGTAAGCATATTACACCTTGGGTAGGTTGGTATAGTTGTTAGAAAGGAGTTTGTAGGCCTAATTTGGCTTTCTGTAGTGTTTGGGATGAAAAATCGCGAATTAGCAGAAGGGACCCCCACCCCGACGGGCCCCCCAGTACAAAAACCTCCGCCCCGGTGGGGGTGGGGGGGGGATAGTCTGTGTAGCCAAATTTTGGAAAAAAAAAACTAACCGGACATGTTTTACTAAAATGAGCATAACATTTTCATACGAACTCCGATTGAGACGAATCAAGATGATCCGGAACGAGGACGAATAGACCTACAACTTTTATTCTTTAAGGGTTTCAATTTGAGGTCGGGAACAGGGGTCAAAATTGTCATTTTTGGGACTGTTATGTTTTCAGAGGCAATCAGAGGGCGTCAGGCATGCACATATGCAAGTGTAGTGCTCTTGACGATAAAAGATATTGTTCTAAGTTATAAAATATGAATTTGAGTAAATATAATGATGTTTAACATTAATAAATGATGTATTAGATAAGTTGTATAAGCATACTAAGCATACACAAAATAGACAAATCGGGCGTGTGACGAATGAACGTTGAAATGTCGTGACAAGTGTTAATGAACGTAAAAAGTATTTTAAATCAAATGAAATGAATATTATAAGATAGTGAATGGGGTTAATATAAAACCAATAAGTAGTCCTAGCAAGACTTAAATACTTGAATGAATTTCGAGTATGAAATATAGTGAGATGTAAGTTGAAAGTTAACACAATCAAATTGAACATTGTGTATTGATCAATACGAAGGGTTATGGGATGTAGAGTAAAGTTTACTTTACAACTACTATGTGTTGCTATATGACTAATAGTTGATGTGTATGATTATATAATTGTGTAGGGCCCGTAAAGTGCAGATAACTGTAAGCTGTTAAACTGTTATTGGTAAACAACGATCAAGACAAGTCTTTTAGTTCCTATTTGCTATGTGAACTTGATGATTAACTGTTTTAAATCTTTATTACAAAAAGCATGTTGTGTTATATATATGTTGAAAGTATAACGTTGATTGAGTAATGAATGTTGATTGAGTAAGGAACTCAATCCTTATACTTGTTATGTGAACTGCAGCATGTATGTTATGTTAGTCCAATGATTATGAGATAAATGTTGAGCATGTTATTATGTGTTACGTGATGCATGAAAACTGTTAGGTTTTGATGGGCTGTCGACCTCAATATTACAAATAACCATTTTTGCAAGTCAAGATTTTAAGGTAAAGATATGTGCTAATGAATTATAGAGATTCATATTCGCGAAGATTACTTATGTTTTATGAGAAATGTATTTAATATTTTAAATGTAACATGTTGTTGAATTGTAAGTTGAGCTATCGAGTGTATTTGGATATCTATTTATGATGTAAGACATTGTATAGTCATTTTGTTGTAACGATTCATGATATAAATTTGAATCGAAGAGATGTAATGTAAAGGTTGCGATTTAAGATAATACAGAAGGAAATGTATAAAAATTTAAATATTTCGCATTTTTAGTGATTTTAATATCGAATAATGATGTAAAGATAGATTAAAGTTGGATTGTTAACGATCGAGAATGAGAATATTATTGTATAAATTTTGGGGTAGTTGCAATCAGAGGCTAACCTATCTTAGGTTTATAATCATAGACTTTTTGGCATGAAGATTCCTAGATCATCACAATCTACTAGATGGGAAGGTAATCCGATATTTCAATTGGAGCGGAACTGAGTGGCGCCTTTCCTGAGCCTCACGGGATTAGTCTCCTCTGAGTCCAGTAATCAGCCACCGACAAGATTGCCTCCTAATGGAGGGACCACACACCATACATTCATCGCGTCTCACCGTTATGTATGATGGCATTGTGTGAATCACTAATATAAAGCGCAATAAATAAACATTCATTCATCATTCACACACATGTAGATAAAAGGTAATTGAAAAGATTGAAATATGGCTTTAAGCCCTCTACTGTCCCCAATAGAGTCGCCATCTGTCGACGCCCAGAAAAAATAAGCTGGACTTTTCTGAATCTGGGAAGACGGGTCCATGACTAGATCATCTAGTCTTCGCAGTCAGTCCATTGAGCTGTCTGGCACAGTTTTCACTCGGGATTGCTGTGATGGTTGTGTATGACAATATTCGCAGTAGTTTGATCATTTTTTAAGTTGAGTTGGAAAATTACCCTTTTGCCCTTCCGAGTTGGTTTTTGGGCTTAATGTGCGACACCTGTCTTTATTCAAGGTAATCTTCGGGGTTTAACTGTTGTTGACTTCTGTCTGTCCTAGGGCATTGTCTCTATGGTTAAGTTAATGTTTTCTTGGGATTATCTCAAGTTCTGGTTTGATGATGTCCCGGGGCTATCTCCGGGTCTGGTTTGATGATTTCACGGGATTGTCTCCCGGAGTCTTGGTTGATGATTTCTCGGGGTTGTCTCCGAGTGTCTGGTTTGATGATTTCTGAGGCTGTCTCCCAGAGTCTGGTTCGATGATTTCTAGGGGCTATCTTTGGGAGTTTGGTTTAATTATTTGCAGGGGCTATCTCTGGGGGTCTGGTTCGATGATGTAGACTTCCAGGGTTGTCTCCAGAAGGTAAAATTAAAGATGATTTTTCCCTCATGTATGGTTAGTAACAGGAGTGCAAAATTTTGAGTGTCTACACTAACCATAGCAGTTAAATTAGAAATTAAATGATCATTATTACATGTACTAACCTCATTCACCCTTGTTGGTGCATGATTCATCCTAGTTCCACACTGTTGTCAGTTTGTAGCCATATTTGCAATTAATCTTTTCAGCCTCTAGGGTCTTATCAACTAAAGCTCCTCCACTTGCTACATTAATCATGATTCCATCTATGGGAAGAAATCCCTTATAGAAGTATTGGATTATATGTTGATCATCAATTTGGTGAGGTTGACAACTAGAACACAATTTCTTGAATCTTTCACAGTACTCATATAGGGTTTATCCATTGAAATGCCTGATCCCACATATCTCCTTTCTGATGTTAGCTACTGTTGAAGCAAGAAAGTACTTCTCCAAGAACAACTTCTTCATGTCATTCCATAATTGGATTTAGCCTGAGGGTAGGTAATACATCCAGTCCTTTACTAAATATGCTAATGAGAATGGAAAAGCTCTAAGCTTTATTTGTTCATCAGTTACTCTTTGTGGTTACATAGTGGAACACACCACATGAAACTCCTTTAAATGCTTGTATGGATCTTCACCTGTAAGACCACGAAAAGTAGGGAAAAGATGAATTAGTCCAGATTTAAGTTGAAAAGAAACTTTTAAAGTAGGATACCCAATGCACAAAGGTTGTTGATTGAGGTTAGGAGTAGCTAATTTTTAAAAGTTTTGTTGTTAGGTTCAGCCATCTCTTATTCTCCTACTGATTCGGTAGATGAATTGTTTGATAGCAACTCAATTTCTATATTGAGATCAGATTATGGAACAAAGATTTCTTCTGGATCTGCGGTTATACTTTTGACTCTACGATTCTCCCTTCATAGCCTCCTTATTGTTTTCTCTATCTCATGGTCAAAATTTAGTTCAATAGATTGAGAGGATCGAGTCATAAACTAAAAAGAAACACAAAATAAAATAATTAATCATTCCTCGATAACGACGCAACAATTTGGGAGAGTTGTAGTCAAGCAATCCAAAAGTAAACCTCACTGTTACTTTTACAAAATTAAATAATAAGCACAGTAGCAAGTAAAGATCGATCCCACAGAGAATGATATTGTTTCAGATTTATTCTAATGTTTATAACTATAAAAATAAAATTAAAATTTGGGGCTTTAAAGAAAATAGAATTGAATTAGTAAGAATAACCAAATATATTAAAGTTTCATCTCTTTACTTCAGTTTCACCAATTTGCAGCAACAGTGTAATCAAGTTAACTTTATTTCTTCCTTCAACGAAATTAACAACCATAGATAACCACAATTATTGAATTATCTGAAATTATCCTTAGGCTTTAAATCTAATGTAACAATTACCTCGACTAGACCTTAACTGTTATATAACCCAAAACTATTAGTCCAGATTTAATATGATAGAAACATGAAGAATTAGAGAATTAGCTTGTTCCAAGTAACAATCACACTATCAAGAATTATTTGACTTACCTTCTGATAACCTTAATAATACCCAAAAGCTTGTCCACAATCAAATATTACTAAGTTCTACTTGGGATCATATATAATATCATTTACTTAATATCATACCTTAATCTAGCAGATGATATCAATTAACTAATTTAAACTTGCAGAAACCAAATTAGTAAACTAAATAACATACAAGAAGTTAAACCAAATTATAAAAATAAACTAAAGTGTGTTAAGATGGATCTAGTGTCTCTCGAACTGATTACAAGCAAAGGTATTTATGCCACTTTGAAACCCTAGTCAAACTCTAATCCTATTCTACTTAGGAAGTTTTTAATCCACAGATATGGTAGTTTCTTTAATCCTTGTTAACTTCTGTAATCCAACTTTTAGTATCTTCATTTTCAAATTAGAATTTAGTTTTCATAGCCATGTCTTTATCTTTCTCCTTTTCCAATTCCAATCTGGATTCTATCCTATCCATGTAAAGCTCTGAGTTAGATTCCTTATTGGATTTGACTCCTGTAGTCAGCTTCAGCTTTCCTTTTTGATGTAAAATTCTGTCTCCAAATCGACTTATTAAGCTCAATGTCACCAATTCTTGTTTTAACTCAAAATCAAAAAGTTAACCCCTTCGATTATTTAGTAGAGTCAGGTAAACGTAACGTGTCGAATCGTAGAGTGACTTAGATGCTGACCTAAAAACGTAGAGTAGTCTTGACAATCGTAGAGCGGGAAGTCTGGTCATAAAGTGACTTACAACAATCATAGAGCTCCACACTACGAACGTAGAGTGAAACTGGAAATCGTAGAATGAACTTATGAAATCGTCGAACAAGTCTTCCCATTCTCTCCTACGATCGTAGAATGCCACTCAGCGATCGTAGAGTCTCAATGCTAAAACTTAACATTAAACATCATTTTTACAGAATCATAACAAATCCTTTCTTAATACATAAACAACTTAAATCAGTTCATATAATAGATAACATGAAAAAAAACTAAACATAAAGGAATCAAAATCATCAAAATTATGTACTTATCACTCAGCCAAAACCACAAGGGGGCAAGAGGGAGAAGAATGAGAATAACTTTGAACAGAGCAGAGGAAAGCTTGGGGACTTGTATGTAAGAATGTCAACCCTAGAGGCTATTACTGATAAGTTAGTTTTATAACCACATATCTGGTATCAACTAACTCTAATTGTTTCTTATTCCCGCATGGTTTAGTTGCTTTTCATTCATTTCTTTCCATTTTATAGGGTTCATGTTTGAGAACTCGTTCGGTGGCATCTTTAGTCAAAAGGATGGCAAGTTGGCATAATATGGATGGAACTTAGAATGGAATAAGCAAGACTGAAGACGCTAGACCCTGGCCAGATTGCCCTGCAGTGCAGCTACGCCAAGAATTAGAGTAAACACAGCGCAGTTGCGCCAGTCACTGATGCAAAAATTTGACTTTTCACTTAAATGACCAATCAGATTCTTACTTGAAGGAGGGGTCATTAGAAGTAAAGGCCAGGATATTATGATGTTTTTATTGCCATTTTTGATATATAGAGACATATAGAGTCTTGTGTATATTCTTCTATCTACTTTTGGATCTCTCTTAGATTTTATTTCAATTCTTAGAATAGTTTTAGCTTAGATTGTGAAAATTAATGCAATTGAAGTCTACTGAAGATTCAATGCTGGAATTGAAGAGAATTATCAAATTTGTACTTTATTTCCTACTTCTCCCTATTCATTTACTTGTAGTTTTCATGTAAAATCAATTGTGGATAATGGATCTTGATTATAATATGAACTAATTTCTATTTTGGGATTATAATGGATCTTATTGCATAGCTAAAGTTGATTTTCTTCCTTGTTGATATTTAATTGATTATGAATGGATTGTCTAATATGATTTATGCTAATTGTTTAATTGCTTGATCACCAATTACTGTGATAACCTTTAAGAAATTGTGAAATGGATTATAGGTTCAGATCTGATCATATTAGCATGTGTTTATGATTTCTACATGGTGATGAAATTCAATATTTGTACGTAGGATAGAGATATACTGAAGCACCACATGTAGTATATTGAGAACTTGAGCTTCAACCCCATTTAATTGTAATTCGCATAGAAATATAGTAAATTAGTTAATTAGGGTGTTCTTATTATTTCTATCATCTGTGGATATATATCTGATATAGGTATGGTACATCGAGAGATGGCTATATCTTATATTCGTCTTCTCGACTAGCAGTCCAAAGTAATAATTTGGAATTAATAGGAATCGGGTCAACCTAAGTTCACAAATAAGTGAAATTATAATTTAAATTCTCTTATATCTGATTTAATCATTTGTTTACTTAGTTTAATTTGATTCATAGTTAATTTTAGATAAATCACAATTAATCCATCTGTTTAAAGAGACTGATATAGTTATAAAACTGGTGCTTGATAGATTATACTACAGTACTATTCTCTGTGGGATCGATACTTTACTTATTCTATATTACTTGTTAACCACGTGCACGTACGTGTGATGTGCTTGATTTGATTAATACCCAAACAAAACCAACAATTACATGTAGTGAGAAGGCATTTAGAGATCTTTACGAACAATGGGTAGAGCACGGAGTGGTGAAACCTCTAAAGCTCATATTTGTTGTGACGGAATAGATGAAAAGAAGACTTCACTACTGTGCCTACCACCAATACGCATGACATTCCACTATGGACTGTTACAGTCTGCGGAGGTATACCATGAGAAACTGGTAGCATAAGAAATTGAACTCGGAAAAGGAAGCAGTGTGCATCATAAGCCACTACCAAATCATAAAGGAAAATAAATATGCAAAACTATTGCCCATAGTGAAGCACCGGAAGTGGAGATGATGGAAAATTTAAAAATGACAAAAGAAAGGGAGGAAGGTGATCCAGAATTGCAGGTGACGACGTTAATGAATTGAGAAAAGTCAATAATATTTTTCGATCAAATAGGATTGGCCAAGGAAGCAATGATAGAAGCAACCAAGGCAATCATTAAAGCTTTCGAGGTGCAAGAGACCTAAATGGTAGTATGTAGAGGATTTATAAAGAAAATGGAAGAAAAAAAATAAGATATCTTTCTCTAAATCTGATAGATTGAAGATATCCTCACAATAGACCGTTGTATGTGACAACAATAATTACTGACATAGAAGTGCGGAGGTTGTTCATTGATAATAGAGCATCTATAAATATTATGCCCTATACCGTGTTTAAACGGTTAGGCCTGCCAGAGAAGAAAATTGTGAAGAAACAAACAAACATCACAAGGTTCGCTAACTAATGCATGAGAACCCTTGAACACATTACGGTTGATATGCAAGTAGGGAAAATCCGTGGACCTATGATGTTCGATGTGATCGAGGTGGACACATCATATCTTGTGTTTCTAGGAACGGCTTAGCAAAATGACTATTGGGTTATACCATCGGTCTTTCACCAATACCTAAAAGCTATTTGGAAAGGAAGGGAAATGAAGATACCTACAACAAGGAATCCTTATGGACTGGAGGAGGTGTACATCACTGAAGCAACTTTTTTCGATGATGTCACTAAAGTGGGAGAGAACCAGATTGCAAAGCTTGACTCTCTAAGGCTAGCAAGTTGGGAAGAAGTGCAAGAGGATGAGTTTGTACCTACACATAAAGAAAAGAAGAAGATATAAGAACAAGGAGAATGTTCCAAAAATAAAAAGCTAGTAGTGGTAGACTTGAAAAGGGAGGGAAAAGGTGAAAAGAAGAGCGTAGCAGACCCTGAGGATGTTATGAACATAATAAATGCCAAACATATAACACAATCAAAAATTGGCCAGAAGATGAAATAGGAAAGGGTTGTTAAACCCAACCAAAAGGTACTATTTCACTTATGATGGTGCAAGGGGGAGGAGCTAGAGGGAACATTATGCTCAAGAGGTGTCTCCCACTCCAACAGTGATAAAAATGAAGAAGTTGTGCGACAGAAGGTAAGACAAGCTCCAAAATATTTGAGGATAGGCCAAGACCTCAACAAAGCAAACTAGAAGAAGTTAATTTAGTAACAGATGGAGGAACTCCAAGACCAACTTATGTCAACAAGGAACTGGATGCTAACTAGAGGAAATAGTTGGTCAAGCTAATACGAGTGTATAGGGATGTCTTTACCTGGAACTACAACGAGATGCTGAAAGTAGTATGCACACAAGTCAATCATGTAACAATCATATTCATTTATTAATAAAAGAATTGTTAATTTAAAAGGCTTTAATTTATCTACATGATGTTATTTTATAATATATGATAAACCCATAGTTTTGAGCAATGCTTTTAGAATCATAATGATGATCATGCTAATGAGATCTAAATTCTTAGATAGCTCACTAACTAAAATTGTTCGCAATCGTTGGATTACTAAAAAGGGGATTAGTGAATCCTAATAGATTGGTAAATACGTTGTTTGCTCATTGGTTGAGGATGATTGATCTCATGATCATTTGTGTGGATACACTAAAGCAAGTATGTAGGTGCTTACTAGAGTATAAGTTCACTGAACGTAGCTCTCTAAGGAATACCTAATAGAGTTTTACTTTCCTGTCAATAGGAATTCTTGTAGTGATAGTAGTTTAAGTGATCCTTGGACTTTAGATCATCATAGTATCTTGTGTATGATGAATTATACTTTGACTTATTCTTGAGTACCCTTAGGGTATATCAAAGGGTATGCTTGAGTATAATAAGTTATATATGGAGATAATGAATGATCAATAAAGAATCTACCGTTTCTAGTAAAAGATGAGAAATGTCTTATGTGATACGATAAATGAAAACCCAGTAGTTGTGACACCCCCAAATCTATACTCCCACGGTATTCGATATGGTGTTCACAACTAATCAATTAATATAACACATCCAAATCGATACACCTGCGATATCTGATTCAGTGCTTATATCTGATCGAAATACTATACATATATGAAAAGTTACAATTCCTATCTATCCAAGGTTCACAGTATCCCATAACATATAATATTTCATTATAAAACTATGGTTGTGTTTGGATACTTTCACTTGGATGTATAGTCTGTATCTACAAATAGTTTCTATCTATTAAAAATCCAGAGTATTAATAATAACATGAACGATCCATATTACCAATGTTGACGTCAGGATTTTTATTTGTCCCTTTCTGTTCTTGTCTTTCGGTGTTCTCAATTTAGGTGAGATTTGTTTGAAAAATAAGTTTGAAAAGGTCCGACATGTATATATCAACGATTTAACTGTTAGAGTCACCAGTTAGTATTTTTAAATGGTTGCACCAACTCAACCAAGAAAAGGTTTGTACAAAAACCCAATGGGTTGACACTGTTTAACTGGTCTGAGAAACTGAAAAATTCGTTAGGGTCTGGGGGCTTGATTAAGCGGAGGGAAGGTGTTAGGCACCCCCGAGTTCCATGATAACACGGTTACCGCCACTTTTCATTAAACTTTTATTTGTGTATGTGTGTGTGAGTTAGGTGTATGTGCAATTGTCTGGAAGAAGTGCTATGCCTCGTTTGCACCTATATACAAAGGGTTTGACTTTTATATAAAAGTTCAATTTTAACAAGATATAGCAGTGATGTTTGTGAAAACAAGTTTTCAAACCCTCAATAGTAATTGAGGCCTTTGATACTTCCATTTTATTATGTATTCGACTTGATTGCTTTTATTTTTGAGATACGAGGCATCTTCGAGAAAATAAGATACATAGCAGTTCCGAACTCCTTATGGGCATGATAGCCATCTAAGGATATCCAAACACCGTAAATAATTTACAAGTTGGTTGCAGCTAAAAAATGTCCATCACATGAACCGAATCTATATTCAGAGGCTGAATCTATGATTACATGATTCTTAGGCTCACATGAAAGAGCAGTATGTACAAAAGCTAGAAAAAAGTTCTAGATTTGAGTAACTCTAAACCATTATAGCTTCAATAGTTCCAGTTTAGTCACTTTGAACCGGTTAAAGTTAGAAGTAACCAGATTGAGGCAAATCTAGCCCGCAGGATGAAAGATTAAATATCTACATTATGAAAGCAGTTAAAGAAGATATTTGTATAAAAGCGGTAAATAAATATATATATATATATATATATATATATATATATATATATATAGCTGTAAACGCACCGGATATTATATCCACGCTCAATCGAATCCGAGTTCGATGATATATATAAGTATTTATATATATGAAAGTAGTAAAAAGCCACGAATCGACGATCTGTGCATACCCACACAACGCGACTTTTAACGTTAGTGAATAAATACATATAAAAGTAGTAGAAAGTTTAAAAATCAGAAAAATCTTACAATGGGCTGCCAAGAAGACTTCAGATAGCTTTTAACGCTTCAAAACACAGTTTCCACCGGTTAAACTTCAGTATGTTACAAAACACGAGCTTACAAGTGTTTAGAAAGGATAATCACTCAGTTTAGAGCACTCTAGCAGGAGTTATAGGCTGAAATGGACATAGTTTTCTCTCCTTTTTCCTTTTTTTAAAGAGCTCCCAAGAGCATATATTTAAAGACCAAATGGTCGTGAGTCTACTTGTGACCGCCCGGGCTGATATGGGCTATGTGGGTCACGTCGTCGGGAAGTACGTGCACTTAGTGTAATGCTCTGAAATCTGGTCTATCTTCACACCCGGATTCCGTACATCACGAGTACATCATTCATCCAACATACATCATTATATACTAAAATATAACAACATACACTCTCATATCCCAGGTTCTGGAAACCTTATAACCTTTTTCATTACAAATAATAATAAATACATTATTCATCTTATTTTAGAAGAGTGACTTTTATCAGCCACCAAGGATACATAACAGTTCCTTAAACTAGTATATAGTTCAATTTCTTCTTTCTATATTACAAGTCTTCACTTAATCTTCTCGCTCCTTCACATTCTGAAAGATACCCCATCTGGATACCGTCAGCTTGATCTTTACGGGATCCTTAAATTCTTCTAACCTTGTTCGCTGAAAATTGTTTTTCATTTAAAGCAAGAGTGAGTATTCAATGGCCCAGCAAGTTATAACAGTTGAACACACAACTTCAAGAGTTTAAACATTTCTTCAAAACTTCAATAACTGAACAAAGGTTATGAAGCAGCTTGAATAATAGGAATAGTCCCGATTCCTATCATCTTAAAACATCTGTCATTTTCACTTTAAAATACTTTCATTCCTCTACCTTTTTCATACACATCTTGTCTGGCTAGAATCATTAGCACATACTTGACAATAACGGTTCATGTATAAACAGAGCATACTTGTATTGAACAGTCAATCATAGAACAGTTTATATCATAAAAACACTGAAGTGTTCAAATTATGGCACAAGGCCTCATATATACTACCACCTCATACATACATCGCACATATGCACATAGACAAGACTTCTCAAGTTCGACATCTGATAAGTTTAAGAAACTAGCATTCATTTTAAATATGAACGAAGTTAGGAAACTTGCCTTAAGCCCAGCTACAGCTTACGCTGAACTGCTCATTTCAATTCCTATATAACACATAAGGAGAAAACATAAACAGCAATTAGTCATATATTTAACTTACGCATTGGTTTACTTAACTTTACTTCTTAAGGTTTGCGTTCTTGCTTTTATATATTTACATTTACGATCCCCATGGAGGTGCTTCGTGGTGGTTTATCATGTCTGTATATATATATTTACAGCTTTTATATATATATAACTGCTTACTTCATTCATATATATTGCGGCATCATGTGAGCCTAGGGATCATGTGATCACAGATTCAGTCTATTGAATATAGATTCGGTTCCCGTGATGGACATTTTCAGCTGTAAGCAGCTTGTAAATTTATTCACGGTGTTAAATTTCCTCAGATGGTTTTCATACCCACAAGGAGTTCGACACTATTTTGTATATTATTTTCTCCATGATGCTTAGTAGCTCGAAAATAAAAGCAATCAAGCCGAACATTTAATAAAATGGAAGTATCAAAGGCCTCAATTACTATTGAGCATAGGGTTTGAAAAACCTCTTTTTACAAAACATTACTGCTATATCTTGTTTAAAACTGAATTTTTACACAAATTTAAACCCTTGTATATAGGTGCGAACGAGGCATAACACTACTTCCAAATAATAGCACATTGACCCACACACACACACACATTCATATAACAGTTTTTTGAAAAGTGGCGGTCACCGTGGCAACACGGATGTCGAGGGGTGCCTAACACCTTCCCTCCGGATAAGCAAGTCCCCGAAACCTAATAAAGCTCGGTTTCACAGACCCGTTTAGCAGTGACACATCACTAGGTTAATGTGCAAACCTTTTCTCAGTTGTGTTGGTACAACCAGTTAAAAAACCAACTGGTGACTCTTAACAGTCTATCGTCGACATTACACATGTCGGACCTTTTTCACTTATTTTTTCAAATAAATCTCACCTAACATGAGAGCACCAACAAACAGGAAACGAAAACCGACAAATAAAAAACCCGACGTCGACAGGTGACGACTCTGCTGGGGAAACTAGCAAGAGGACTTAAGCCGCTATTACAAGCTTTTCAAAACTGTTATATGCTTGTGTGTGAATGTTGTATTTACATTTATGATGAATGTGTACGAATGCATTTCTTTTTACTACACTACAATATATCTATATATGATATTAGTGCTTCGCACATGTCATCATTTTTATAAATAGTGAGACACGTTGTATGTGAATGTATGTTGTGTGGTTCCTCCACCAGGAGGCTATCCTATTGGTGTTTGATTACTGGACTCGTAGGAAGACTAATTCCAACGAGCCTCATGAAAGGCACCACCCAAATTCGCTCAAGTTGTAAGACAGGATTAACTTCCCGTTAAGTAAATTGCAATGATTTGGGAACCTTCATGCCAAAAAGCCGTGAGAGAAATCTAAGATAGGTCAGCCTCTGATAAACCAAACGTAGAGGAAAGTCTCTTCATGCTTTCTCATTTCAAATTACTCGTAAAGTCAATTACTTGTAATTTACGTTTCATAATCATCTCCATGTAATGAGAAATATGAAGAAGTATGTGCATGGACATATTTAAATTAACATGCTATCCTAAACAACTAACATCTGTTTTACAGGATTATAATCCTAAAACAGATACAACACATAGCATATAAATATTTACACAATCCTTAATACTAAACTATGCAAGTTTTGTCGCAGGGAAGCATTCGGACCTATTAGCCGGTCAAAATCCAAAAAGGTCGTAGGCCTACAGCCAATCACGTCTTCATCTGACCAATCTAATCCAGTTTCTCGCGAAGAATTTGACGGAATAAGTAAACAAATTATAGATTTGGTTGTTCTGTTTAAAGAACTACATCAGTCTACTCAAGGTACAAAGATACCTATACATGCTGAATCCTCTGCACAAGGAGGAACCCTTGGTTCTGACAAAGCCAGTACAGTACCTAAGCTCTAGTTGGATATAACCAACAAAATTCGTGACGTCACCCATCTCGAAAGAGATCTAGACACCGGAGACATCAAGAAAAAGGTCCTTTAAATGTAAGAAACCCTTCGTTCTATCAAAGAAATTGGGGTACACGGGAGTGTCTTCTAGACTGGCCTTTGTATATTCCCCGGTGTTCATTATCTAGAAAAGTTCAAAACTCCTGACTTCGAAAAGTATGATGGGTTAGGAGATCCTTACACCCATTTTAAGGTGTTCATTGGAGAACTTGGATCTTATGCAGGGGACGAGAAGCTTAGAATGCAGCTTTTCCAAGAGTCTAACTGGAGAAGCTCGTTCGTGGTATACCAGATTAGACAATTCAAAGATCCATAGTTGGAAAGAACTAGCTCATGACTTCCTCACATAATAAAGCTTCCAATCTCAGATGGCTCCTGACCGATACCAGATTACCAAGGTCAAGAAACAGTCTAATGAGTCTTTCAGAGAATATGCTCAAAGGTGGAGGCGCCTTACTGCTCAAGTGATTCCTGCCATGACAGAGTCAGAAATGGTTATGACCTTTATCGACATGTAAAAAGCTCCTTTCTATGAAAGAGTCTTAGCTGGCATTGGTAAACCATTTTCTGAAATGATCAAACATGGAGAGATGTCTAAGATGGGGTTGAAGTAAGGAAAGATTCAAGACCTAGCCGCTCTTAAAGCTGTTGCCGAACACATCCAATCCGGAACTTATGGAAACAACCCCTGGAGGGTCCATAAAATGAAAGAGGAGGATGTTTCCTTGATGCTACAAGATCAAAAGGGCAATCAGAATATGCCTATTCAACGGTGAAATTACACTCCCTTTCAAGCACAGTTTTTAAACCCTCCATTGCCTAAGGGTAGAGAAGCCAAACGCCCTTGAGTGTTCACACCCTAGGGGATTCACTCGAGAACATTTTCAATCTTCTGACCACTCAAAAGAAAATCAAGCATCTTCTTCCACCAGCCAATCCTAATGGGAGGGGTTTCAATGCTGTTCGGATATGTGCTTATCATGTTGGGGCACCCGGACATGATACTTAAGATTGGTGGGCCTTGAAACACAAGATCTAAGACTTAATAGACAACGGTGAGATCGTGGTCACCAAACCAGATCAACCTCACGTACAAGACAACCCTCTTCATCCACACAAAGAAGAAGAGGTCAACATGATTAATTGGAGCAGTGGACAGAGTTCTAATTTTAACTGTGAATCATCGCAGATCATCAAAGACGGTGTTGACAAATGGGATTATGCAAAGTTCCAGTTTACGATGGAACAAAAGATTAAAGCTCTGCGTAAACAGATTGAGTAATTGGCTGAATTGGTGACCTATCAGCATCAAGTCACGCGCCAATTAATCAGCCAAGAGCATGCTAGTCTCCTTCCCTTGGTTATGAATACTCCCTCGTCACCTTCAAAATATGAAACATTTGAGGATAAAGTGACGAAGAGAGCCACTGCCAAAGCCAGTCGGGATTTTGCCAATAGAAGGGAATTTACATACCTGGGCCAACCAATGGATGAGATACTTCAGATGCTAATAAATGAAGGAAGGATCACGACCCTTCTACCTCCCGTTACTCCCCGGTCAGGACATTTCAATCCTGATGGAGTATGTCAGTGTCACTCCCATTCTCGCGGTCACAGCACGAAAGAATGTTGGGCACTCCGACACCTTATTCAGAATCTAATTAATAGTGGTGTCCTACAACAGGCAGATAATGATACAGTGTTATTTGAGAGTGAAAATACTAGTCATACTAAATAGAAAGGACTGGTAGCAGTTATATCCTCTGAGGATGATGGGACTGTTAAACCATTCACCATTCAACTCAAAGGAGTTAACAATTCTTTGAAAGTGGCTGCGCTAGAGCCAATCATCTTCCCATTCAGACCATAATATCCTGTTACCAGCTTACAAAAATTCCCTTGGAATTATGGAGCAGCTGAAAGATCTACCTCTTATACAACTGCTGCAGTGTCGAAAGAAAATCCACTGTATCTTCCCCAAAGGGTGATGAAACCTGTCATCAAATCAAAGGGGAAAATTCCCATGGAGAAGATTGAAAACTTCCTCCGTGCTATGGGTCATAATGAAGCCAAGGTGGTTTTAAGCTTACTAGAAGCTCCACATCAAATTTCAATACTGGACTTTGTTTTAACTTCTGAGGATCACCGAAAGATTCTAATGAAGATTTTCGAAGAAACATACTTGCCGAAATCAGTGGATGTGGAAAAATTTAAACATTTGGTTGATCATATTTTCAACAACAATGTGATATCTTTCACTGATGATGACATACCGCCCGAAGGGACCGGTCATTGCAAGCCGTTATACATTGCAATTTTGTCCTCCAGATACATGTTAACTGGAGTCTTGGTAGATAGAGGTTTATCTCTAAACATTTGTCCTTATGCTACGTTGCTGAAGATGAATGTCAATCTCAAGCAGATCCGAAGTAGCCATACGATTATCAAAGCTTTTGATGGATCCTGCCAGAATTCAGTCGGAAAGATTGAGCTGCCAATCGAGATTGGTCCCCATACATTCTGTGTATCTTTCAACGTTCTCAAAATAGATACATGATACAACCTGCTTTTACGAAGACCGTGGATCCATATGGCCGGGGCAGTCCCCTCCACTCTTCATCAACAACTTAAATACATTATCAACAATAGCCTAATCACAGTTAACGCTGAACCGGAATGTCCTCAACAGGGTGACATGCCACTCATTAGTTTTAATTCCGACGTTGAGCCAGTCAGTTTTTATGCTTTAGAACTAAGCAACATTCAATACCATTCTACTGTGACACCATTTCCTGCACCCAAGATTTCTGCCGAAGTAACGACAGCTACTCAAGAAATGACGTCATTGGGACACCAGCCGGGACAAGGGCTGGGTAAAAATCATCAAGGTATTAAGCATCCAATCCAAGTGTCCAGTCAAACTGGGACAGCCGGACTAGACTATTCTGCCAGTTCTAGTTACAGGAATTCACATAAGCATAAGCAGATTCCTTCAACGTCAACCACGCGACGATTATCTCCACCTATAAATCTAGAGTCCGCATAATCTCCGGTAAAGGTGCCAGCCAACGTAATGGCTATGTTATTTCCTAAACTGATACCGATAAAGGAGAAGGAAGTATTTGTTCCAGATCCCAAGGTGGAAGAAGGGGAACGAAGAATTGAACAAGACATCGTCCGAATGATGTCAGGCATACACATCATTGTCCATGATGAACATTCAAACAGATACACCCTAGACGATGATTGCCCAAACGTAATGGTCATCATTCGGGAAAAGAAGGACGATGACAGCCCCTCCATCACTGCAGTCCACCAGGACTTTGCCCTTTCCAATTGGAGCAGCACTCCTTGCATTAGTCGACAAGGGTAAAATGAGCAAGAACTCCTTCTGCCCTGTAGATATCATAACTACTTACTTTTCTGTACACTATTAGCAGTTGTTTTGTCCGTACATGCTAACGCTTTGTATGATTAAAAAGTTTCATATATATTAAGTAAAGCATATTTTGTTTCAGGACTTTGACCTTAGATGTGCCTGTACTTGCTGATAAGATGCCTCTTCTCCACAAGGATTGTAACTTTGATGATAAGTTGGACTCAGACTTGATGAAAATACAAGAGGACATTGAGGTGCCTCTGAAAATCGAAGAATGGGTCGAAGACAAACCTAAACCCAACCTTGATCAAATCACCTCCTTCAATCTCGGAACCTTAGAAAGCCCTAAGTTAAACTAGATTGGTTCAGACCTTACCCCAAACGAGACGAATAACATGGTTACACTACTAACCCAATTCCAAGATGTGTTTGCATGGTCTCATGATGACATGGTGGGTTTGTCCATTGACAGTATCCTTCATCGCTTTCCCATCAAAGAGGGATTCAAGCTAGTCAAGCAGAAACTCAGGCAATTAAAACCTGAATGGAGTTTAAAGGTGAAAGAAGAAATTGTGAAATAATTTCAAGCTGGTATTATCATGGTGTCCACATATCCCGAATGGATATCCAACATCGTTCCCGTGCCTAAACCTGGCGGAAAGGTGTGAGTATGCTTGGATTATCGGGATCTGAATAAAGCTTGCCTTAAAGATATCTTTTTCGTGCCATTTATCCACATTCTCATTGACAATACTGCTCAATACGGCATGTACTCGTTCGCTGATTGCTTCACGGGGTACCATCAGATCATGGTTGGTGAAGAGGATCGTGAGAAAACTGCCTTCATCACGCCTTAGGAAATCTTTTGATATAGATGATTATCTTTCGGCCTCATCAATGCCGGAGCCACCTATCAGCGAGCCATGATGGATCTTTTCCATGGCTTAATGCACAAAGACATAGAGATCTACGCGGATGACATTATTGTCAAATCTCGAAGGGAGGAAGACCACCTAGACCATCTCAAAAAACATTTCAACAGGTTGCGTAAGTACAACTTGAAGTTGAATCTAGCTAAATGCGCCTTCGGCGTTAAATCAGGTAAGTTGCTAGGATTTCTAGTCAGCCACAAAGGGATTGAGCTGGATCCCACCAAAATCCAGGCCGTTAAGAAAATGCCCATTCCTCAGATAGAGAAGGAAATACATGGATTTTTGGGAAGAGTCTACTTCATTAGTAGGTTCATTTCTCAACTCACAGCAACCTGTGAGCCCATCTTCAAGCTGTTAAGGAAGAACTCTTTCATGAAATGGAATGATGAGTGCTAGAAGGCCTTCCTTATCATCAAAGAGCAGCTAGTCAAAGCTCCTATATTGGTACCACCCAGGGATGATGTTCCCCTGTTCATGTACTTATCCATAAGTGACAATGCCATGGGCTGCATGCTGGGTCAGATAGACGATAGAGGCCAAGAACGAGTTATCTATTACCTCAGCAAAAGATTCGGCAGCAGTGAACACAAGTACACTCTGATTGAGAAGACTTTTTATGCTTTAGCATGGGCTGCCAAGAGGTTACAACATTACCTCCATGGGCACACAACCCATCTCATATCCCGCGTGGATCCTCTCAAGTAAGTGTTCAGTAAGCACATACTGAATTGTCAGCTGTCCAGATGGCAGTTAATTCTGCAACAATTTGACATTGTTTACCTGACGCAAAAGTCCATTAAAGGACAAGGAATTGCGGATCAATTGGCTGCCGTACCTTCAGGGGATTTCAAACCCTTGGATATATACTTCCCCGATAAAGGGGTAATGACAATTCAGCAACACCATCAGTACGATACACGTCAAACATGGAACATATATTTTGATGGAGCTGTTAATATGGAAGGCTCTAGAGCTGGAGCAGTTCTAGTATCCGGTACAGGGGAGCAGTATCCTATCGCCGTCAAATTCTAGTTTGTCAGCACCAACAACACAGCTGAGTATGAAGGCTGTATCATGGGGCTAAAACTTTCCCGTTCAATGGGCATCAGGCGGTTAACTGTCTTTGGGGATTCAGAGTTGGTAGTCAAACAATCCACGGGAATCTATCAAACCAAAGAGCTACATTTACTGCCTTACCATCGACAAGTTTTACAGATGACTTCAGAGTTCGAAGAGATCTCCTTTCTACACATTCCTCGTAATAGGAATGACTTCGCAGACGCACTTTCAACTTTGACCTCCTTGATTCACATACCTGACAAGGAACACATGCCAAGCATCACATTTGCCTTGCAAAAAGCACTAGCTTATGAGAACTATGTTTGAGAAGTATCAAATAAAATACCTCTCATCCAATAACCTTGGTATCAGCATATCAAGGAGTACTTGCAAGATGGATCTACACCCGCTGAAGCTAGCCTAACTGAATAAAGGCGGATTCATCGACTTGCTATTAAATTCTACCTAAGCGGAGATGCACTCTACAAAAGAGTTGCAGGATTTGGTCTCCTTAGATGCCTGGATAAGGATCAAGCTCAAAGACTCATGGATGGGGTCTATGGTGGAGTCTGTGGCCCAAATATGAGCGGCCCTTTACTTGTAAAGAAAATTCTTAGAACGGGACATTACTGGCTTTCTCTCAAGGCTGACTGCAATGACCACGTCAGGAGATGTTATCAATGCTAAATTCATGGGAATGTTATCCACGCCCCTCCACGGGAACTCCATAATATGAGTTCACCTTGGCCCTTCTCAATGTAGGGAATGGACGTAATAGGACCCATCGAGCCCAAAGCCAGTAATGGACATCGCTTTATCTTCACCATGATCGACTACTTCATTAAGTGGGTAGATGCAGCCTCCTTCCCCAGGGTTACCAAAGAAGTCATCATTGCTTTCATTAGAAACAATATCATTTGTCGAAATGGACAACCAGAGGTAATTGTATCAGACAATGCTAAGAACCTCAACAACAAAATGATGGAGGAGTTATGCAGTAAATTCCACATCAAGCATCTTAACTCCGTCATCTACCGTCCAAAGATGAATGGTGCTGTTGAAGTGGCTAATAAAAACATCAAGAAGATTATGCAAAAGATGTCTGCCAACCATAAAGGATGGCCTGACCTTTTGCCTCTTACTCTGTTAGCCTACAGAACATCAATGCGCACTTCAACTGGGGCAACCCCCTACGAATTAACCTATGGAATGGAAGCAGTACTGCCCATAGAAGTAGAAATGGAATCCCTCAGAGTGATGATAGACGCTCAGCTGGATGAAGACCAATGGGTACAAGACAGGTATCACCAATTGTCTCTAATAGATGAAAGGCGAACCGCGACTATCTTCCATGGTCTGTTATATCAGCAAAAGATCGCCCGATCCTACAATAGAAAAGTCCCGCTACAGCAGTTTAAACAACATGACTTGGTTTTGAAGAAGATCATCGACAACCAAGATCAGTCTAAAGGAAAATTTACCCCTAATTGGGAAGGCCCGTTTATTGTCAAGGAGATATTGATAGGAGGTGCTCTCAGATTGCAGGAAATGGACGGTGATGAATTTCCAAAGCTTATCAACTCGGACACCGTGAAACGGTACTATGTCTGAAGTTACCATCAAGCAAACATTCTGGTATTGGATCATCAGATCACCAGTCATCCTGGTTCTTTAACCCTTCACTACATGCAACTCTTTTTCCACACTACTCCCCTCAAGGAAACACACTTTTCAAGCCTGTAGCATGTACACGTATGATAATATGCACATCAGTAGTACATCTATCCTGGTCAAATGCCAATGGTCCTCTGATATGGTGAAATCTCCAGAATACCGAGCATAGCTATCCTCATAGCCAAATATGTCAATCAGAAAACATTGGGATATCACGTGGTCGGATGTGATCTCATCCTGCAGAACTCTCCGCCTCAGCCCGGTGAGAGTCATAAACTGACGGCTCATGTCACTAATGGCCATATGCACGGAAGGTCTGTCAAGTGGCACCATCGTCAAACGTGCATACTCCTCTAGAGTCAAAGTCAACTCTTGGGTCCCAATCTGAAAAACCTGCCTCTCCGGTACCCAGTGCTCCAACATGACATCCACAAATCCTGCAGGAACCTGAAACATCAAAAGGGTCATGGTATGCTGCAACAGCTGATCTACGGTCACCCTATCTGGGGGTGACATACTATCATACCAATATCTCAGACGGGATGCTACCAATAATGGTGGGGTGTGATCTATGCGGCTGACTGTCGAAGAAGACATCTGTGTGGGCCGTATCATAATACCATCAAGGGTCAATGCTGAATATCTCTGGACATACATATATGCATAACAGATAATAGATGATAATATGATGCAGGGAATAGAAGCTAGTACATGCATTCCTAAGTACATCATGATCTATATACATCATCTCTATACAGCTAAAATACAGGAAAATGGGGCACAGCCACGCAATATGTAACAAGAGGCCTATCAAAAGAGATAGTGAGAATACACATCAGAAGAAAATAATGGTATCAATATCTACATCATCAATCTTGTCCACCTGATGTAACTCCTCCTGAGTTACTGAATCTCTATCAATAGGGATGTCAGGCCTATACAAAGGAGGATCTGCGCCGGTAAAGCCAAATGGGTCATCTGAGAGGCTAGCTTATGCGCTGGAAGGATTAAACGAATCTGCCTCTGTCGGATCTCTACCCAAATGTCGGATAAAGAAATGTGTCCGGTCTAGTCGCTGGGTCAAGCTGTCAATCTGTGTCACATGAGTCAGATCTCGGACACAGGCTAGCCAATCCGTCATCATCACGGATCCTGAAACCATATCCTCCCTGAACTGAGTGGCGTAGGTCTGGGCTCCAATGGTACGAGGGATCCACCAATGCTGGAATACATCCTGAGTGCAGGGACCCTCTGACAATGCAAAGTTGTCAACACCCAACAATGAAATATCAATGATGGGTGACTACGACACAGGCCAATAACGCCTGGTGGGAGGCAAGATCGGTATACGGATCTCTCATGTGGTGCCCCTAATAGCATGCTCTCCTAAATATAGCTCCCATCCTCCATTGTGAAGAGAGGAACCCTACGGGTGGAAATCACATACTCGACACTAGTCGGGTACCCACCCTCAAATCAAGTGGCCAAATGCTCCCCATAATATGAAATCCATGTGATGACATCCGCTATCAGCAACTCCAATTATAGGCGACAATGAATGAAACACTCAGCTACGGGGACCTCCGCCAGTATGGAATGATGCCATCGCCGTCCTCGTGGGTAGGTATCCAACCCTAATACACTCACCAGACGTAAACATGGAAGCCTCTCATAGGCCCAAAACTACCAACACAAAGGCAAACATCTGATGTTAGTTAACACTCTTAACCTGTACATGGTAAATGACAAGAGAAATACTTACCAGCAAAAATGGGTAAAATCCTAACCAAGCCTCGGTCAAGCCCTGCGAGCGCATACGCATGCCCTTGAGGAAATATTCAAAGGTGTAGAAGCCCCAATCATACTCTCTAATATGGTCCACATGTCGCGTGGCGCTGATCAAAGCGAAAGACACTGTAGAAGAGTTATCTTCTATGAAGCAGCCCCTAATGATCATCAAAAACAATCGCCGAAGAATGCGATCCCTGACTCGGACATCATCTGGTATGGGCTCACTCAATAGCCCACTCATACAATCTACACTCAAAGGACCCGTACAGACAGCCCTTCCCGTGAGCGCCTCCGTCGGAACTCCTAACAAGGATCTGATGGTAGTAGGGGTAATATCTTCCGTGTAAGGCACTAGTGCCCCTCCAAACTCTATACCAGTGATAAACCACCAATCCATCGGTGTCAGCATCACCTCACAGTCTAGCAAATAGAGTGACTGAGTCTGGTGAAACCAGCGCTCAGACAATGCCCTGAGGTAACCCCAGGGACATTGGCGGGGAAGGATGGAAAAGAATGCCCCAAATCCCCAGTCATGTACAACCGCTCTATAGTCAGGATACAGAGCCTGGTACATAGAGTAAATGTTCCCTTGAGGCTGTGTAAAGCCGGGAACCTACATAAAATGCATATCGATATCAGAATCCTTTACTCCTCATCAATAGGAAAGAAGAAATATTAAGAGCTAACATGATACCTCGTTAGCATACAAATACATAGAGGGATGTCGACTCAAATCACCCAGAAGCTCTGGGTTTGCCACCTGAATACTCTGGAGGTCCCTACGGGGTGCATGTACAGTAGAAGTGGGGTCCCCAACCAGAACATCCTCCTCCTCATCCTCGACGTCCAGCACATCAACCCGGACTGGACGTATCACCGCCTCCACCAGGCAACGAGGAAGTCTAACAGAGCGGGGTCAAGGCACTTTAGAAGCCCTCCTCCGTACACCAGAAGTGGTCCTGCGGGAACTATTCCATTGATCCGGATCCATAATATATGGACAACAAGTCTCCAAATCACCTCAGAAAGGGTGTGGTATTTTCTAACATGGAGTTTTTCAAAATGCAATTTAATGAGTACATGCATGCATGCATTATTTTAACATACATCTACAGTAGAGTTAAAAATGCATGACTACTCAACGCCTACATTTTGGAAAATTTTTCCATAGTTTCCTCTATAAATAGGACTATCCACATGCACATAGGCATGACTAGGTGGCCATTCAGTAGCACACCTGCCCACAGTCATATACATACTATATGCATTAAATGTCAAAGTCATCAATCCATAAGGGTAACCTAATTACCAGGATTACTTTGCATTACCACCTTGGCTCATTTGTCCTCAAATAGGATAAGAAATTGCAGAAAAAAGGTGCCAACTTGACTATCTCAAAATTCAAATTTTTTTCACATCATTATGTGCAACATGGTTTAATACTAACATTTATTATGTTGAATATTTTTTATCAAGTCATTTGAGCATGCATATGCACTACTATGTGTTTAGATGCATTTCATGTGATTAGTCATTTTCTAACAGATAAAAACTAAAAAAGCGTACATGAATACGTTACCACGACAGTGTAGAACACTTGTACGGTGACAGAATTTATAAAAAGACGTCTGAACTCAGTAAATCTAAAGAAGAGCTCTCAGATTTCCTTCGCGTTGTAACTTAAAAATGACTTATGAAAGTAACCTATAGGCATTTAGTGGCCACGGCTGGCCGTAGGTCCACCTACGGCTGCTGCAGGTATACCTACGACACCCCTATATGGGTCCCAACCCTCCAGCTCGGTCCAATTTGAGTTGTAAAGGAGTTCTCACAAGCTGAAAAGGCCAAAATAGGGATAAAAATGCTATGCGATTGAGTAGAATAGCCTGAAATCCTGGTTTTTCTTGGCCCGACTGTGGCTTTCATACCATTCATTGGTATTTGCCCAAACACAGGGTATACTATACTTATCATCCCAGTATTTGTAGATCATATTCGGCAATACCACACATACGTCCAATGCCATCAATTCAGGGTCGTTACCCTAATCTTTCAAAATAGATCCTCGGCGGGGGTTACAACGCATGTTTCGCTGATACACACATCAGCGATGATCAAACAGATCCTTAGCGGGGGTTGTAATGCATGTTTCACTGATATACACCTCAACAATGATCAAACAGATCCCCGACGGGGGTTACAACGCATGTTCCACTGATACACACATTAGCGATGATCAAATACATCCCCGGTAGGGGTTACAACACATGTTCCGCTGATACACAAATCAACGATGATCAATCAGATCCCCGGCGGGGGTTACAACGCATGTTCCACTGATGCACACATCAACGATGATCAAACAGATCCTCAACGGTGGTTACAACGCATGTTTCGCTGATACACACATATTATCCTTTGGTTCACATGTCAACGAAGGTCAAGCAACCTTGACATCCGTTTAGTCGTTGGTAAGTAAACCTAATGACATATCAAAATCCATCTGATGATTTCATCAGTTGATACACACATCAACAAAGGCCAAGCAACCTTAGCATTTATCCCCAGCAGGGAGTTCATCCGTTGGTTCACACGTCAATGAAGGTCAGCAGCCCTGACAACATCTACTGTTGGTAGTAAGTCCGACAGAATATTGCCTGGCGATCCAAGCCAGGAAAGATCAACATCATTGGAGAGGATCGATGATGGAATATGTTTTACACATCCCCAAGCAGACAAAGCTTTATCCCCACAGATCTCTTGTACACGAAAGGCACATCTTTGGAATAAAATTTGTATCAAGGATTCTGGACTTTGGTGATAACCCCAACATCAACATCCTAGGAAGTTTGGATCACACATCCAAGCTTGCCATCATTACCATCACCGGTAGAAGCAACATGGAGCCGACAATCATCCCCAATATGTGGGAAAGTATTCCATATGCATCATCCATTTGCATTATGTTGCTACACATGAAATTATGTTTATCTTGTTGCATTTCAAGTGTCTAGAATTCTTTATCCTATCAATGCCATTACATTGCATGAATATTGTAATAACCGGGAATTTTAAGTCGCTATATATGTAGGTACATTATTGATATTTAAAAACTATGTGTTATATAGTGATTTAATATGTGACAACATATGTGACGTGGTGCATGGATCTATAATCAAATATACTATAGTTACGGATATATTCATTTATAGATTTCTTTAAAAATGAAAGATTCGTAACCTAATTATACATTAGGTGAGACAATTAAATAACCTAAGGGCTATGGTAATAAGGAAAGGTTTGTATTTAATATGTATACTAACTTAAGTGGATAATCTTGTTATTTCAAGTGACTAATATTTTTAAACCTATTTCTAGTAAACCTAATTTGGTTATGAGCTAAAGTCACATGTATAAATAATTAAATTTCAAAGGATTGTGAATGAAAACCCTAAATAAACAATTTGGGTAACATATATTAAAATCGTTACACTATGTTTATTACATGGCCCAAAACAATTAAAGGAGAAGCCCAAAAGAAATAGAATGCAAACTAATACTTAGCCCACTTGATTAAGGGTATTTTAGACTTTTGATTAATCAAATTTGTACATCAAAATAAAAGCAAAATGGAGGAGATAATGGGGACAAGGGGACCGACCATATTAGGCCTTTTAAGGTAACAAAATTGTGCTAATCAAGTTCCTTAAGTAGTAACTCTTACATCAAGTACATGTGTGTCCATCTCCCATTGGTAGAAAATATACTTAGCACCCTTAATCACATGATTAGACTCAATTGGAAGAGGCAAGGCAAAGCCTTTCATCCAAGGGACAACAAAAGTATGGGGGATATTAGTTAAATCACCACATTTCACTTGCTAGACATTTCATCTCTCTTATTCTTCTTCTTCTATTTTTCTCCCAAGCTAGCAAAATAAAAAGAGAGAAAAGAGATAGGGGTTTAGTTTTGAGAGAGAGAGAAGTGTACTAGTTTGGTTAATGCACCCTAAGATTATATATTACTTTGGTAAATCAAGGAAGGTTGCTACTAGATCAAGGTATAACCTAAATATCCATATTCTTTTTCTATTTTGTATTATAGCAAGATTTGTTGGGGTTATGAACTAATACTCAAGATACCCTAGTTCTACATATCATCATATATGGAACTAAGTATCTTGAGTGTTAGATCAAAGGTTTAGAGGAAGAAAATGAGCATATGTTCTCCTAGGGGTTAAACCCTTGTTTTTCTTCCACAAAATCTTGTGTAAATCAAGTTTTACAAGTTGGATTTGTGATCCGTCGAAGGGGGGTGCTAGATACATGAGTTATCTAATAAACCCAAGTGGTAGAGCACAAATCTACGAAGTATTGAAGCATTGGGGGCTATTTTCTCCAAAATAGTCCACATAGAGTATTAAGGTTTTAAAACTAAAAAGATACTGTCCCCATTTTTCTTAAGGCTATTTCGGACAGTTTCAAGTCTTTGAAAAATCTAGGAAAAATCACAGAGGTACCTTGAGAAGTTATCTACGTGTAGGAAAAAGTACAGACATGTTTCGATTTATAGGTTGTGCGTAATGGCTATTTCCGTAAAGGACTCCTAAATATTAACACCCAAATTTCTCATAGTGTATACACTGGAAAATTCCAAAAATTTTACAGTATGTTCATATATGTTATGAGGGTATATCCTAAAAATTTTAGAATTTTCTGAGCAAAACTCGATTTATGAAAAATGAAGTAACATCCGGAAGTTTTGGGCAATTTAAAATTAGTAAATCACTTTCTAAAATTCCAGAAAAATTTGGGGATCATTGTTGGGTCATATACTGTCGAAATCCAGAAAAGAAGAATTTTTGGAATCAGTTTGGTATTTTTCCTAAAAATGATAAAGTTATAAATAAAAAGAAATAAATAGTTAAATGATGTCTTAAATAAGAAAAATGTGATTTTAATGCTTGAATACTCCTAATATATATTATTATGACTATTTTAGGTCATTTTGGTAATTTACAATAAGAAATACTATTTATGATCTTTTATGGATATTAAATAAGTGGTTTAATAAAGGGTGAACAATTAGAATAAATTGTTTATTGATCTAATAAATTATTAAGATATTATTATGATATTAATAATAATAGAATATGATATTATTAAGTAAATAATAATATTCAAGATTAAATAAAATGTTATTAAAAATATAATAACATTAGTAAAGGAATAAAATATTATTAAATGATTAATGATATTAGTAAATGAAAAAAATATTATTAAAATATTAATACCATTAGTAAATGAAAAATGTATTATTAATTGATTAATGATACTAAAGCATAAGTAAGATATTATTAAAGTAATAATATTAATGCATAATTAAAATATTATTAAGAGGATTAATAATATTAGTAAAGTATTAAAATATTATTAAGATGTTAATAATATTAGTAAGCGAATAAAAGTATTATTAGTGAACTAATAATACTAAGAGGTGAATTAAATATTATCAAGATTAATAATATTAGGTGAATTAAAGGTATTTGTTATTTAATAGTCACATTATCGAGGCAAGAAAATATTTCTAAGAACTAAATGTAATATATGATATCTATGTGATTACATAATCTAATGTTATGTTATAGTTAATTGAAAGATTAATTATTGGCCTCTCAAAGGAAGATAATTAAACTGCCTAGGGAATAGAATTTAATTGCGTAGCCGTAACCTACAAACGAGGCAAGTTCCCTAACTCAAACTCAAGTTATTATTTTCAAAGCATGTTGGTGAATAATTATTGAGGATTATTCACATCTATATTGATTATTGAGATTCACACTTGGTGCAATTATATTCCTATTCTATTATTATTGAACTGCGAATTATATTAAAGTTATTCATTTATTATAATGAACAATGTATGTTTATTATTTCGTAATAGTTATGGAATGCTTAGGATGATGATAGATCGTGAGCACCGAATCTGAGGTTAGAAAACCTAGATTTGGGGGCGTCACAGGTTGATATCAAAGCTATAGGTTATAAACATTAGGAATGCGAAACCTAGGTTATAACCTTAGTAGAAAACTCTTATATAGTATGTTAGCTAGGTTATAGATTGAGGAGATCCATCAAGTTTTAGTTGTACTGAATAAAATATCATTTAATTTTACCAATAAATATATTTTATTGTGGTATTGATGTTGTTTTTTTTGTTTATTGTGGTTATAGGATTGCTGACGAGAGTCAAGATAGCTATTCAGTGAACCGAGAGTCGAGGGACTCTAGTGAGGGGTCCATGGAGCATGAGATGATAGGAAATTTGTTGGCAAGGAACATCGAGCTAGAGGTTAGGGCTGAGAGAGTGGAGGCGCAGAACCGCACCGTCCAGATTTCAGAGCAGCAGTACAGGGATGCTGCTTACTAGGCACAAGCTAAGTTAGCCGAGTTGTGAGGGAGGTTGGAGCAGAGAGAGCTATAGCTAGGACAGTTGAGAGACGAGGTGGAAGCTAAAGATGTGAGGATACATAATGTGGAGCAAGCTTTAGACATCGCCTTTATACAGTTCGATGCTAAGTGGATGGAGCTGCCCTCCAGCAGTGAGAGCAGGTGTTGATTTGTATTCATGTCCGATATAGTCCCACTTTTTTGTTTCTAATAGGGACTGTTTAGTTGTTGTAAATCCTTATATTTTGCTGTATGCATAGGATGATAGTTAGACCCTAACTTTTATTTTGATAGAGGGGTAGATGGTAGTGGATCCTCACTTTTTGTCCAATAGAGGATAGTTAGTGGTGGGCAGTTTATGCCTTGAGCGTTTATAGAAATATGCCAGATGTCTAGTCAGTTTGTATTAAAAGATTGGTATATGAATATAAATGCATTATTATGATATGTGTTGGAAAATTTAAATAGTAAAGTGTGTATTTAATGTTATGTGAATCCAGTAGACTGAATTGGAAATTTTTTTAAAACAAACTTAGCCCACTAATTGGAGAGAAAGACTTCCAAATCTTGGTAATTTAAAACTCTCACATAATGATCATGTGATTGTTCGGATATAGTAGCGTATTACATGCTAAGTACTTATATGATAATAAAACCCGAGTAACGTGTTAGAAATTTGTTTCATTAGATAATGCCGCCCAAACGTGTACTAAGGAACCAACATGATGGCTGAAGCTATTAGGAATCAAGCTCAACCTGCTGGAAATCAGGCGGGAAACCAACTAGCCAACTTTAAGGACTTTAAGGCAGTAGGACCGCTGGAGTTTGGAGGAACAACAGACCGCTGTAGTATAAGATAATTTTTGCTACCTACTTAATGAAGGGTGAGGCTAACTATTGGTGGGAGGCAAACCAGAACAAAGCCGTGACTGGAATCGTGACTTGGGAAGCGTTCAAGAAGTTGTTCTTTGGGAACTACTTCCCTGAGAGTATACAATCGGGAATGGAGATCAAGTTTTTGGAATTGAAACAGGAGAATATGTCAATGTCAGAGTACGCTGCGAAGTTTAATTAATTGGCCAGATTCGCTCCACATCAGGTGGACACGGAGGTGAGGAAAGCAAGAAGGTTCAAAAATAGATTAAAGCCATGGATTTACAGTAAGGTAGCAGTTTTAAAAATCACGTCATTCTCAACTTTGTTTGAGAAAGCTCTCATAGCGGAAGGTGGAAGCAAAGCAGTCTCAAAGTACAATCGGAAGAAGAACAAGAAGAAAGTAGAATGTGGGAATTAGAATGGTAGTAGTGGTGGTAACAACAACAAGAAGCGGAAGTGGAGTATTGGGGGTAGTAATTTGGAGAGTCAGCAAGGAAGTGTACAACAAACGAAGTCGGTGTGTGGAAACTATGGAAAGGGTCACTCAAGAGAGTGCATAAAGGGAAAAACGGTATGTTATACCTATGGACAAGAAGGGCATACCTCGCCCAATTGTCCTAAGGTGAAGAAGGGAGGTTGTTTTAACTGTGGTGAAGCGGGACATCGGATCAAGGATTGCCCGAGGAAGAAAATCACGGATGGCGAAAACGGTAGCAGGGGCAATAACACTAGGATAACCAGTGGAGGACCAGCCCATCCAAACAAGCCGACTGCGAGGACATTCAATAAGACAGTGTAAGATGTCGTGGCATCCAGGGAGGTGGTGTCAGGTATAATTCTGATCAACGATATAAATGCCTACATGTTATTCGATTTGGGAGCTTCATGTTCTTTTGTATCTGATGAATTTGGTCAAAGATTAAGTTTACCTCCTGAACTATTAGAACACCCAATGAATGTAGAAGTAGCAAACAAAGAAATTATCCCTGTAAACTACATCCATAGGAATTGCTGTGCTGATATAAGATGATTTAAGCTTAACGTGGAATTGATACCGATTCGTCTTGGAGAGTTTGATGTAATCCTCGAGATGGATTGGTTATCGAGGTACGGAGCGATTATTTACTGTAAGAAAAAGTGTGTACACCTAAAGACTCCAAATAAGTCAAAGGTGGTATTTCATGGCAGTAAATCGCCGAGACAATCTTGTTGTCTGACGATGGTGCAAGCGAAGAAGTTTCTTAGGGAGGGTTGTATAGGTTATTTGGCTCACATTGTGGATACCCGCAGAGTCGAGGGCGAACTAGGTCAGATACCTATTGTAAAGGAATTCGTTGATGTCTTCCCAGATGAGATTCCGAGGTTGCAACCAGATAGAGAGGTAGAGATTGTTATCAATTTGGCACCAGGGACTTCACCGGTATCCAAAGCACCGTATCGTATGGCTCCAGTAGAAATAAAGGAACTGATGGTTCAACTACAAGAGTTATTAGGTAAGGGATACATTCGACCGAGTGTATCACTGTGGGGAGCACCAGTCTTATTCGTAAAGAAGAAGGATGGGTCATTAAGGCTTTATATCGACTACCGAGAGTTGAATAAGGTCACCATTAAGAACAAGTACTCGTTGCCCAGGATCGATGATTTGTTTGATCAGTTGAAAGGGGCGAAATACTTTTCAAAAATCAACTTGAAAACTGGTTATCACCAACTGAAGGTGAGGCATGAGGATGTTCCAAAGATGGCATTCAGAACTCAGTATGGACACTTTGAGTTTTTGGTAATGTCTTTTGGATTGACGAATGCGCCAGCAGCTTTCATGAACTTGATGAATAGAGTGTTTAAATATTATTTGGATAAGTTTGTTATCGTGTTCATCGATGGCATTCTGGTATATTCAGAGACGGAGGAAGAGCACGCTGAACATCTAAGGATAGTGTTGGAGACGTTAAGGAGGGAGAAGTTGTATGCAAAGTTCTCCAAGTGTGAGTTTTAATTGTAGAGAGTACTATTTTTGGGTCACGTTATCGACAAGGATGGTGTTTCGGTGGATCCAGCAAAAGTAGAAGTGGTTATCAACTAGGAACAGCCAAAGACGCCGACAGAAATTAGGAGTTTCTTGGGATTAGTAGGATACTATCGGAGATTCATCCAAGATTTTTCAAAGATAGAATCGTTGTTGACCAACCTTACTAAAAAGAAGGTGAAGTTCGTTTGGACGGATAAATGTGAAGAGAGTTTCCTAGAATTGAAGAAGAGGATCAGTCAAGCACCTGTGTTGGCTTTACCAGACAACACGGGAGGATTTGTAGTGTATAGTGATGCGTCACACAAGGGTTTTGGTTATTTACTTATGTAGCACGGTAAGGTCATTGCGTACGCTTCACGTCAGCTGAAGGACTATGAGACGGTTATCCGACTCATGACCTGGAGTTAGCAGCAGTAGTTTTTGCCTTGATGATTTGAAGGCACTATTTGTATAGCGAGAAGTGTGAGATATATACGGATCACAATAGTCTGAAGTATATCTTTACGCAGAATGAGCTAAGTATGAGGCAGCGCCGATGGCTAGAATTGATCAAGGATTATGATTGTGAGATTCTGTACCATCCAGGCAAAGCAAATGTAGTGGTAGATGCCCTGAGCAGAAAAGGCAGAGAGAAGTTACTGAAGTTGACCATTCAAGAGGAATTAGTGAAAGATTTTGAACGACTTGACTTGGAGGTTAAGTATCTGACGGAGACCAATGAGAAATTATTTACAGTGGCAGCGACCCAACTTTATTAGATCAGGTTAAAAAGGCTCAAGAGAAGGACGAAGATTGCGACAACATCAAGAAGCGGTTAGCTGAAGTGGATGAATTGAAATACAAGATTGATGGCACAGGACTGCTGAGATTCGAAGGACAAATATGGGTACCATTAGTACCAAAACTAAGAAGAGATTTTGTAAGAAGCGCACAGTACGAGGTACTTAATACACCCAGGAAGCACAAAGATGTATCAAGATTTACGTCAACACTTTTGGTGGCAAAAGATGAAGAGAGAGGTTGCAGAATGCGTCAGCAGATGTCTAACTTGTCAGAGAGTCAAGGCAGAGCATCAATGACCGAGTGGATTACTACAGCCTTTAGAGATTCCAGAGTGGAAATGGGAGCACATCACAATGGATTTTGTGGTGGGACTTCTAGCAACGCAAAAAGGGCACGATGCTATATGAGTGATTGTAGATCTTCTTACGAAGTCGGCTCAACTTTTTTCCGATCAAGATCAGGTATAGTTTGGACCAGCTAGTCAAATTATATATCAAAGAAATTATCTCGAGACATGGCATACCAGTATCTACTGTATCGGATAGAGATCCGTGATTCACGTCAAACTTCTAAAAGAGTCTTCAAGAAAGAATGGGGACGCAACTACGGATGAGCACCGTATATCATCCGCAGACCGATGGGAAAAGTGAAAGAACGATTCAAACACTTGAAGACATGCTCAGAGCTTGTGTGATGGACTTCAAGGGTAGCTGGGAGGATCATCTTCCATTAGTAGAGTTCGTATATAACAATAGTTATCACGCCAGCATTAGAATACTGTCGTACGAAGCACTGTATGGGAGGAAATGTAGAATGCCCTTATGCTGGGTTAAAGTGGGTGAACGTCGACTGTTGGGACCAGAACTGGTGCAACAGACCATAGAGATCATCAAGGTGATAAGAGCACAGCTGGTAGCAGCTCAAGATCGCCAGAAGAAGTTTGTAGACTTACATCGCAAGAAGAGAGATTTTGAAGTGGGAAGCTATGCATTTTAGAAAGTATCTCCATGAAAAGGGAAGATAATGTTTGGAAAGAAAGGTAAATTGAGTTCGAGATTTATTGAACCCTTCGAGATCTTGAGGAAGATAGGCGAAGTGGCGTACGAGGTAGCTCTACCCCCTGAACTGGAACATATTCATAATGTGTTTCATGTGTCAATGCTACGACCATATAAGCCTGATTACAAGCACGTGATATCGTACGAGCCAATTCAGGTCGAAAAGGATTTGTCGTACGAGGAAATTCCAGTTGAAATTTTAGATAGAAAAGAGCAAAAATTGCGAAATAAGGTTATACATTTTGTAAAAGTTCTTTGGAGAAACCATAATGCTGAAGAAGCTACGAGGGAACTCGAAGAAAAGATGAGGGAACATTATCCACATCTTTTTGAGTAGCCCTATATGTAATTCCGGGGACAAAATTCTTATAAGTGGGGGAGGATGTAATAACCATGAATTTTAAATCACTATATATGTAGGTACATTATTAATATTTAAAAACTTTGTGTTATATAGTGATTTAATATGTGACAACATATGTGAAGTGGTGCATGGATCAATAATCATATATACTATATGTATGGATATATACATTTATAGATTTCTTTAAAAATGAAAGCTTCATAACTTAATTATACATTAGGTGAGGCAATTAAATAACCTAAGGGTTATGATAATAAGAAAATGTTAGTATTTAATATGTATACTAACTTAAGTGGATAATCTTGTTATTTCAAGTGACTAATAATTTTAAACTTATTTCTAGTAAACCTAATTTGGTTATGAGCTAAATTCACATGTATAAGTAATTAAATTTCAAAGGATTGGGAATGAAAACCCTAAATAAAGAATTTGGGTAACATATATTAAAATTATTAAACTATGTTTATTATATGACCCAAAACAATTAAAAGAGAAGTCCAAAAGAAATAGAATACAAACCAATACTTAGTCCACTTGATTAAGGGTATTTTAGACTTTTGATTAATCAAATTTGTGCATCAAAATAAAAGCAAAATGGAAGAGATAATGGGGACAAGGGGACCGACCATATTAGGCCTTTTAAGGCAACAAAATTGTGCTAATCAAGTTCCTTAATTAGTAACTCTTACATCAAGTACAAGTATGTCCATCTCCCATTGGTAGAAAATATACTTAGCACTCTTAATCACATGATTAGGCTCAATTGGAAGAGACAAGGCAAAGCATTTTACTCAAGGGACAACAAAAGTATGGGGGATATTAGTTAAATCACCACATTTCACTTGCTAGACATTTCATCTCTCTTATTCATCTTCTTCTATTTTTCTCCCAAGCTAGCAAAATACAAAGAGAGAAAAGAGAGAGAGGGGTTCAGTTTTGAGAGAGAGAGAGAGAGAGAAGTGTACTAGTTTGGTTAATGCACCCTAAGATTATATATTACTTTGGTAAATCAAGGAAGGTTGCTACTAGATCAAGGTATAACCTAAACCTCCATCTTCTTCTTCTATTTTGTGTTATAGCAAGATTTGTTGGGGTTATGAACTAATACTCAAGATACCCTAGTTCTACATATCATCATCTATGGAACTAAGTATCTTGAGTGTTAGATCAAAGGTTTATAGGAAGAAAATGAGCATATGTTCTCCTAGGGGTTAAACCCTTGTTTTTCTTCCACTAAATCTTGTGTAAATAAAGTTTTACAACTTGAATTTGTGATTCGTCGAAGGGGGCTGCTAGATACATGAGTTATCTAGTAAACCCAAGTGGTAGAGCACAAATATACCAAGTATTGAAGCCTTGGGGGTTGTTTTCCTCAAAACAGTTCACATAGAGTATTAAGGTTTTAAAACCCTAAAAAGCTACTGTCCCCGTTTTTCTTAAGTATATTTCGGATAGTTTCAGGTCTTTTAAAAATCTGGGAAACATCACAGATGTACCTTGAGAAGTTATATACGTGTAGGAAAAAGAACGGACACGTTTCGATTTATTGGGTGTGCGTAATGGCTATTTCTGTAAAGGACTCCTAAATATTAACACCCGAATTTCTGACAGTGTATACACTGGAAAATTCAAAAAAATTTACAGTATGTTCATATATATTATGAGGGTATACCCTAAAAATTTCAGAATTGTCTCAGCAAAACTCGATTTATGAAGAATGAAGCAAGATCCGAGTGTTTTGGGCACTTTAAAATTAGTAAATCACTTTCTAAAATTCCAGAAAAATTTGGGGATCATTAGTGGGTCATATAGTGTCCAAAACTATAAAAGAAGAATCTTTGGAATCAGTTTGGTATTTTTTCTAAAAATGATGAAGTTATGAGTAAAAGGAAATAATAGTTAGATGACGTCTTAAATAAGAAAAATGTGATTTTAATGCTTGAATACTCCTAATATATAATATTATGACTATTTTAGGACATTTTGGTAATTTATAATACGAAATATTAATTATGACCTTTTATGGATATTAAATAAGTGGTTTAATAAAGTGTGAACAATTAGAATAAATTGTTTATTGATCTATTAAATTATTAAAATGTTATTATGATATTAATAATATTAGAATATGATATTATTAAGTAAATAATAATACTCGAGATAAAATAAAATGTTATTAAAAATATAATAACATTAGTAAAGGAATAAAATATTATTAAATAATTAATGATATTAATAAATAAATAAAATATTATTAAAATATTAATACTATTATTAAATGAATAAAGTATTATTAATTGATTAATGATACTAAAGCATAAGTAAGAAATTATTAAAGTAATAATATTAATACATAATTAAAATATTATTAAGAGGATTAATAATATTAGTAAAGTATTAAAATATTATTAAGATGTTAATAATATTAGTAAGCGAATAAAAGTATTATTAGTGAATTAATAATACTAAGAGGTGAATTAAATATTATCAAGATTAATAATATTAGGTGAATTAAAGGTATTTGTTATTTAATAGTTACATTGTCGAGGCAAGAAAATATTTCTAAGAACTAAATGTAATATATGAAATCTGTGTGATTACATAATCTAATGTTATGTTATGGTTAATTGAAAGATTAACTATAGGTCTCTCAAAGGAAGATAATTAAACTGCCTAGCGGATAGAATTTAATTGCGTAGCCGTAACCTATAAACGAGGCAAGTTCCCTAACCCAAACTCGAGTTATTATTTTCAAAGCATGTTGGTGAATAATTATTGATGATTATTCACATCTATATTGATTATTGAGATTCACACTTGGTGCAATTGAATTCCTGTTCTATTATTATTGAACTGCGAATTAAATTAAAGTTTTTCATTCATGAACTGTTTATGAGATAGATCTATGCTAATTGTATCACCTAGATCAAGCATATTTAAATTTGTTAAAACAAATGTGTTTTAAAAAGTTGTTCTTATTACATTTATATGAAAAGAACTCTTGACTGAGAAAAAGGACTAATTTGATTAAGGCATGACATCGATGCTGGATTATTAAGTGTTTATGCATAAATCATGGGGTATGAAAGGCTGATTCTCTTGAATACTAAAACTTATTAAGAGGTTCAATTTAAATGACTGAGAACCTTAGCAAATGTTCATGGTTATTTAAAAACCACTCAGTACATGTTATTCAATTATTCGAATATTCAATTATTGATTAATAATTCATGTTCCTTCGCAATCTTATACTATTGTTGAACATTGAAAGAAAAACTTCTTTCAAGTCATGATATATCTCCCTTGTATATAAACTTGCTAAGCAAATTAGTTGCTTACCCTTGCTATATCATGACATTTATTTTAGTTAAGCCCGAAGGATCCAATGCGAAAGACAAAGGCAAGGGCAAGATCTAGGAATAGTTTAGAATGAATGATTAGTTATTATTATCTGATGGAATTTCTTATGTGAACCTTTTGTAATATGAATGGTGTGTTTAGGTTAAGGTTAAGAAGACCTTGGGACTATGTTATGAAACTTTATTATAATGAACAATGTATGTTTATTATTTCGTAATAGTTATGGAATGCTTATGATGATGATAGATCGTGAGCACCGAATCTTAGGTTAGAGAACCTGGATTTGGGGGTGTCACAAATATGATAAAGAGGGGCATCTGTAGACACTCGAAATTTTTTGCACACTTGTGCTTTCTCATTTTAAACACTTGTAAGCTCATATATAGCTACTTTTTACCGGTGGGAGCCAAGTGTTCATCCACTTAAAGCTATAGAAGTCTTCTTTGGCAGCCCACTATAAGCCTTCTTACACACTTTCAGGCCTTTCTCTCCATCTTTGCACACACTATTCTTCACATTGAGAGTTGTGTTACGTGTGTTTGCCCGGACTTCGGTCTGTGGTTTTATTTCTTTTGAGTATATTATATATATATATATATATATATATATATATATATATATGGACTAACATTATCGAGTTATGCCTCGATTGAGCCTAGACTTTAGTCTGGAGCGTTTAATTGCTTTCGTGTGTGTGTATATATATATATATATATATATATATATATATATATATATATATGAACTTTGTTCGATGAGCCCAGACTCATGTCTGGTGCGTTTAATTGCTTTTGTATATGTATATATACTTATATATATGAACTGTGTGTCGAACTATGTTCGATGAGCCTGAATTTTACATCCGGTGTGTTTACTACTTTAATATATATTTATATATATGAATTGTTATCGGACTTTGTCCGATGAGCTTGGATTTTATATTCGGTGCATTTACATGCTTATATATATATATATATATATATATATATATATATATATATATATATATATATATATATATATATATATATATATATATATATATATATATCGCTTTTATATATTTACATTTCCGATCCCCCATGGAGGTGCTTCGTGGTGGTTGATCATGTTTGTATATATATATTTATAGCTTTTATATATATAACTGCTTACTGCGTTCATATAAATTGCGGTATCATGTGAGCCTAGGAATTATGTGATCACAGATTCAGTCTATTGAATCTAGATTCGGTTCCCGTGATGGACATTTTCAGCTGTAAGCAACTTGTAAATTTATTCATGGTGTTGGATTTCCTTAGATAATTTTAATACCCACGAGGAGTTCGGAACTATTTTGTATATTATTTTCTCCAAGATGCTTCGCATTTCGAAAATAAAAGCAATTAAGCCGAACATTTAATAAAATGGTGGTATCAAAGGCCTCAATTACTATTGAGCATGGGATTTGAAAAACCTCTTTTTACAAAACATCACTGTTATATCTTGTTTAAAATTAATTTTTTACACAAATTCAAACCCTTGTATATAGGTGCGAACGAGGCATAGCACTACTTTCAAACCAACTGGCGACTCTTAACAGTCCATCGTCGGCATTACACATGTCGGACATTTTTTACTTGTTATTCAAACAAATCTCACCTAACATGAGAACACCAAAAAATAGGAAACGAAAAGAGACAAATAAAAAACTCGACGTCGACAGTGTTATCGCTAACGTCTGGTAATGTCAGGGCTACCTGACCCTTGTTGAGATGGCTTTCAACAGATAAGGATGTATGAAATCTCCACTAGGGATGGATTTCTGACGAGATGTATGCTTTTGATTGCAATTACAACCCGAAGTTGATAGCATCAGACCTTTGCGATGCGCTGTCAAGGGAACCTTTCAATAACTTTGATCATCGGTTTTGTGAACCCTATGTCTGGGCGAATACCAATGATTGATATGTAGATGTAAGACCCCAACTTTTTATAAAATTGAATTTTCTCTCTTTATTATTTTGAAATAGTAAGGGGTTGATTTGATTAATGTGGCTAGTCATGGGTAAAATGCGCAAATATTTTAAATAATCAAGTGGTTATAACATACTCATTGCTATCAAGGAATATTCATTTGGTCATGGAATATTCTTGCTGACGGGGAATATTCGTACGACGGCGCAGCCATTTGTGGGCCCCATAATGAAAAAAATGTTGAATGAAGAAAATGACAAATATGAGTTACAGTAATTACTGTTTAGTATTTTATGTTATTGATTCAACAATTACTACGTTGATATGTTATATTATTGATTCAATAATTGTCATTACACAATATTTCAAATTATTAGATCAATACTTTATATTATTTGAATAATATTATTATATTGCATTATTTGAAATGTCTAAGGAAGTTATGTCTAGAAGATGTTATTTAATTGTGCGCCGGTAAGGAAAAATCCTTACCGGAAGGCCCTCTCTTTCTTGGGAACGACATGGTTGTCAATATTGTAGTTCTGTAATATTATTAGTGAATAATTAATTATTAATTTATATGATAAGAAAATATTTATTTTATGTGGATATTAATGAAAGAATTAATGATGAGGTATTTTATCAGTATTTTATCGGAATAGAGGTGTTAAAAATCATCCGTATGTGGATTTCGGTCATTTTTCATTTAGAATTTAGAAAAACTTTTTTTTACAAAGTTGTAGAGAATAAAATTTCCTATGGTATGGACATAAAATTCGGATTTTTCTAATAAAATGACTATTTATTATGAATTATTGAAGTTTCAGAATATTGGGTCTGAATTGATTTTTGGGGTTATAAATAATTTTTTTTTAAATGTTTTTTGCGAGGTGGGTCCCGCTTGTGTGGGCTGATGAAATGGTCAAGGAGGTGTGCATAATTTTTTTTATAAATATAATATTTTATTAAATTTTTTGCTTTGGTGTTCTAAGTATTTTCCTATAAATAGAGTGCTTAGGTTAGAATTGAAAATCACACCAAAATCAGAAGTTTTCTCTGTCTATAATATCGAGTGTATTTTTGTGAGTATTTAGATACTTTGAGAGTTGATAAAAAGTGCAAGTTTTCTTCAGTATTACATCCGATATTTCAGCCAGAAATACTATTCTTTTGATGTAAGAGATGTTCTTTTTTTTATAAATGATGTTATTTCTTTTAATATTATTATACCGAAATATTGATATAAATTTTATTGTGAAATTTTTACCTTTTCGTGTCGAGATTACTATTCACATATACGGCACTATTCACGAATACGACATTATTCACAGGAAAATTAAATTTTCTTTTCCTTGTCCAAGTTGTTTATTATGGTTACTATATTTGATTGTATCTATGTTTTGATCTTCATTTTTTAATTTTGCTCCACAATTGATTATTATGGAGTATTTTTGAACTTAGATAAACTAAGTACGAATCCTTAATCTTTGTCCTTTTATCTCACTGGATTCGTTTTCTTTAAAATAATTTTCATCATCCTCAGTCGTAAATGGTGATATAACTGAATATCTTTGGCATGTAGTGCAAAGATGAATGATTACTTGATGAATATCTTTGGCCCCTATTGCAAAGATGGACAGGTGTTGAGATGAACATGACCAACTGATGATACAAATGAATATCTTTAGCCCATAGTGTGATGATGAATATTTGATTCAAGATGTATATTGATTGATAAATTGTATTAATACTCACAACATATGTGTTGTCGTATTTTGCACGACAATTGTACTAATGAAGTTATAGTTATTTTCTGTACCATGTATTTGGCGACTCAGAATGGGTTGTGTGGACCTATTTTGGGGGCGTCACAGTTGGTATAAGAGCTTATGGATATGGTTTCTGGCGGAGATCGGAGAATAGAACTAGGAGGGAAGAGACTAGTAAATCCTTCGCTAGTGTGTCCTACCTAAGTTTATTTGTTGGTCGGTCAGAATATAGGGACATTATGTGGCATGTTAATTTCTTTAATTAACCCTTGTTTTGTGGAAGCATTTGAGAATGGCATCTGAAAATGTTGAGATGAGTAATGGAGCACATGAGACCGTTGAGACACCGACAATCAACAACCAGGATAATGTGCATCAGGAACACAATATTCCTCCTCTAAACAATACCACCGATCAAACTATGAATGATGGGATGTTTAGAAACTTTTTACAGTTCATGAAAAACTAGAGGAGAGAGAATCATGTTCAAAATATAGGTGGAAGCAATGGCAACTCACGGCTGGTCATTGCTAAACAATTTAAGGAGTTAGGATCGTCAGAGTTTTTGGGAAAGCCGGATCCGATCAAGGCGAAAACGTGGGTTAAGCAAATAACCAAGATATTTGATATCTTGGGATGCACGGAGGAATAGAAGGTTCCATTCGCCACCTTTATGTTCCGTGGTGAGGCAGACTACTGGTGAGAATTTATGAAGCGTGCCCAGCCTGTCGTACTCAATATGTCTTGGGAAGCATTTAAGAAATTATTCAATGACAAGTACTTTCCTGAAAGTATTCGTCATATGAAGGAGGTAGAGTTTATCAGACTGGAACAAAACAACATGACTATGTCCCAATAAAAGGCTAAGTTCACGGAGTTATCCAGGTTTTCACCTCATTTGGTACAGAATGAGAAACGTATGATGCGGATGTTTCTAAGAGGTTTGAAACCCGAAATTTGTCAATAGCTCATTTCTCATAAATTTTCTCTATATTCAGATGTTGTGAACATGACTCAATTATTAGAGCGAGATAATGAGTATGTTCAACAGAAGAACCATAACCAGGGTCATACCGGTGGCAACAGTCATTGGAGAAATGATAACTAGTGGGGAGAAAAATATCAGGACAAAAGCGGTAACCACTCTGATGGTAATCGTGGCCATGATATTAGAAGAAGCGAGTCGGGGGGTAATTTCAAAAAGAGGAGGTAAAACACTGACAACGTGAGGACGTCAACACCAGCATCAACTGTTTCTTGGGGGGAAGAATGACCACCGGTCGTATGTTATAAATGTAGGAAAGAGGGACACATCAGCCAAAACTTCCCATAACAATTCAAGGTGTGTTATAATTGTGGAAAGGAAGGTCATATAACTCAAGATTATCCTGTAACGAAATAAAGTCCAGTGGGGATGGTGACTCCAAAGGCTGTCCCGGACAAGTCAAAGTCGGTGGTTCCTGGAAGAGCGTTTGTCGTGACTGCCCAAAATGCGAGAAACCCGAACGAGGTGATCACGGGGAAGCTAATCATAAACTCTTGCAAAGTTTATACCTTATTAGATACCGATTCTACCTATTCTTTCATCCCTCCTGCTTGTGCTCAACATTTGAACTTGACTCCTGAGAAATTAGACTTTGACTTATTTGTTGAAACTCCGTTAGTAAAAACATTCATTACATCCACTGTTTATATATCTTGCTTGATTCAAGTTGGGATCATCACATTACATGTTGATCTCTTCTCTTTGAAAATACTTACATTTGATGTGATTTTAGGGATTGATTGGTTAACCACTCATCATGCTAAAATTAATTATTTTCGTAAGGTTGTTAGTTTTCATAATCCTAACCAACCTGTTATGCGAATTCAAGCAACCAAACCATTAAAGTCAATCACTGTCATATCAAGCCATAAAGCTATTCATTTATTACAAAACAGATGTCAAGCTTTCTTAGCCCATGTCATGGACTTGAACAAAAATACGTCAGATTTGAATAATATTTTTGTTGTTAGTGAATTTCCTGACGTATTTCCAGAAGAACTTTCTGGCCTACCCCGAGAGCGTAATATCGAATTTTGTATTGACCTTGAACCTGGTACATAATCCATTTCCAAAACCACATATCGAATGACTCCTATTGAATTTCAAGAGTTAAAAATCTAACTACAGGAGTTGTTGGATATTTGTTTCATTCATCCAAGTACATTTTCTTGGTGTGCTCCTATTTTATTTGTAAAGAAGAAAGATGGGAGTATGTGACTTTGCATTGACTATCGGGAGTTGAACTATGTCACCATCAAAAATAAGTACCCACTACCTCGCATTGATGACCTGTTTGACCAGTTGCAAGGTACTAAATTCTTCTAAAAAATAGATCTTCGTTCTGAATATCATCAGTTAAAGATTAAAACTGATGACATTACAAAGACTGCTTTTTGGACTCGTTACGGGCATTATCAATTTCTTGTCATGTCTTTTGGATTGACTAATGCTCATGCGGCCTTCATAGATATGATGAACCGAATATGCAAGGAATACTTGGATCATTTTGTGGTTGTCTTTATTGGTGACATCCTCATCTATTCCAAAAGTAATGAAGATCATAAGCAAAACTTGAGGCTGATACTCCAAAAGCTTCGTGAAAATAAGCTATATGCGAAGTTGATGAAATGCGAGTTCTGGCTTGAAGAAGTAGCATTCCTTGGGCACGTGGTATCGAAGTATGGAATATCAGTTGACCCGACAAAGATTGAAGCAATAAAAGGTGTGGAGCAAACTAAGTCAGTAAGCAAAGTACGTAGCTTTCTAGGCTTAGCTGGTTATTATCAGAGATTCATGGAAGGATTTTCTCGAATTGCTACTCCATTAACTTAGCTGACTCGAAAAGATACAAAATTCGAATAGAGCGAGGGATGTTAGAAGAGCTTTTAAGAACTCAAGAGGAGACTCATTTTGGCACCTGTTCTGACAATACCATCATGTTCAGAGGGATTTGTCATTTACAGCGTTGCTTCGGGCAAAGGTTTAGGATGTGTTCTCATGCAACATGGGAAAGTCATAGTCTATGTCTTAAGATAACTCAAAGAATATGAGAGGAATTATCCTACTCATGATCTAGAGTTGGTAGCAGTCGTTTTCGCGCTAAAGATCTGGAGGTACTACCTATATGGGGAAAAAGTGGAGATCTATACAGATCATAAAAGTCTCAAATATTTCTTCAACATGCGGTAACGACGTTGGCTCGAGCTGTCAAAAGATTACGACCATACCATTCAATATCATCCTTAAAAAGCAAACGTGGTAGCTGACGCGTTGAGTAGAAGATCGTATACGGGTACGAGTACGATGTTGTTAATACAAAGACCCATTTTATAAGACTTACAAAGAATGGAGATAGAGTTAAATGCTTCAAGTACCCACGTGATGATATCAAACATACGAGTAGAACCGACTTTAATCGATAAAGTTAAAGTTGCTCAAGCCACAGACCCAGAGCTGATGCGTATGAAGAACAAAGTACAAGAATGTGTTATTCCAGAAGTAAGAATCGATGAAGAATGAATACTTCGAGTCAACTCCAGACTTTATTTTCCTAACGATTCTGATTTGAAGTACAAAATCATGATGCACACAACACACAGTTTGCAATCCATCCTGGAAGTACCAAAATGTATCGTGATCTTTGACATATATTTTGGTGGAGCAATATGAAGAGAGAGATCGCGGAGTTTATCTCAAGATGTTTAACTTGTCAACGTGTCAAGGTGGAGCATCATGTACCAAAAGGTCCATTGCAACAACTTGAGATTCTAGAATGGAAGTTGGAGCACATTAACATGGATTTCGTTACTGGTCTTCCCAAGGTTTCTCAAGGTATAGATGCAATTTGGGTCATTATCGATAGATTAACTAAGTCTGCTCATTTATTGCCTACACGATAAACTTATTCACTTGAACGTCTTGCTCGTATATACATAAATGAGATTATAAGATTGCATGGTATGCTAGTATCCATAGTTTCTGATCGAGACTCAAGATTCACTTCATGATTTTTGGGTTAGCTTACAGAAAGATATGGGCACGGATTTACAATTCAGTTTGACATACCATCCTCAAACAAATGGGTAATCAGAAAGGACTATTCAAACTCTTGAAGATCTATTGAGACTTTGTGTTCTAGACTTCAAAGGGAGTTGGGATAAGTACTTACCTTGGTGGAATTCTCCTACAATAATAGTTATCAAGCAAGTATAGGTGTGGCTCCATTCGAAGCATTGTATGGACGAAAGTGTCACTCTCCAGTATGTTGGGATGAGGTGGGTGAATCAACATTTTTGGGACCAGAGTTGGTACGTATGACTACAGAAAAGATTCAAATGATCTGATAACGTATACAAACGACACAGGATCGACAAAAGAGATATGTGGATCTTCATCGAAAGGACGTGAAATTTAAAATTGGGGACCATGTAGTGTTACGTGTTGTTCTATGGAAGGTAGTTACAAGATTCGAGAAGAGAGGAAAGCTCAATCCATGATTTATTGGCCCATTTGAGATTCTTGACCGAGTAGGAAATGTGGCCTATATACACGCATTACCTCCAAGCATGTCTCATGTTCATAATGTTTTTCACATATCTGTGCTTCGCAAATATATGAATGACCCAAACCTCATTATTGAGTTAGAACCAGACAAGATAGTTGAAAATTTAACATACGAGGAGGAACCTGTCAAGATCTTGGATAAGAAGGAGCATGTCCTATGCACAAAGGTTATACCACAAGTCAAAGTTTTGTGGAGGAATCATGCTATTGAGGAAATGACCTAGGAGTTGGAATAGGAAATAAAAGCGAGGTATCATCACCTTTTTGATACACCAGGTACGTACATTAATTTCGAGGATAAAATTTCATAAGGAGGGGAGGTTGTAAGACCCCAACTTTTTATAAAATAGAATTTCCTCTATTTATTATTTTGAAATAGTAAGGGGTTGATTTGATTAATGTGGTTAATTATGGGTAAAATGTGCAAATATTTTAAATAAGCAAGTGATTATAAAATACTCGTTGCTGTTAGGGAATATACGTTTGGTCGTGGAATATTCTTGTCATCAGGGAATATTCGTACGACAGCGCAACCATTTGTGGGCCCCATAACGAAAAACTGTCGGATGAAGAAAACGACAAGTATGAGTTTTTTATAAATAACGGCGCAGTTGTTACTGCTAAAACTGTTGGAATACCCATTGGTTAAAATACAGTAATACGTGGTGTTGCATAGTAACACACGATATTGCATAATAATTTTAAATATGGATTCTTACGTAAGAAGTCACTACTCAATAATTGTTATAGTAATTACTGTTCAATATTTTATTTTATTGATTCAATAATTGCTACGTTGATATTTTATATTAATAATTCAATAATTATCATTGTACAGTATTTCAAATTATCAGATTAATAATTTATATTGTTTGAATAATATTATTAAATAGCATTATTAGCAATGTCTAAGGAAGTTCTGTTTAGGAGAGGTTATTTAATTGCACGCCAGTAAGGAGAAATCCTTACCGGAAGGTTCCCTCTTTCCTATAAATGACCTAGTTGTCAATATTGTAGTTCTGTAATATTATTTGTGAATAATTAATTATTGATTTATATGATAAGAAAATATTTATTTTATGTGGATATTAATGAAGGAATTAATGCTGATGTGTTTTATCAGTATTTTGTCGGAATAGAGGTGTTGAAAATCATCCGTATGTGGATTTCGGTCATTTTCTATTTAGAATTTGAAAAAACTTTCTTCTATGAAGTTGTAGAGAATAAAATTTCCTATGGTATAGACATAAAATTCATATTTTTCTGATAAAATGACTATTTATTATGAAATATTGAAGTTTCGGAATATTGGGTCTGAATTGATTTTTGGGGTTATAAATATTTTTTAATAAAAAAATGTTTTTTGTGAGGTGGGTCCCACTTGTGTGGGCTGATGAAATGGTCAATGAGGTGTGCACAATTTTTTTTATAAATATAATATTTTATTAAATTTTCTGCTTTGCCGTTCTAAACATTTTCCTATAAATAGGGTGCTTAGGTTAGAATTGAAAATCACATCAGAATCAAAAGTTTTCTCTCTCTATAATATCGAGTATATTTTTGTGAGTATTTAGATAACTTGAGAGTTGATAAATAGTGCAAGTTTTCTTCAGTATTATATCCGATATTTCAGCCAGAAGTACTATTCTTTTGAGGTACGAGATGTTTTTTTATTAAATGATATTATTTCTTTTAATATTATTATACCGAAATATTGATATGAATTTTATTGTGAAATTTTTACCTTTTCATGTCGAGGTTACTATTCACGTATACGACATTATTCACAGAAAAATTAAATTTTCTTTTCATTGTCCAAGTTGTCTATTATGGTTAATATCTTTGATTGTATCCATATTTTGATCTTCATTTTTGAATTTTGCTCCACAATTAATTATTATGGAGTATTTTTGAACTTAGATAAACAAAGTACGAATCCTTAATCTTTGTCCTTTTATCTCACTGGATTCGTTTTCTTTAAAATAATTTTCACCATCCTCAGTCCTAAATGGTGATATAACTGAATATCTTTGGCCTGTAGTGCAAAGATGAATGATTACCTGATGAATATCTTTGGCCCGTATTACAAAGATGGACAGTTGTTGAGATGAACATGACCAACTAATGATACAAATGAATATCTTTGGCCCATAGTATAATGATGAATATTTGATTCAAGATGTATATTGATTGATGTTATAGGGATAAAATATTGATGATGGACTTTTAAATCATAGAAGATAGTAGACTTCATTCTTTACTTAACTCTTTTAATGAATTGTTATTTTCGCTGCGAATATTGATCTAAAACTTGTTGTCCATTATATTTTATCTTATTTATTGAAGGCTAACGATAATTTACTTTTCATTATCTTAGTCATAATATTCTTTATTGGGCTAGTTGAGCTCATCCTTTTCCTTTTTGTTCCATTTTTCTTTTCAAGAGGCGAAAACATAGCAGAAACTAGTCGGGGTGTACAGTGATGGTTCAAGAGAGTTATTTTAACAGTCCTCACTATTTTATAAAATAGTGTATTAATAATTGTAATGAAGATTTTATTTAATTTTGGATATTGTTTAGAAGACAATATTTGTATTAAAACTCACAGCATATATGTTATCGTATTTTGCACGACAATTGTATTAATAAAGTTATAGTTATTTTCTGTACCATGTATTTGGCGACTCATAATGAGTTGTGTGGACATATTTTGGGGTCGTCACAGTAGACCCCCAGTTTGTTCGCTGAAAATTAGGATTTCAGACTTTATCGGGGCGCCAGTGCCTTTGGTGGCTGATATTTCCTTGACTGCAGTCATAGCCTTGTTGGGAGTCTCGGCTACGACGCTCAAGGGCAGGACAGTCCATACTGGTCCTTTGAGTGTAGATGTCGTGAATGGGGCTTTGATTGAGCCATTGCCCGATGATCGAAGAGTTAGAGATCGCATCCTTCGGCGATTGTTTCTAATCATCCTCAGGGGTTGTTTCCTCGCTGATAACTCTTCAACGATTTCTCTTTAGTCAGCGCCACTCGGGAGGTGAACCGTATTGGAGAGTTTGATTGGGGTTCCTACACCTTTGCCTACTTTCTCAAGGGGATGCACCTACGCTCAGAGGGCGTGACAGAGGCTTGGTTAGGGTTTTACCTATTCATGTTGGTGAGTATTTTCTCTTTTGATTTCCCTTATTTGGGTTGAAAGTTTGACTGACCACAAATATTTGATCTTGTATTGGCAGTTTTGGGCCTACGAGAGGCTGCCATGTCTTCGTCCCGTTAGCCTGTTAGGTTTAGACCCTTATCCACGGGGACGGCGATAGCAATAATCCCCTTTAGCGGATGTTCCTGTAGCTGTGGGTTTCACGCATTTGCGCTTACAGTTAGAGTTGTTGATAGCTGCTGTCATTACATGGGTTCCTTACTTTGAGGACCACTTGACAGTTGACTTCGAGGGTGGTTTCCCGACTAGTGTCGAGTATATATTGTCCACCCGTCGGATTCCTCTCCTTACAGACGGCGGTTGGGAGCTCTATTTAGGAAAGCGTGCAATTAGGAGCACCATAGAAGATATTCGTATTATGATATTTGCTCCTACCTGGCGTCATTGGCCTTTGTTGCAACCGATCACTGAGGTCCCATTGATGGGTGTTGATGGATTTACTTTGTCAGAGGCACCTTTCACTCAGGAGGCTTTTAACCGCTGGTGGTTCCCTCGTACCATTGGAGCTCAGACCTGCGCCACACAGTTTATGGGGGATATGGTTTCTGGCTACGTCATGATGACGGATTGGATTGCATGCGTCTGAGAGCCTACTCATCTTATGCAGATTGATAGTTTGACGCAACAGTTGGACCGAACAAATTTCTTTATCCGACATTTGAGAAGAGATCCTTTCGAGGCGGATACTTTTGATCCTTTTAGCTCTAGGACTGGCCATTTAGGTGGCCCATATTCAGATGGTTTTGTCGGCGAAGATCCTCCGTTGTATCGGCCTGATATCCCTACTTGTAGAGATTCAGCGACTCAGGAGGAGTTACATCAGATGGACAGATTGGATGATATGGACATCAACACCATTGACTTTTCTGATGCATTTCTCGCTATATCTTTTGATAGGCCTCTATTAGATATTGGATGACTGTGCACCAGTTCTCGTTATATCTTTTGATAGGCCTTTATTGGTTGGTGGGTGGTTGTGCCCCATTTCCTTGTATTTTTTAGTTGTATAAAGAGATGATGTATTTAGATGACGATGCACTTAGGAATGTATGTTTACTGTTTTCCATTCCCTACATCATATTGTCATTTGTTATTTATTATGCATGCATTATGTTGTGGACATGCATTTCCAGAGATGAGTTTAACATTGACCCCTAGATGGTCTTATGATACGGCTCTACAGATGTCTTCATCCACTGTTAGCCGGATTGAGCATACCCCATCTATGTTGGTGGTATCTTCTTTTAGATTGTTGTATGATAGTTTGTCCTCCCTAGATCAGGTGATAGTTGATCAGCTACTGCGACACTCTATGACCCTCTTGATGTTTCAGGTTCTATCGGGCTTTTATAGAGGACTTGTTGGAGCATTGGGTACCAGATAGGCATGTATTTAAATTTGATACCCAGGAGTTGACTCCTACATTGGAGGAGTATGAGCGTCTTACAGACTTACGATTGGATAGGCCTTGCGCTCGGATGGCTGTCGGTGACATGAGCTGACAGTTTATGACATTGACAGGCTTGAGGCGCAGAGTTGCCCTAGACGAGATTTCCTTAGGGCATGTATTGTCCATGAGTTTCTTGGCTGACAGATTTGGGTCATTGGACAGCTATATGTGACACTCTGGGGACTTCACCATTTCTGAGGGTGATTGGCATGTCGCCCGTGTAGACATACTCTTGTTGTGTATAGTGGCTTATCTGTACATACGGTTGTACATGGACCACCTGGATATCAGCATGATCATGGTAGTTCGTGCTCTCCGGGAGGGGCATACCATCTTATCGATGATTCTTGCAGAGACCTTAAGGTCGGCCACGTATTGCCATACCATTTTGTGGGGATGTTTATAGGCAGTTCTGGCAGGGACCTTGTGATCTTGATGTATTCTGAACTCCTCCTTGATGGATGGACATTGAGATGTCTTAGGATCTTATAAAATGGATCGTTGATCTTTGTATTCCCCTACCCTTTAGTGTCTTCTGACTTGTTTTTGAATGTGGTTATGGAGAGGAATTTGGATTTCCTCTCTGAGGTTGACCGCCCCACAGATGGTTGCCGATACTCCCTTGTATGGAGGAGACCTGTAAGTTCCATCTCTTATGGATTGGTGTTTCTCTTTAAGGATTCAACCGCAGCTTAGATGGTCGCCGGTTTTTTCTCCCATTTGTGTGGGGAGACCAGGTTGTTCCATCCCTGTGGTCTAGGGCGATCAGGTGTGGTTTAACCGCCCAACAGATGGTTGCCGATGTATTCCCGTGTATTGTAGAGATCAGGTAATTCCATCTCTTATGGATTAGTATAAAAGTTGAAGGATGATCCCAATAACATTGATAGGGTTTTATGTTTCTGGTAGGGTGAGACCGCACTGTGAATGGATGCCTACGCACTCACATTGATGAGGGAGATCAGGTATGTGTAGTTCCAACCTAGCGTGAAAAGGTTGAAAGCTGATAAAGTTGAAGGGTGTAGATTTTTTTTGTTGTTTATTGTAAAGGTTAGACCGAACCATAAAAGGTTGCCTACATACTCTCGTGTATGGGGGAGATCAGGTCTACGTAGTTCTAACCTAGCGTGAAGGTTGAAAGTTGTATGCAGTGAAAAGGGTTTTACTTTTATTTTTTTGTAAAGGTTAGACTAGACCATATATATATTTACAGTTATATATATATATATATATATATATATATATATATATATATATATATATATATATATATATATATACTGTTTTATCAGCCTGCAGGCTTGATTCGCCAAAATCTGGCCATTTCTCACTTTATCCGGTTCATTATGACTAAACTGGATCCATTGAAGCTGGAATGCTTAGATTTATTCAAATATGGTCCATTTTCTAGCTTTTGTACATATTGCATCATCATGTGAGCCTAGGAATCATGTGATCACAGATTCAGTTTCCTGAATCTAGATTCGGTTCCCGTGATGGACATATTCAGCTGCAACCAACTTATACATTATTCACGGTGTATAAATTTCCTTAGATGGCTCTCATGCCCACAAGGAGTTCGGCATTGCTATGTATCTTATTTTCTCGAAGATGCTTCGCATCTCAAAAATAAAAGCAATCAAGTCGAACACTTAATAAAATGGAAGTATCAAGGGCCTAAATTACTATTGAGCATAAGGGTTTGAAAAATCTATTTTACAAAACATCACTGCCATATGTAGTTACAATTGAACTTTTTTACAAAATTCAAACCCTTTGTATATAGGTGCAAACGAGACATAGCACTACTTCCAAATAACAACATATAAACCTACACACACATATATTCAGATAAAAGTTTAAATTGAAAAGTGGTGGTAACCATGTTATCACGGATGTCGAGGGGTGCCTAACACCTTCCCTCCGCATAATCAAGCCCCGGACCCTAATGAATCTTAGGTTTGTAGACCAGTTACGTAGTGTCACGTCACTAGGTCTATGTGAAAACCATTTCTCGATTGAGTTGGTGCAACCATTCAAAAATGTCAACTGGTGACTCTTACAGTCAAATCGTTGACATATACATGTCGGACCTTTTCAAACATATTTTTTCAAACAAATCTCACCTAACATGAGAACACCAAAAGACAAGAACAGAAAGGGACAAATAAAAATCCCGACGTCGATAGGTGGTGACTCTGTTGGGGACATTCAATGAGAGGGCTTAAGCCTCTATTCAAAGCTTTTGAAAACATTTATCTGCTTATGTATGGATGTTGCATTTATATTTAAATGAATGTGTATTAATGCATTTACTTACTGCACTCAGTGCTTCGCACCATATCTGCCTGTGATATTAGTGCTTCCTACATGTCATCATTTCCATACGGTGAGACGCGATGTATGTGAATGTATGTTGTGTGGTCTCTCCACCATGAGGCTATCATGTCGGTGTTTGATTACTGGATTCATAGGTTGACTAATTCCAACGAGGCTCAGGAAAGGCACCACCCAAATTCACTCCAATTGAAAGATCAGATTAACTTCCCATCGAGTAAATTGCGATGATCTGGGAACCTTCATGCCAAAAACCCGTGAGAGTAGCCTAAGATAGGTTAGCCTCTGATAAACCAAACGCAGAGGGAAGTCACTTCATACCTTCCCATTTCAATTACTTGTAATTTCAATTACTTGTAATTTCATTTCATGACAATCTCAATGTAATGGAAAATATAAAGGATTATATGAACATGCATTTCTTTTCATATCAAACCTTGTCATGCTATCCTATAATATAAACAGATGACATCCGTTTTGTAGGATAATACTCATAAAAAATGGACACATCATATAGATTGTAACATTGTCACATTTCCTTAAGACTAAACTACATAAGTCTTTTTGTGGGGAAGCAATTGGTTATGTTACTCGTTCAAAGTCCAAAAAGACAATATGCCTACAGCCAAACATTGCTACATCTGGCCAGTATAATCCTACTCCTGTCTCTCGCGAGGAGTTCGAAGGATTAAGCAATCAAATTATAAAGTTGGTTGTTCTGCTCAAAGAATTACACAAGTCAGCTAAGGGTCCGCAAATACCCATCCACGTAAAATCCTCTGTACATAGAGGAACCCAGGGTCTGGACAAAGAAGTTCCAACACCTGAGTCTCGGTCTGATAAGACCAACAAAACCCCTGAAATCACCCCTCTTAAAGAAGAGCAAGACACCGGTGATATTCGGAAGAAAGTTCTACAAATGGAAGTGACTATTCGGTCCATCAAAGGGATTAGAGCACACAAGAGTGTTTCATATTTAGACCTTTGCATCTTCCCCGAGGTTCATCATCTATAAAATTCAAGACTCTCGATTTTGAAAAATATGATGGATTGGGAGATCCTTATACCCATTTAAAGGTGTTCATTGGAGAGCTCGGATCTTATGCCGAGGATTAAAAGCTCAGAATGCAGCTATTTCAGAAAAGTCTGACTGGAGAAGCCAGATCATAGTACACCAGATTAGATAACTCAAAAATTCATACTTAGGAGGAGTTAGCCCATGCTTTCCTCAGCCGATACATCTTTCAAACTCAGATGACTCCAAACCGGTATCAAATTATCAAGGTCAAGAAACAAGTCAATGAGTCATTCAGAGAGTATGCCCAAAGATGGAGGCATTTGACTGCTCAAGTTTTTCCATCTATGACTGAGTCTGAAATGGTGATGACCTTCATAGACATTCAAGAAACTCTCTTTTATGAGAGGGTCTTTGCTGGCATAGGCAAGTCATTCTTTGAAATGATCAAACACGGAGAAATGGCTGAAATGAGATTGAAATAAGGGAAGATTCAAGACCTTGCCGCTCTAAAAGCTGTAGCTGAACACATTCAGTCTGGTAGTTATAGAAACAACCCCCGGAGGGTCCATAAAAAGAAAGAAGAGGATGCTTCCTTGTTATTGCAAGGACAAAAAGGCAATCAAAACATGTCTATTCACAGAAGAAACTATTCCCCTTTCGAAGCTCAGTCTTCAAACCCTCCATTACCAAAAAGTGGAGAAGTCAGACGTACAAGAGTGTTCACACCCTTAGGGACTCACTCGAGAACATTCTTAAACTTCTGATAGAGCATAAGAAAATCACTCATCTCCTTCCACCAGCAAACCCGAGGGGAAAGGGTTTTAATGCAAGCAAGACGTGTGCTTACCATACGGGAGCTCCAGGCCATGACACTCAAGATTATTGGGCCCTTAAGCATAAGATCCATGATTTAATTGACCATGCTGAGATCGTGGTGACCAAGCCCAATTAAGCACATGTTCAAAACAACCCTCTTCCTCAACACAAGAAAAAGAAGGTTAATATGATCAACTGGAGAAGTGGACAGAGCTCCAACTATATGGGTGGTTCATCCCAAATCAATAAGGATAATTCTGACAAATGGGATCATTCACAATTCCAGCTCATGATGGAACGAGAGTTAAAGTTTCTTGGCAAAGAAGTTAATCAATTGGCAGAACTAGTGATCCATCAACACAAAGTCACACGTCAATTATTGAGTCAGGAGCATGCTAGCCTTCTTCCTCTTATTATAAACCCACTACTACATATTCCAGAAAGTGAAACATGGGAAGAAAGGCTTGCTAGAAAAGATAAAGCTCAAGCTCGTTGGGACTTCGCCAACAAAAGGGAATTCACCTATTTATACCAACCGATGAAAGAGATATTATAGATGCTGATTAATGAAGGAAAAATCACAACACTGCTACCTCCAGTCAACCCACGCTCAAAGCGGTTTGATGCTAATGGAGTAGGTTAATAGCATTCTCATTCTCGCGGTCACAACATTAAAGAATGCTGGGCACTCCACCATCTCATTCAAAACATGATTGATAGTGGTGACCTGTAGATGGCAGATAATAACGCTGTATCATCTACTAGTGGGAACACATTTCCTCCAGGATGGAAGGAAATCGTAGCAGTTGTATCCATTGAGGGAGAGTTGGCTGTCACACCACTTACAATTCAACAAATTCAACTCAAAGGTGTTAAAAACCCTTTGCAAATGGCTGCAACAAAGCTAATTATATTGTCATTCAGGCCACAATATCATGTAGTCAGCCTCTAGAAAGTGCTATAGAACTATGGGAAGGCTGAAGGGTCTACATCCAATATAACTGCTGCAGTGTCGAAGGAAAATCTATTGTATCTTCCTCAACGGGTGATGAAGCCTGTCACCAAATCTAAGGGGAAAGAGCCTAGGGAGAAGATTGAAGAATTCCTTTGCAAGATGGGACACAATGAAACCAAGGTGGTTTTAAGCTTGAAAGAAGCTCCACAACAGATCTTTATTCTAGACTTTATTTTCTCATTAGAAGATCACCTGAAGGTCTTACTAAAAATATTAGAAGAAACCCACTTGCCAAAAATAATGGATGTTGAAAAGCTCCATCATCTGGTTGATCACATCTTTAATAGTAACGTGATATCCTTTACCGACGATGACATACCTCCTGAAGGGACATGTCATTGCAAAATCATTGCACATAGCAGTTATGTCCTCCGGATACATGGTTGGAGGAGTGCTCATAGATGGGGGATTATCCTTAAACATCTGCCCCTATACCACATTAGAGAAACTGAACATCAATCTCAATAGAATCCGAAGCAGCCATATAATCGTCAAAGCTTTTGATGGATCCCAACGAAACGCTGTCGGAGAAATTGAATTGCCTATGGAAAAGTCCACGTATATTTTACATATCCTTCCAGGTGCTTAAGATCACTACGGGATACAATCTACTTTTGGAAGACCGTGGATTCATATGGCAGGAGTCGTCCCATCCACCCTTCATCAGTAACTTAAATATATCATCAACAGTGATCTAGTCAATTTAATGCTGAGCTAGAGTGTCCTGTTCAAGGTGATATACTACTCATCAGTTTTAATTCAGAAGTTGAGAATGTCAGCTTCCAAGCCCTTGAGGTGAGCAACACTCATTATAAATCCATTGGGGCACCACCTCTGATACCCAGAGTTTCTGTCGAGGTAATGTCGGCAAGTCAAGAGATGATATCCTTGGGTTTTCAACCTGTACAGGGGTTAGGAAAGGATCATTATGGCATCAAATGCTCAAATCAAGTTCCCAATCAGATAGGGACAACCAGGCCAGGCTATTCTCCTGGGACCAGTCACAGGAACCCTCACAAGCATAAACTGGTTCTTTCATCCACAAGGCGTCTACCCAAATCTACAGGTGATACTCCTGTGCGGCCTTTATTAAAGGTCCCTGCCCCTGTGGTAGCCATGATATTTCCTAAACCGATACCGATCAAAGGAAAGGAAGTCCTAATTTCAGACCCCGAGGTGGAGGAAAAGGATCGGAGACGTAAACAAGACATTGCAAGGCGGTTATCAAACATGCACATCTTGGTCCATAAGGAGGGTATGAACAGAGACATTCCATATGACGATTGTCCAGACATCATGGTCATCATTCAAGAGAAGGAGGACGAAAACAGCTCCTTCGTCATAGCTGTCCACTATGACTTGACTCTTAGCAATTGGAGCAGCACTCCTTGCATTTGTCGATAAGGGTAAAAAGGGCAGAACTATCTCTGCCCTGTAGATAGCAATAACTGCTTACGTTTGTTGCGTAGTATTAGCAGTTACTTTTTTCATTTTATGCTAACACTTTGTATGATTGAACAATTTCATATTTTAAGTGAAAACATTTTATTTCAGGACTCTAAAGTTAGATGTGCCTAAATTTGCTGATGAGGTGCCTATTCTTCCCAAGGACTGTTACTTTGATATAAAGTTAGACTCGGACTTGATGGAGATTGAACAAGAGGACTATGAGATACCTCAGGAGATCAAAGAATGGGTCAAAGATAAACCCAAGCTAAATCTTGATCAAACCACCTCGTTTAACCTTGAAACCTCAGAAAACCCAAATAAATCTTGGTTGGTATGGACCTTACTCCAAACCAAAGGAATGACATGCTTACTCTATTTAACTAATTCTAGGATGTGTTTGCATGGTCTAATGAAGACATGGTCGGTTTGTCAACTGACATTGTCATCCACCGCATTCCCATCAAAGAGGGATTCAAGTCAGTCAGGCAGAAACTCAGGCGATTAAAACCTGAGTGGAGTTTAAATGTCAAAGAAGAAAATTTGAAATAATTTCAAGCCGACATCATCATGGTGTCAACATACCCTGAGTGGCTATCCAACATAGTCCTCGTGCCTAAACCCGGAGGAAAGGTGCGAGTTTACGTGAATTACTTAGATCTGAATAAAGCTTGTCTCAATGATAGCTTTCCCGTACCATTCATCCACATACTCATTGACAATACAACTTAATATGACATGTACTCGTTGGCTCACTGCTTTACGGGGTACCATCAAATCATGGTTGCTGAAGAGGATCGTGAGAAAACTGCATTCATCACTCCTTGGGGAACCTTTTGCTACAAACGGTTGTCATTCGGCCTCATCAATGTCAGAGCTATTATTCTAAAGTATTATTATCATATACAAATTAAATAAACAGAATTAGAAGATGAACAATTTTATAAAAAATGACTTACTAGATATAATTGACAAACTTTTAAAACCAAGTCAACTGTTGGACAATCTCTCCTTAAAGAATATTCCGTCCCCGCTATCGGTTCTTACGGATGGAACAATGGACGTCTACTTCCCAGGATAAAATGGTCTTCAACTCTTACAAGAAGCACTTCAATGGAAGAGTTCCACGAACCAACAAAAATTGAATACTCTCTATGACTTTTAATGAATGAAAAATGAAATTAATTTTTAACAACTTGAGAAGGATTAAAGGTGAAGATGAATTGATTGTTTTGGGTAGATTTGGAACCTATTTATAGGTTTCCAAATACCGCTTTGAAGATATACATCCTTTCAAAAGGTTACATCCTTTTGAAAGGTTACATCCCTTTGAAAGGTTACATCCCTTTCATAAGGTACCTTTTCAATTTGAAAAGATTTGAACCAAAGGTCACACCTTTTAGATAAAATTCTCATTCATTTATATATATATATATATATATATATATATATATATATATATATATATATATATATATATATATATATATATCCAACAAGAGCTACCTACTAGCGAGCCATGATGGCTTTTTTTCATGACCTAATGCACAAAGAGATAAAAATCTATGTGGATGACATCATTGTCAAGTCCCGAAGGGAGAAAGACTACCTAGATCATCTCAAAAAGCTCTTCAATAGGTTGCGTAAGAACAACATGAAGCTGAACCCAGCCAAGTGCGCCTTTGGCGTTAAATCAGGTAAGTTGCTGGGATTCCTAGTCAGCCACAAAGGGATTGAGCTGGATCCTACAAAAATCCAGGCCATCACGAAAATGCCCATACCTCAGATACAGAAGAAAATACGGGGATATTTGAGAAAAATCAACTTCATCAACCGATTCATTTCCCAACTCACAGCAACCTGTGAGTCTATCTTCAAGTTGCTAAGGAAGAACTCCTTCATGAAATGGAATGATGGGTGTCAAAAAGTCTTCCTTGCAATCAAAGTGCATCTAATCAAAGCTCCTATTTTGGTACCTCTAATAAATGGGTTTTATACCCTTGAATTGGTTCCTAATTCAAGCTTAATCGGTGTTAATTCCATGTTTTTATGTTTGTTTTTATTTGTTTAGTGTTATTTTGTATGTAGGTTTGGTGGTGTTGCAATTGATCAAAAAGGGTGGAGTTAAGGTGCATTGTGGCAAGCAAATGAGCAAAATAGGATAGAAGTTAGAAGCCACCCCTGCCAGGGCGGGCTATTTCCCATACAAAACCCCAGTCGGGGCGGGGGGTATTAAACTCAGAAGTCAGAGAGAAAGCCCGTCGGGCCGGGGGGTACGGAAAAAAGGTGGTCTCCTATTACTTTTAGAATGTTACTGCAACAATAAGACTTGTGTTTGGCTTGGGTTGGAGTTTGTTTTGACAAGGAGTTAGTGTCAGATTACATGTTTTAGCTAGATATTACAACAAACACAAGAGGACATACAACACAAGGGCAATTAACAGAGCTAGAGGACAAATTTTGGAACAAGCATTAGAGTGAAGATAATTAAAGGATTTTCATATCAATTGCAGATTAAGACTAAAGTGAAGGGTGTTTTGAATTTATTCTTCATCTCTAGTTTTATATTTGTAATTGGAAGGATGTTATCTTTAATTAATTCAGTTTTTAAATTCATGATGATGAACTAAATTAATTTTTAGGCGTATGACGGATCTTTAAGTGGAACAATGGTTATGTAATCTTTGATTTCAGTTTAATAAGCCATTCCTCAATTTATCTATATTAATTTATGCTTGAATTTAAGAATTGCCTGATCAACAGTTCTTTGTGGACTTGTATGGATTCGAGAGAGGAAGTACGAGTCTAGACATAGTTAATATAGCATGTGTTCTTGAATTTTGTGAATGAACAAAATCTTGATGAATGTTAGGGTAGAGATATGCTTGACATCGCATGTAATCCGATAAAGAACTTGAACTTAGACATTCTTTAGTTGTAATTCACATAGAGATACAGTGAGTTAGTTGATTAAGGTGTTTAATTTGTTTCTATCTAATTTGTAGATTTGAGTTAATACGGTATTAGTGCATCTAGAGGTGGCTAGTTCTACTTATGTGTTCTTGATTAATAAACTGGGATAGTGAATTAAACTGGAATAAGATGTAATAATCAGAGTGATGCTTGGAGTGAAGTCGTAAGCCTAATTCTCCAATATTTGTTTAAAATTTCATTTTTTAGGGTTTGTTGATTGTTTGGTAATTTTAATATTTTTAATACTTTTAGTTACAAACTTGAAATTGGTTAGTTTAATAAAATTTGAATTAATAGAAAATTGGTAATTGTGTGAGTTAATTTCTTGCTAGTCTCTGTGAGAACGATACTCTACTTACTATTATATTACTTGTTGACCACGTATACTTGCGTGTTGTGTGTAATTAGATTTTACCCAACAAGTTTTTGGCGCTGTTGTCTGGGATTTTAGTATAGATTTTACTAGTTTCCGATATCAGTAATTAGTCCAGTTTTACTTAAACATTTTTTATTTTTGTTTTGTTCGTCTTATTTCAGGTTTTTGAAGTTGGTTTATGCAAACTCGATCCAAAAATCCGGACTTGCTTCCTTTTGAGGACGACATTGAGAGACACATTCAAAGGTTAAGTAAGTGGATCAAGGAGACAAGGGAAGAATTCGAAAGCTCTGAACAAGAAGAAGCAATGGCTGCTGAAAACTAGAAAGCGTTGAGGGACTTTGCTACGCCCAAGGTGACTGAGCTATACTAGAGTATCACCATGCCTGCTATAGCTGCGAACACATTTGAGATTAAGCCTGGGACTATTCAGATGATCCAAAACTCTGTACAGTTTAGGGGATTAGCAAATGATGGTCCGAATGAACATTTGGTCAACTTTCTAGAGATTTGCGACAATTTCAAATACAATGGGGTGTCGGATGACGCAGTCAGACTTCGCGTGTTCCCATTCACTCTACGGGACAAAGAGAAGAGTTGGTTGCACTCTCTACCACCAGGTTCAATAACTACTTCGGATGATCTGGCTTAAAAATTTCTAGCAAAATTTTTTCCATCAGCGAAGACTGCAAAGATGAGAAACGAGATTACTATGTCTGAATAGCAACATGGGGAATCATTGTACGAGGCATGGGAGAGATACAAAGAGTTACTCAGAAAATGTCCACATCAGGGATTGCCTAAGTGGTTGCAGATGAACACATTTCACAATGGATTACATGGGAATCTCAAGACTAGTATTGATGCAGCTTCGGGTGGAGCTTTTATGGCAAAGAATTATGAGGAGGTGTATCAATTGATAGGGACAATGGCAACTAACAATTATCAGTGGCCCACAACAAGAATGACACAACATACGGTAACTGGAGTGTTAGAGGTAGATGGAGTGACGACAATAACAGTGCAGATTTCAGCGCTCTCTAAGAAGTTTGATGTTTGGTCAGGGGTACGGACACATCAAGTTGCACTTATTTGTGAATTATGCGTGGGTGAACGTCCTACAAATCAGTGTGTAATCAGTGTCAGTGTAATTTTTGGGTAGCTACAACAGAATTCCATAGAATACGTACCAAAATACATGCAATCCGGGAATAAGAATCAACCTAACTTTTCGTGGAGTAATAATCAGCATCAGCAAGCTCCACGACCATATTATCCCCCAGGATTTCAGAATCAACAACAATCAGCTCAACATCAAGAGAGGAAATTAGATTTAGAGGAGTTATTATCAAAGTACATAACAAGCAACGAGGCAGCTATGAAAAACCAAGCAATGGCCATGAAATCGCAAGAGATAGCCATCAAGAATTTGGAAAATCAGATGGGACAAATTGCATTAGCATTGAACAATAGACCGCAAGGGACTCTACCAAGTGACACCGAAAGAAATTCAAAGGGAAATCACAAACAGTGTTAGGCAATCTCCTTGAGAAGTGGAAAACATCTAGATGGGAAAAGTGCAGAAAATTCAGTTAGAACGGATGACAAAGTTGATGAGGACAAAGTGGTTGATGAAAAACAGGGTGAGGAAAAGCAAGTTGAACAAACAAAGTTAGATGAAAAACCGGTTGTTTATCCTCCTTTACCGTTTCAGCAAAGAGTTCAAAAATAGAAATTGGATAAGCAATTCACTAAATTTGTAGAAGTTTTTAAGATACTTCAGATTAATATTCCGTTCGCTGAAGCCCTTGAGCAGATGCTAAGTTATGCTAAATTCATGAAAGGGATTTTGTCCAGGAAAAAGAAATTGGAAGATTTTGAAACAGCGGCATTAACCGAGGAGTGTAGTGCAGTTTTACAGCGAAAGTTGCCACCAAAGTTAAAAGATCCGGGGAGTTTACCATTCCGTGCACGATTGAGAACATGTCGTTGAGCAAGTGTTTATGTGATTTGGGGGTAAGTGTGAACCTTATGCCATTATCAGTTTATACAGAATTGGGTTTGCCAGCTCCAAAGCTTACGAACATTTCATTGCAGTTGGCAGATAGGTCAGTTATGTAACGACCCCAAAATTCATACAATTAAATTCTCGATTTTAGTCGTTAATAATACATTCAACCTCAGATTTTACATCATTAAATGATAATACAACCATTGAAAATTTGCGGAATAATTAAAATTTTCTATTGTAAACTATCCTTGTTCCCAAAACCTTCAACCTTTACATCTAAATATCTCAAAATCAATTTAATACTACAATAGTTTACATCGCGAAACGATATTATAATTCAACATTAATACATCATTCGAAATCTTAAACATGGCTCAAATAATACTAACACAACTAAAGTGTATAAATCTTTGAGTATCACATCTAATTCATGTCTTTTAAGTAACACATAACTTTACCACGAAATCTTGACCTGTAAAAAATAGTTATTTGCAAAGTTGAGCTCGACAGCCCAGCAAAATCTAACAGTTTTCATGCATCACGTAGCATATAATAACATGCTCAACATACATCTCTTAAACATTGGACTATCATAACATACAGGCTACAGTTCATATAACAAGTATAAAGATTGAGTTCCTTACTCAATTAACATGCTTTACTCAATCAACGTAGTCATAAGTTCACTTTAACGTTTCATGCTTTCAACATAAATATAACACAACATGTTATTTGCAATAAAGATTTAAAATAGTTAATCACCAAGTTCATGTAGCAAATAGGAACTGAAAGACTTGCCTAGTTCGTAGATTACCAATTACCTAAAAATAGCTTAAATGCTTTGCGTACATCCTATAACAGTTCAAAGGTTCATATTCAAATGCATCAGTTACACATATAATGAAACCACAACGACTCTTCGTAACTGACACTTAATCATTACGTAATCCCATATTGTGTTTGCTCCTCTTCGTATGACACCAATCATTACGTAATCCCATATTGTGTTTCTTTATACTTCTTTCGTAACTGACACTTAATGTTCAGCAAAGTTGTCATAGACTCCATTATCTCACATTAGATGTGTTACACTTGTTAACAACAACTAAGTTATATAACCTCTCTCGTTACGCTTCCCTTACAATTGACAGTTAAGTCTTCTAACGCGTATTTAGATCCTTTTAAACATATATTAGATTAACTAATCAAGTTAACATTCAAATCGTTCTTTCAACTTATATCTCACTATAAACCATCATAAACCTTATCATTTATTTCTTACTTTTGAAAACATCACATTTAGCTCCATTCCATAAGTTAATTAAGCAATCACTTAAAATCTTTACACTTTGCATTACAACACCTTACAATCTGTTATTGTAGTTTCTATTATGTCTTAACATCATTAACATGCTTGCTTAGCTAACATAAGTCCATTACGCATGACCTACAAATAGGCAGAAGTCACTGCCTGGGCTCAGGGCACGGCGCAGCTGCGCTGCCCCAAGGCGTAATTGCGCCAGCGTAGCTGCCCCATTTCTGCCTGTGGTACCGGCGCAGCTGCGCCACGCACAGACAGAAACTGCAGCAGCAGCTCTGCAACACAACAACCACCCATCTCAAACCAATTCCTACATAAATCATGAAACCTAGCAACTAAAACTTTGTAATAGCAAAGTTACACATGTCATACACCAATCTAACTACATAAACATCACATTTACACAAATTTGAGGAATCAAAAACCCCTAATTTCCAAATTTCTTCATTTTTTTACATATTTAGCAAAATCAATCGCCACGAATTCGTTTCTTAATCAATCGACACGATTCCAACTACGTCACTTTCGTTTCTTAACATACTAACATAATCCAACATTAATTTTCAGATTCTCATACATATTAACCATGAAATTTTGTACTTTATTAAGCCATTTTTCATGTATTAACACTATTATTTACTTTTCTCCCTACAAACCCAAATTTCATGTATTTAATCATCAAATAACACTCACATAAGTTGATTAATAGATTATAAACCACATACATACATGTATAAATCCTATGTGATAAGCATTTTACAAAAGATATAAACTCAAAACATAGTATTAGAAATAAAATATACCTTCAACCCTAGTTATATGCTAGCAAGAGATTGTGACTCTCTCTCAAACCACTATGATTCCTCCTTACAAAGATTTTGTCCCCATAATCGAAAACATAGATTAAACAAATAACTCAGAGTACTATTAAACATCACTTTCCCACTATATGAATATATATTTCTCTTCACACCAAATCACATATTCCAAAATATACAACACATACATATACATACTCAAATTCAAAACATCTCACAATAAGAATTTTAATTATTAAATTCCTATTTTAATAATTTCTAAAAATTCAGGTTCTCACATCCTTCCCCCCTTATAAGGATTCCGTCCTCGGAATCACCGAAACCCTACCTTACTCAGGTTTTCATCAAATTTCTCCGTTGAATAACTTCAACACTTTACCTTAATATAGGTTTTATATTTCCTACCCCCACCATTCTTGATAAAAATTCTATTAATTTTTTATTTCATAACCTTTTACTTAGACTCAATTTTATTTTGAGTATTATATATTCATTAACCAATTCATTTTCTTTTATAAGGATCATTATCATAAACACTCGGGATATTACATTCACCCATTCTTCTAAGAATTTTATCCTCAAAATTTAATTTATTAATCCTCATTCATTTAATCTATCAAAATAGATTTTACGTTAATACTTTATTCATTCATTGGGTTCTATAACCACTTCTTCCCACAAAGATCTTTCTACAATTATTAAACTTTTCTATTAAAAGTTTTACATTATTCTTTGATAACTCATCTCCTTCTCATTTCAAAATTTATTTTCTCACTTATTCAATATATTTATCATTCCGTGTTGCATTATACGACTTACTTCTTTCTAAGGAATATCATCCTTACCACATTCGCCTTTTAGAATAGCAAGAATCTTAAACAATTGTTCAATAATTGGGAAGCAGTATAAATAACTCCGAAATTTAAAAGATTCCAAATGTTACTAAGGGGTCACAAGACCGTGAACTCTATTCTCGGTTTACTAGTGCTTCAACTCAATCCTTCACACTGCAAACCAGAGTGTTTATCAATCACAAAGACTGAAAACACCCTCCACACATACACTAGGTGGCCAGCCTATTGTACCACTACGTTGGACCACAACGTAGTGTTTTGTAACGACTATATGCGTTACGCTCGGAACCATTGTCCTCGAAAATATGTCCCCCTCATAGGGTTGTTCACCTTAGTTTTTCAAAATCTGAACCCGCATTAAAACAATTTGGTTTGGCATAACTTTTTAATAAACGCTTGAATTTCATGAACATCTTTCACTAATCGTCTAGCTGAATCAAATAGCATAGACTTCTACACCTATTCGAACATCAATCAAAATACACACACACACACACACACACACACACACGCATATATATATATATATATATATATATATATATATATATATATATATATATATATTATCATATCTTAAAGAAGCCTCAAAAATCTTTTTATGACGTCATGATATCGCACTGTATTTACAGTCCGTTTGAGGATTCCATCATTTGGTGATTTAATCATACTACATCATACTATAGTGGGTTGACGATCATTAGATCACATCCAACACTAAGTAATGCTGCATTGATGACTCCATCATTTTATCATCTCTGCACCAAGTTCCATGAAACATTGATAATATAAAAAAATACATTTTGATATATTTCAAATCATTTTTGTCTAGCCGAAGCAACTAGCATAGACATACGAATAACGATATTATTTTTAAAACTAATTGGTTTCATCATTTGAACTAATGTTTTTCAAGAAATAGAAGTGCAAACATCAGCACGAAGTCAATAAATTTCGAAAGTCTAGCATAGCTAGTAGATTTAGAAAGCTTATGCCTCCACTATCAACTCCACTTTCTATAATGATCCATTGCTTAATCAGCCTATTTATTCCTATCATCCTCAATACTCTGTTCGCCCTTATCTATACCCTAGTTCATCAAACTTACTACACATTAAAAATCCAGGAACTTGCCACAATAATATGAGTTTAAGAACTTATCCTAGTCAGACCATAGGTGTCCATTCGCTGAGGGGTTCAAAACATACCATATTATTATGAGTCACGAACTAACCATATGCATTAGTTTTAAGAATCGCACCTAATCCTAATAATATCTGGCTAATCTTAATAGTTTCTAACTATCAAATATACACATGAGAAAAGAATCACCTTTTCACCACATATACATTGATAGCGCGACACCAACATTCCAATGATTATCAATATGATAAACTAAGTGCAAGCACAAAACCCTCGCCCATATAAAGATTTGTACAACTCAACTATCTCCTGAGTCCTCAATTGAAATTTCACCTAACTCTGTCTTACTCTTAACTTGCTCTTTGCTCGATACGAATTTCTCGTATCACATCACCTATAACTCCTCGTGAGTTATCTCGTACTATTTCATAGTACATCATCTTCATAGCATCAAGCTATAATTATTCAAACATTACAGACTATCTTCCTTTTATAACTTAAACAGACCACGCCATGATCTTATTTTATAATCATCTCCCTTAAAATTCTTTTCTTAACTCGTGATCATTTTGTTTTATGATTCCCTTTCTTTCTCTTTTCATCATTTCCGACATTATTCGTTATCTTGACTATTAGAGTTAGGTAACTCCCATTTCTTATCTTTATATCTTTTTAAGATTCTTCTTTGAATTTTCCTGTTTATATAACATTTCTTCCTTTATGAATTTCTAACTTCATTTACATTGCTCAACATTTCATTCGAGTTCCACATTTTCATCATACGTATCCATTTTCTATACTTGGTACACATCGAGTCTCTAATAGTTTCAATATGGTACGCTGAGTGGTTTCCCACAAACAACCAACAAACTAGGTTCCGAGTTGCTAGTTCGTATATACCTCCATCTATGAAGGAATCGTTTAGACCAGATACCATACATCAACTATTAAAGAGTATAATTGTACCATACTTAAATATAGCTTTATATTCTTAACTTCTTTATCATTCTCTTTTTATAGACATTGTCTATTTATTAACACCTTACATCTTTATTATTAGAGTTGGGTAACCCCACATTCATATTCCTCATAACTCTGTGAGATTCTTCTTTGAATCCTCTCACACATGTTTTAATCCCTTCTTTGAAAATTTCTTAAATTACTTCTTATTGTTCAAACTCTATTTGAGCTTATTCATTTATTATCTTCACCTCTCTTCTCTAAGGTTATAGCCTAATGTACTTTTACCTAAGGTTTCTAACCTATCAACTTTGATACCAACTGTAACGACCCCAAAATTCATACAATTAAATTCTCAATTTTAGTCGTTAATAATACATTCAACCTCAAATTTTACATCATTAAATGATAATACTGTAACATTCCAGATTTTTTTTAAATGTAAGTTGTAAATATTTATTGATTTATATAAATATTTATTGGATGTGTTTATTATATAATTGTTCAATTTGATTCAGTTGATTTAGTTAATTATTTATTTGTTAAATAATTAATGTGATTAGTTAATTATTTATTTGTTAAATAATTAATGTGTTATGTGGATTGAGTTATGTGATTAAGTAATTGATTTAATAAATTATTATTAAATAAAGTGTGACAAATAACTATGTTATAAGAGTTATTAAAATAAATTAAAGTAGTTTTAATCTAGTTTTACCCAAACAATGCTTAAGGATATAAATTCTTTAAAATTTAAATGGTTTTCCAAACAAGCCTTATGGCTTTTGATATTTTTAATTTATAAAACAAATAAAATGAAATAAATAATAAATATAATGTATACGTTATTTTGGGTAACTGATGATGGCTATTAAGGCCGTATCAGTTTTGTTTTTTTTACGCATACTAGTTGCTGGGTTTTGAGAGAGTTCAGAGAATAGCAGAGAGAATTGAGAAAAGAGTTTGAGAGACTGAGGGAGATTGGTCTTCAACTAACAAAGATTGTATAAGCTAATTGAAGGTATGTTCTACCACTTTGATATTATTTACGAGTATTTCGGTGAAGCTTTGTTATACTCTGTGAATTCTATTTCTTCTATGCTCTGTGAGTTCTAGTTTTTCTTCCGAATTGTTGTTATGTAACTAAGTTATGGGAGTTGTACATGTTTATAGTGATTAGATATGGTGTTTAAACAATTATCGCATGCAAATTTCGTTTACAGTAGGAAGAAAATTTGTCAGTATATATATTCTTGGTATGTTTCCATATGTAATCATGTAAGTACAAATTTTAATGGCCAATTTGGTTGTGAAACTGTAAATTGATATTTGTTTATGGTATTTCATTGAGATATGAACGAAACGTAGGTTGAATAGAGTATTTTGATCTATTAATGAATTCACAGTGTTTACTGTGTTATCAACTATGGAGTTTTAGTTTTTTTTTTAAACGTGTTTTCAAAATTCTAGTTTTCTAAAATCTTGGTTTAGTCGTTGTTAATTAGTATCTGAATAATTGGTTATGATTATGAGTAAATTATGTTAGTTGTTCATGTAAATTTTGATGTTAGCAGCATCATTTAGTACAAAATTTAGTTGTTCTGCTTTTCGTCATTGGGTTCTTTGAGTTTCGGCATCCCAGCACCAAATTTCTCACCCCAGTGCCAAAGTTTGCACCCCAGCGCCAAAGTTCACGCCCCAGCACTGGAACTCGCACCCCGGCACTGGTACTTGCGCTCCGGCGCCACTGATCCGCGCCCCGGCGCTGGAAAAATTGTCTGAGTTGAGCAGTTTTGACCTCCTGTAGTAAAACGGTCATAACTTTCTCATACGAACTCCGATTGAGTTGATTTAAGATTATATGGGATGAGGACGAATAGACCTACAACTTTCATGCTTTAAGTTTTTAAATTTGAGGTCTATAACAGTAGTAAAAATGGCCATATTTAGGACTGTTGTGTATTTGGAGCCAATCTGAGGGCATCGGGATGCGCGAATGCAAGTGCAACCCTTTGTGTATTAGTATAACTTAATGATAACATGTTGGACATATAATATGATGTTGTATCAAGTTGTTAATGTGTATATGGTGCAATAACTTGATCACTTAAGCAGTTGTAATAAAGCTAAATAGTAATGTTCATGAAAAGATGTGATATTGTTAGGAAGTTATATGAAACTAATATTAGTGTAACTAATGTGTATTGTCAATACATATGGTATGTGTAGGACTTGTGGTGAACGTGAGTAGTGATTGTTTAACCTACGCGCGAGGCAAGTTCTCTAACCTTTGCTACTTTATTATTCAGCAAGGTTAGTTTTCATTATTATGTTATACTTATGAAAATTCTCTATTCCTAATCTCTTGTTTAACGATTTATTGTCATGCAAGTTCTTTAACCCTCATTTATTTTTGAGCAAGCTAGTTAATCTTTGTTTCTTTATTCCAATCGAGATTACCTTGGTTATTCAAAGTTTGTACTCATTTATTGTTGAGCAAGTTAGTTAATCTTTAACTCTTTATTCAAAGTCTGCATTATTATTGTAAGAAGTGTGTTTATTCAGCTACTAATAACTGTTGTTTGATCTTCGTTCTTCAGTATCACTGTACTATCTTATGTTATTGTACCGAACTCTAAGTTACTTAGCGATTCTTTACCAATTCAACTAATGCTTAGTTGATGAATGTTCTAAACTCTAAATTACCCTTGAAGTCTACCCAAACCAAACTTCCTTTGGTTTGCATATGTACTCACACAAATTTTGAAAGCATGTTGTCGATGATAACATTTGTTCAATTTAGAAATTATTAATACTCTAGCTCTTATTGACTCATCAATATACCTTGTTCATAAACATATTATAATCAAACTCTGAATAGTTATTTGTTTTTATCTGATTCAACCAGTACTTGGTTGATGAGCATTCTAAAGATCTAGAATTCCTTGAAAGCTAATTCACAATCAAACTCCCTTTGGTTCGGAACCTGATGATCTAAGCTGAGATGAATAACCCTATTATTAGGGGATTATTTTAGAAATACGCAATAGCGTTAAAATGTTTGCGCAATACATAGTACAAAGGGCTGATCACCTGGAGTACGAGATAATGGTCCATATAGTCGTTTAGACTGTTAAAGGTTATAGTAGAAACACCTATGAACCTAGGACATAGATGATGATTATAGTCTTTTAGACTGTTAAAGGTTAAAGTAGAAATACTTGCAAACCTAGAATAGAGTTCGTGGTCTTGTGACCCTAAATATATTCTTTGATGTTGTTATCTATTGTTAACTTAAACGTTCATTATTCCTTTGAACTCTTGCTGTTGAATTAAAGTTTCTTATTCCAATAATAATACTTTACCATTGAAAGTTCAGTTAATTGTCATTCATAAAACGTTATTGTATATTATCCTTCTTGTGAGCAATTGTTTGCTCACTCTTGCACAAAACAATGCAGATGAAGTAACGAAGTTTGAAAAACTTTCTACAAGCAAGGGCAAGGACAAAGTGTTTGATTAGACGACAACGTTTAATTTATATTTTTATTTATGAAGCTTATGTAATGGATTTAATTATAATAATGTTTTAATTTTTCGCCGGTGATTGTAATAAAGGTTAGATGACCTGGGATTTATTTGAGATTATGTAACCCTTTAATGGGAGATTTATTATTTTAACTTTTGAGTTTAATTTTATCCTTTGGATATGGGTAGTTAGTTATGATTTAATTGGACAGTGAACACCAAATCTGTGGGATTGAAGTGGCTAGATTTGGGGATGTCACAAGTTAGTATCAAAGCCTTAGGTTATGAACCTTAGGTGGGGGAAACCTCAGGCTATAACCTTCTAGGAGATCGAAAAACATAGAGGTGATAAACTCTTATCGAGTTCTAAGGAATGAATTAAGGAAATTCATTGAAGATAAAATGATAAAAGACTTTATGTGCTTATGTGTTAATGACTTATGTGCTCATGAGTACTTAGGAGTAGCAAGTATTATACATATCAAGTTGTGGAGTTATTAAAACTTTGTTGTCAGAGAGATTGATGAAGGAAGATAGGGATTACGAGCCCTGAGAAGTTATATAGTTTGAGTATGGTTGGTATTGGGAAAGCCATACCCGTGGATTTTTGTTGTAGAACTTGGGTATGAGCTTGATTTTGATCCGGAAGATGAATTTTAGAAGGTAAATATGAAGTATGAGTAAGAAGAGTTAGGAAAGCCATAGAGCTAGCATAAAAAGATGTCGCGACTCAAGAATTTACCGCACGACTTGCAGATGTAGAGTAGAGATTATCTCAGTTAAAGTATTAAAGGGGATAGTTATTAGTTATTAACGAGATTGCGCATGAATGGTTAGGGAAAGGAGTCAACAAAGCGGGCGAAAGTTGAGGACGCATGGATGAAGGCTTCTAAACATAAATATCGCGTTGAAGACAAGTTGAAGAGTGCCAAACGAATGATGGAACTTAACATTTAATCTTCCACTCTCCTGATGATTCGTATCGTGGAGCAAGAGCGAAATAAAGCTGTACAACGTAGACTGTTCTTGTAGATTGCAAGAAAAACAATAAGATGATATAAATTAGAATGAAAATTAATAGATGTGGATCCTAACTTTTGAATTAAATAGTGGGATGTGATGACGTAATCCTAGAATTTTAATATTTCGGGATAAATAATATAAATAGTAGTGTGGTTATTTTGTGATGTGGTGATGTAATAAATGAATAAACTATTATTATTATTTATTAAGAAATATTATGTGTTATCTAATAGGTCAAGTTTTAAATAGTAAAATGTCGCCTAGAAGAAGACAACAGCGTCAACAGAGCCCCAAGGAAAATGCATACGATAGGGAAGCTAACGCAAATCCAGTGCCACATTTAGTGAATTTGCTTGTGGGAGCACTGGAAAATCAACTGAATTTTTGGCTGTATAATCAAATCTCGATGTTCCATCCAAATTCGTTTACAACAGGGTTGGAAAGAACGATTGATGTAGACGGGGAAGGTAATACGCTGGCATACAATCAAGAGTAGAGGGGAAAGAAGATTGAAGATGATAAGGTGGGTGATAGTCATACCGGTAACGCTTGTAAAAGAAAGTGGGATAGTAATATTAGCGCTGAAAATCAGCAAGGGAGGGAAAAGAAGAAGGTAGGGGCGTGTAGCAACTGCGGAAAGAAACATTTAGGTGTTTGTTTGAGGGGAAAAAGGGTGTGCTTTAATTGTGGATCGAAGGATCACATTGCACCAAAATGTTCAAGACCGAGGAAGAGAGCCTACTTCACTTGTGGATCGAAGGAGCACTTGGCTCGAGGTTGCCCAAAGAAAGTGGTAGGAAAAGCAAGTGAAAGAAAAGGGGGCAGTGGAAAACTGGTTATTGTAGAGTCAACTCCGCCGTTTCGACCAACTGAACAATCATCCAACATGAAGATCCAGAACGCAGTGCAAGGTATGGTTCCGATCAATTATCTATACGGCTGCGTGTTATTTAACTTAACTGCCACTTGTTAATTTATGCCTGATGAATTAATTTAGAAACTAGATTCACTTCGGGAAGAGTTAGATTATTCCTTAAAAATTAGAAAGTGTAAATAGTGATTTCTTTTAAGTTGATGTGTAGAATTGTCGTGTTGTATTAAAGGCCACGTGTTAAATTATGTGGTGATAAGTTATTGTCAAAGAAAGTGCATAATCTTAAGACTATGAGGAAGTCAAAGGTAGTATTTTGTTCTTTTGGGTATAAGATGTCTGTACGGTAGAGTTATTTATCGATTTTCTAAAACAAGAAGTTATTAAGAAAATAATTTGTGGGTTATGTGAAGATCAAGATAGTTACTTAGTTAGCTAAGTTGAGGAGGAAATCGGTGGAATTTATATGGGCAAGAAATTATAGAGTGAATTTTCAAGAATTGAAGAAGAATTTAGTTAGCACCTATGTTGTCTCTACCAGACAGTACATAAAACTTTGTGTTGTATAGCGACGTATCGTACCATGTATTAGGCGGTGTGTTTAGGCAGAACGACGGGGTCATTTCTTTCGGATCACGTCAGTTAAAATTTTTAATTGAAAGGGGATCCGACTCACGATTCAGAGATAGGGGTATTTAAACATGCGTTGAAGTGATAGTGAGAGTTCATCAAGGATTGTGAATGCAAAGTCTTAAATAGTCATAGTTGAAAGTAGAAGGAAGAAACTAGGTTTCACTAATACTAGAATTTAAAAAGGAAGTTTTGCATAAAATTTATATACTGAAGGTACTAGGAAGCACGAAATCATATATTGCCTTCAATATTACTATTGGTGGCAAGATATGGCGGTAGATTTTTGGTATGTCAAAGTTAGCATATTACATATCGAGCAGTGTGTGAATTTATGAAATCGTTTCAAGACACGAAGTTTCTGTGTCAATTGTGTCGAACCGAGATTCACGATTTACATCAAATTTTCAAAAGGGTTTGCAAGAACATGTGGATCGCAATTAGAAAGAAGTATGTCATATCGTTTGCAAATCGATTGCCAAACTAAAAGGAAGTCCAAACATTGAAAGACGTGCTAAGCGCACGAGAAGTTTCTGATAATGTCCTACGAGGAATCCGTATTGAGCAAGTTATGGGTAAGTTAAATAATTTAAGAGTAAGGTAGTGTTAGGTGGGATTTCAACTGAGGACTCATATGGTGACTAAGTTGTACAAACCTTGGTATGGGCAGAAGTTTTGTGCATTTCCTAGATAATCTCATCACCATGCTTAAATTTGCTCAATATCTATTCATAATTTTGTTTGCAGGTTTTTCAGGAACCTAATATAATCATGGATTGGAATCGTAGGAAATAAGCAAAACAAGGCAATTTGCAAAACACGTGCCCACCGGGGCAGGTCCCTGCAAGCCTACTATGTCTGTCGGGGCGGAGGTCTCCAGCCCAAAAATAGGAAGCATGCCTGCCAGGGCAGGCTTAAAAGGCATAGTACCCCGCCGGGGCGGGGGTCCTGAATTTGAACCAATAATTTTTGGCAGTTACATCATATTTGCCCACTACTACTTAGTTCCCAACTGAAACACCACACCAACATCTTCATATACCCACATTTTGGCAAGTTACAATCTACCATCCCACTTTATTAACACACGCACCCATTATTTTAATCCTTTACTTCACACCACAACCTTACACCATCACACCATCTCTATAAATTCATACCCTCACAACCCAATTTCACCACATACAGTCAACTCAAACTCAAAAAGCTACGAATTAGGGTTCTTCTTGAGGGAAGTTATACAACAATTGAGAGTGAGCACTTTTTCTTCCAATTCCTCCCTTCCTATCACCATAGTTGAAGCAAAATCATCAAATTTGAGGGATTGAACATTGTGCACACCAAGTGTTCGACAGATTACGTAAGCAAAGTTTGGGGGGAATATTGTTATTAAAGCTTCTTGATTTCAATTCAGTGGCATTTAAACCCACATCAAAGAGACAAAGGGGAGAAATTTCATGGTCCGCGCAACCAACTCGGACTTTTGATAGACGCAAATTCTCAAGTGTCGCCGCCGCCGACCGTTCGACTACCTTGTAACAAAAGCACTCACTCCAGAGCGGGGGTTGGCACCAGACCATATTGACGGAGAAATGATGCAACAAATATATCAAAAAGGTTGGAATAAGTTCACAGAAGAGCCTGAGCCATCAATTATGAGTGTGGTTAAGGAGTTCTACGCAAATACTGAGGATAAGGCCCCATTCAATGCATTTGTGCGGGGTAGGCTAGTTCTACTTAGTGTCAATGCCATCAACACGTACTACCAGTTATGATTTCCTAGACATTGCCAGTACACTCACCTACGCGACAATGATCAGAATTACGAGGCTATTTTACAGGAAATGACAAAGCCGGGTACCACTTGGATCAAAGGCTGAAAAGCGGGAACTATCTTCCATAGTAAGGATCTCAGATAATACGGAAAGATCTGGTACACGTTCGTGTGTGCCAAACTATTTCCATCCACCCACACGTTAGATGTGACCAAGGAGAAGGCTTTACTATTCTATGTCGTTGTCTAAGATTTCATCATAGATGTGGGGACTATTATCAACTTTTCCATCCAAAGATGCCTATGGGGACCATTCTCTGGCGGCTTGCCATACCCATCGCTCATTTGTGGGTTGTGTAGACAGGTCGAAGTTCGATGGTCCGATGATGAAACCACCCAAATGCCACTTCAGACGTTAGATTTGAGAATGATTGCGCGGTATGTGGTGTGGCCCGGGGACGAGTCACATCCCCAAGGAGTTAGCTTTATATTCCCATCTGCCTCAAAAGATGAGGCTGACGCTGAGGATACCTCATATGACGATAAGTTTCAGGAGGATGCGACAATGGGAGAGCAAGGAACGGAAGTGACACCATAATATGAAGCAATATCTAGTCCTCAGTTTCTAAACCTTCAACACCAAGTGAATGAGCACAACAAGGAGGCATGCAGGGAAATGCAAAGACTTGCAGCGAGGCAGGACCATATGTTCGAAGCCATGAATATGTCCTTCGCTTCATTGAATACGACACTTAAGAGCTTCAATCCCAGTGCACAATTCCCATACCAGTAGCCAGCCCCAATGCCAAAGTTTCCACCAAGTTACTCCGATGAAGAAGAACACCCACCACCACCCCAGGCTTAAGCGATTAAAGGGAAGTCCTCACATATTTATTGCTATATCTATACAATGAGGGCATTGTAATTTTTAAGTTTGGGGGGGATTTACTTTCACGTTTGCATATGTTAGTTCGTTGTTTAGTGTTAGAATTATTAAATGTTTGCATTCAAGTAGTCATGCAGTTGCATAGTAGCTTAGGAGCATAAATAGTTTTTATTTATTTTTGCAATCATGATATGTTCACCATATAAAAAAATATGAATAAACACCATGGCGTGCGTGTCTAGTTTTGTGGCCTTTGTTACTTGAGTAAGTAAGCTCGAGGAGATTTTCTTTACACCTAGCGCCCTAAGGTCTTAATGGTTTGGGAGTCGTTGGTCGAAAGCTCGTTAAGTTAATATTGAAAGCCTAAGAGAATAAGACATTGCATAGCTATGTGTATAAAAAATGATAAATAAAACGGGAAATAAGAGCAAAAAGACACCGTAAATGAAAAATAAAGCATAAGTATCCCATGTTGACCCTCGATATTGCTAACTGTTCGAATTTAGTTGGATCTAGCTTGTTTTTAGATTTCTTGAGTTTACACTGTATGATGCCTTCTAAGAGAGTTGTTATGTATTAAATTTGCAATTACATCAGTTAGCATGAATGTTGAGCACACACACACTATACCAGTAATTACGGTTTAAGATTCGAGGATTGATAAGAAGTTATTGACTGGTTTAGATATTAAGTATTGTAGTGTTTGCTTGATTTCTCTGAGGTCGGAGGAATAATTTTGATTCTATGATACTGCTGGATGCGTAGGCATATAGGTTAGATGCATTACATATTATTGCATTGCATTGCTTAGCATGTTAGTTTTGTTTTGTGCTTGAGAACTAACACGGTTTAAGTTTGGGGGATTTTGATAAGTGGGTTTTATACCCGCAAATCGGTTCCTAATTCAAGCTTAATCGGTGTTAATTCCTTTTTTTTATTTGTTTAGTGTTATTTTGTGTGTAGGTTTGCTGGTGTTGCAATTGATCAAAAAGGTTGGAGTTAAGGTGCATTGTGGCAAGCAAATGAGCAAAAGATGATAGAATTTAGAAGCCACCCCCGCCGGGGCGGGCTATTTCCCATACAAAACCCCCGCTGGGGCGGGGGGTATTAAACTCAGAAGTCAGAGAGCAAGCCCGTCGGGGCGGGCCCTTTACAAGGCTAAACCCCTGCCTGGGCAGGGGGTATGGAAAAAAAGGTGGTCTCCTATTGCTTTTAGAATGTTGTCGCAACAAGAACACTAATGTTTGGCTTGGGTTGGAGTTCGTTTTGATAAGGAATTAGTGTCAGATTACATGTTTTAGCTAGATATTACAACAAACATAAGAGAACATACAACACGAGGGCAATTAACAGAGCTAGAGGACAGTTTTTAGAGCAAGCATTGGAGTGAAGATAATTGAAGGATTTTCATATCAATTGCAGATTAAGACTAAAGTGAACGGTGTTCTGAATTTATTCTTCATCTCTAGTTTTATATTTGTAATTAGAATGATGTTATCTTTAATTAATTCAGTTTTTGAATTCATGATGTTGAACTAAATTAATTTTTAGGCTTATGACGGATCTTTTAGTGGAATAATGGTTATGTAATCTTTGATTTCAGTTTAATAAGCTATTCCTCAGTTTATCTATATTAATTTATGCTTGAATTTATGAATTGCTTGATCAACAGTTCTTTGTTGACTTGTATGGATTCAAGAGAGGAAGAACGAGTCAAGACTTAGTTAATATAGCATGCATTCTTGAATTTTGTGAATGAACATAATCTTGATGAATGTTAGGGTAAAGATATGCTTGACATCGCATGTAATCCGATAAAGAACTTGAACTTAAACGTTTTTTAATTGTAATTCACATAGAGATATCTTGAGTTAGTTGATTAAGGTGTTTAACTTAATTATATCTAATTTATGGATTTGAGTTAATACGATATTAGTGCATCGAGAGGCGGCTAGTTGTACTTATGTGTTCTTGATTATTAAATTGGGATAGTGAATTAAACTGGAATAAGGTGTAATAATCAGAGTGATGCTTAAAGTGAAGTCGTAAGCCTAATTCTCCAATATTTGTTTGAAAAATTAGTTTTTATGGTTTGTTGATTGTTTGGTAATTTTAATATTTTTAATACTTTTAGTTACAAACTTGAAATTGGTTAGTTTAATAAAATTTGGATTAATAAGAAATTGGTAATTGTGAGAGTTAATTTCTTGATAGTCTCTATGAGAACGATACTCTACTTACTATTATATTTGTAACGCCCCGAAATCTGGTTTACTTTCACATCCGGATTCCGTGCGTCACGATCCCACTTCTTACCAATCATACGTCATTATATAGTTAAATATAACAACATATATTCTCAAATCCCAGGTTCTGGAACCCAAAAACCTATTTCATTACAAATAATGATAATTACAATATTCTTTACGTCTTGCACAAGTGACTTTCATCTGCCACCAAGGATACATAACTGTTCATTAAACTAGTTTACAGCTTAATTTTAGCATTCTATATTACAAGTCTTCACTTGATCTTCACGCACATTCACATACTGAATGGCACTTCGTCTGGATACCGATCAGTTTGATCTTTACGGGATCCTTAAGTTCTTTCTAACGTCGTTCACTGAAAATATTTTTCATTTAAAGCAAGTGTGAGCATTCAATTGCCCAGCAAGTCATAACAGTTGAACAAACAACTTCAAGAGTTTAAACATTCTTCAGAACTTCGATAACCGAACAAAGGTTATGAAGCAGCTTGAATAATAGGAATAATCTTGATTCCTATCATTTTAAAACATCAATCACTTTCACTTTGAAATACTTTCATTTCTCTATCTTTTTCCTACACATCATGTCTGGCTAGAATCATTTGCACAGACTTAACAATAACGGTTCATGTATAAACAGAACATACTTGTACTGAACATCTCAATCACAGAACAGTTCATATCATAGAAACACCGAAGTGTTCACATTGTGGCACAAGGCCTCATATGTTCTACCAACTTGTACAAATATCATACATTCGCACACATACCGAACTTCTCAAGTCAAACATTTGAGAAGTCAAGAAACTAGCATTCATATAAAATATGAATGAAGTTAGGAAACTTGCCTTACGCGCAGCTACAGCTTACAGTTTACGCTGAACTGCTCATACAAACTCCTATGTAGCACATAAGGAAATAACACGTACACCAATTAGTCATATACTTCTTACGCATTGGTTTACTTAACTTTACTTATCTCAACTTCTTAAGGTTCGCGCTCTTGTAATTTAAGTTTACGTAACCAACTTTCATTATCGGTTTATGGATTCATGACATATGGAGATGTCTTACTCAAAACGTTCATCATCTTTGATGATTTGCATTCTTATCTTCTTCTTATAACTCTCCTAGGACTCAGCACACATTGTGTCTCTGCTAGTAGTCCATATGGTACTCTGAATGGTTTCCCACAAATAACCAATAAACAAGTTCCTGTCTCATCTACACTGCCCACACAGTGAGTTAGATCGGTTGCCAATTTTGTATATACCTTCGCTCTCTGAAGGAATTGTTTAGCCCAGCTCCCATTTGTCAACCATCAAAGATACGATTGTACCACAACCTAACTTCTCTTAACTTATCCGAACCATTAAACTATAATGTTGATAAAGTCAAATTCATATTCCTCACGGCTTTCTTATGATAATTCATATCTTACTTACTACCTTCGTCAACGTCCAAGTCATACAACCATTGTACACTTAGAACGTTAGTCGAACGCTAATACGATTCACAAGGATCGTTTATGTATTCGACGTTCACGTTGCTCATCTCTTAATCTCTCATTCAACCTTTACTCAAGGTTTTAATTGCATTCAATCGTTATCCAACCCATGAACCCCATGTTCATTATTCCTTCTTAATGTCGAAACCATACTGTTCATTGTATGCTAAACCGATCGGTCATCGCAACAACATTGCATTCACAGTATCTATACGCTTTACACTTATCTCTCATTACCATGACATAACATCGGAATGTTACTCATTACCTTCATCACTCAACGTCTAAGGTCACAACCATAGCAATCCCTCAACGTTCATTATGACTACGGTCCCCGGATATCGGTTACGTAATCTAGCGCTTACATTCTCTTTTAATCTTTTCGTTCAACCTTTAATAAAGATTTAACTCACTTGCTTAAGTGTTACGTTACGTGAACTATATGTTCATATTTCTTTCTTGCACATCCCCCAGTAATTGAGCACATAAAGTCTCATTCCTGGGCCTTGCCCTGCACCAGCGCTGCGGCGCCGTGCCCCTTCCTTTCTCTCCCGCAGCGGCGTGACCTACGTCTCTCTCTTCCCTTGGTCTGGCGCTGCGGCGCCAAACCTTTTGTTATCTCTCACGCTGCGTCGCCAACTAATAGTACCTAAGGCACAACCGGCGCTGTGGCGTCGAGCCTAACCCTAGACAATTTTTTAAGTTTTAAATCCGATTCGAGACGCTTACTTCTCATTCTCATAACTTCTTCGTTATAACTCGGAACGAGATTGTTCCAAAGCCATTCTCTTCCTTATCTTACGTACTTCAATACCCCTAAGACAGAACTTCGTTCTAAATCCATTAACTTGCCATTCGATTGGCTTAATACACACCGTTTGATAATTTTTACGCTTTTAATGTTCTTCACTCGTTCGTCCGTAGTTCGGTCATCCGAACTCGGAACTCGTTCATTTTTGAGTCCACGACTCACATTTTCTATATTCTCTTAGTTTCTTATGAAACCCTAAATGTTTGGGTTCATTTACTAACTTCCTAACTCTCGTTCATCTTTTACAAAAATTTCGTCATAACTTCGTTATAGCTACCTTTTAATCCGTTCTTCATGATCGTTTCTTCTATTCCTAACGAAACAATATGCAACTAACTTATATGCGACGGTTTTAAGCTTGTCCGTCAACAACAATTATCCTACAATGGTTTTAAACTTGTCCATCAACAACAATTATCCTACGATGGTTTTAAACTTGTCCATCAACAACGTTCTTCGTGTTCTTCGTTCGTTCTTCGTTTTAATCGATATTTTAGATTACGATTCTACTTTTTCTTCGAATTTGATGTTATAGAACACCATTCCTTACTTAATTTATCTACTCATTCACAATATTCGTTCGGATCGCTCTAAATCCTCACGAATCTTATACTTCCTTAAGAAATTTATAAACTAAATTTGTAAGTTCTTATTTCTTCTTTTCTCATGATTTCAACCATATGAAATCTTTTCTAACATTATCTTCACTCTATTCTCGTTAAGATATGTTTTTGAACATAAAAACTTAAAGAAAAAATATTAGACGAACTTGGGTTCGGATTACCGTTCTTCTTTATTCTTCTTCCGTTATACAGAGCCGGCAATTTGCAAGCTTTTCTATTTCACGATCACTTTTGATCCGAGCCTTCATGCTCACGATCTCTCTCTCTCTCTCTATCTCTCAAGTTATAGGATTTTCAAAAATCCCACAATAATGAACATAAGCTTTCTATTTATAGAATTTTAAGCATAGGGGTAGTTTGGTCATCATCCCCCACCTCCTTACTATTCCCACCTCCTCCAACACTTAGCCACCAAGTTAACTTGGCCTGCACCCTTGCTTGGTGCCCAAGTGGTCGGCCCACATGCCCATGGGTCATCCTATGGGTTACCCTAATGGTTATTACCTATCCGTTTACCCATCGGTTTGATCCGCGGTTTCTTTTCTTGGTTTGGGCCTTAACCCTAATTCTTATTGGGCATATCTTGGGCTTCATTTCACAAAGCATTGGGCTTGACATAATTCAAGTCCAACTGGATTCTACAAAGTCCACGAACTCAAAGTCCATTAAGAGTAGTCGTATTCTACACATTACATTCTCGTATTCTCGTATTCTGTTCGTATATCGTTCGTACGATATTCGTATTTTACGTCGTACTAATCTTCATACTATACTCGTATAATTACTAGTATTATACTCGTATCTCTCATGCATAATAACCCTAGTTATTACACGTACTCATTAAAATTCTCGAAAATCATTTTTCCTAACCCTTAGGTTTTACGTCCGCAGGCAAAAACTTCGTTTTTGCCATAACTGAAAAATATTATTGAATATTCCATCACGTCTCATCATTTTACGTAATCAATAACTTCTCGGAATTTCAAAATAAAACTCCGAGCAGAAACTGATGAATAGTGCCTATTTCGTCTTTTTTCCCGGAAATATTTTGTTCCCGGAAATATTTTGTTCCCGAAAAATTTTCATTTTCGTCTTGAAAATTCTTACTCGTTCAATCTAGCTCATAGCCAGAATACTCCCGACTTATAATCATCCTAGGTTATAGAACGATTAATAAACACATATCATAGAATAGTATTAATAAAATTTCATTTTATTAATAACTAATTCTTTAAACTTGAATTCTAGACAATCCGGTTTTACTCGGGTTGTCACACTTCCCTCCTTTAAAAAATTCCGTCCTCGGAATTTCTTAAAACCAAACCCTTACCCGGGTTCTCACATTCTCCCCTTCTTCACAAAATTTCGTCCTCGAAATTTTAGCTTACTCTTCTTCTCAACTTCTTTTCAAAGAAGTTCTTATCTTTCCATCATCTCCCATCCCCTCCCTTCATAACTTATCATGAATATGGAGTAGAAGGAATAAAGAGGAAACAAAATTCCTTTAAAATATCTCATACTTTTGCTGAGTTGTCAAATTGACTATGAACTCTTACTAGGTTAAACAGCCTTTCGCCGTAAACCTTTCTTTCCGTGGTAAGTTTACAATCACAAAGAAGGTAAACTACCTCTTTCCATACGTAGGTGATCAACCTATCGTATAACCCCATTTCAGGGTATGTTCACCTCAGACTTAATCATTAGATTCTGCACCAAAATAATTTGGCTTGGCATAACTTTTTCAAAGAAAGCTCGATTTTCTTATAACATGACATACCATTTGTCTTAGCCAAATCAATTAGCTTAGACCATACCAATAAATTGGACATCAACTTGAAACATTCGTCTAGTCAACTCAATTGACATCGACTACTTCTTTAAATTCTTTTCGCAATACATCAAAACGTTTTATGATGTCATGATACCGTACTCTTCACAGTACGTTAAGGACTTCTTCAGTTTATGACTTCATCATTATACATCATACCATAGCGGTTTGTTGATCCTAAGATCACATACCACCAGGTTCAATTGCATTAACAACTCCATCCTTTTACCACCCTTGCATCAAATGCACGGATGATATAAAATTCATTTTGATATTTCAAATCAATTTCTGTCTTGCCGAAATGATTAGCATAGACATACAAAGAATAGCTCTTTTAAAATCCATTGGTTTTGAAAGTTGAACAAATTCTTTCCTTTTTGAAATGTACACGTAAGCACGATTTCAATAAACTTCGAAATCTAACATAGCTAGAGGATTTGGAATATCCTATCTTCCATCTTCCTTTATTGTCTTACTGCGACAATACTTAATCTTCTCTAGCACCTTCAATGCTAAGTCTACTGAAAATACTTCTTTTTCAGTCTAATCATTCCTATACCTTAGTGCAATCCATCAACTTACCACACATTATGAGTTCAGGAACTTTCCACAATAGTATGAGTTTAAGAACATCCAGACAGACCTTAAGCGTCCATTCGCTGAGATGTTCGAAAACATACCACATTATTATGAGTCACAAACTTACCATAAGTATGAGTTTCAAGAACTCGCACCTACCTTATCGTTCACTACTTATCAAGTATATACATGAGAAAAGATTCACCTTCTCGTCATATACATCTTAATAGCGCAACCAATTCCAATGATTATCACTGTAATAAACTGAGCAGTTGTTACACCAAACATAAACCTCTACCCATACAAAGGTTCATACAACTCAGCCATCACATGAGTCCTCAATCGAAATCTTATAACTTCTAAATTTCTCTTTACTTAATACGAATTTTCTTTAATTCGTATGCTATCCTTTACAACTCAATCTGAGTTCTTCTTCCCCCGTACTACTTCGTAGTACCATTCATTCATACCATTAGCTATAAATCATTCATCGTTTAACATCTCATCTGTTACTACGATTTACTATGATCACGTGGTGATCTTCTTTCTTAATCGTTTAACTCAACGATTTTCTTATCCTTCTCTCTACGATTATAGTCTTAGGTACGCATACCTAAGAGTTATAACCTATAGCTTTGATACCACTATGTAACACCCCGAAATCTAGTCTACTTTCACATCCGGATTCCGTGTGTCACGGTCCCTCTTCTTACCAATCATACGTCATTATATAGTTAAATATAACAACATATATTCTCAAATTACAGGTTCTGGAACCCAAAAACCTCTTTCATTACAAATAATGACAATTACATTATTCTTTACATCTTGCACAAGTGACTTTCATCCGCCACCAAGGATACATAACTATTCATTAAACTAGTCTATAGCTTAATTCTAGCATTATATATTACAAGTCTTCACTTGATCTTCACGCACACTCACATACTGAATAGCACTTTGTCTGGATACCGATCAGCTTGATTTTTAGGGGATCCTTAAGTTCTTTCTAACGTCGTTCGCTGAAAATATTTTTCATTTAAAGCAAGTGTGATCATTCAATTGCCAAACAAGTCATAACAGTTGAACAAACAGCTTCAAGAGTTTAAACATTCTTCAGAACTTCGATAACCGAACAAAGGTTATGAAGCAGATTGAATAATAGGAATAGTCTTCATTCCTATCATTTTAAAACATCAATCACTTTCAGTTTGAAATACTTTCATTTCTCTATCTTTTTCATACACATCTTGTCTGGCTAGAATTATTAGCATATACTTAACAATAGTAGTTCATGTATAAACATAACATAATTGTATTGAACAACTCAATCACAGAATAGTTCATATCATAGAAACACTGAAGTGTTCACATTGTGGCACAAGGCCTCATACGTTCTACCACCTTGTACCAATATCACACATTCGCACACATACCGAACTTCTCAAGTCCAACATTTGAGAAGTTAAGAAACTAGCATTCATATAAAATATGAAAGAAGTTAGGAAACTTGCCTTACTCACAGCTACAGCTTACAGTTTATGCTGAACTGCTCATTCAAACTCCTATGTCGCACATAAGAAAATAACACGTACACCAATTAGTCATATACTTGACTTACATATTGGTTTACTTAACTTTACTTATCTTTACTTCTTAAGGTTCGCGCTTTTGTAATTTAAGTTTACACGACCAACTTTCATTATCGGTTTACGGATTCATGACATACGGAGATGTCTTACTCAAAACGTTCATCATCTTTGATGATTTGCATTCTTATATTCTTCTTATAACTCTCTTAGGACTCAGCACACATCGTGTCTCTGCTAGTAGTCCATATGGTACTCTAAGTGGTTTCCCATAAACAACCAACAAACAAGTTCCTGTCTCACCTACACTGCCCACACAGTGAGTTAGATCGGTTTCATATTTTGTATATACCTTCGCTCTCTGAACGAATTGTTTAGCCCAGCTCCCATATGTCTACCATCAAAGGTACGATTGTACCACAACCTAAATTCCCTTAACTTATTCGAATCATTAAACTATAATGTTCGTTAAGTCAAATTCATATTCCTTACGGCTTTCTTACGAAAATTCATATCTTACTTACTACCTTCGTCAACGTCCAAGTCATAAAACCATTGTACACTTAGAATGTTAGTCCGACGCTAATACGATTCACGAGGATCATTTACGTATTCGACATTCACGTTGCTCATCTCTTAATCTCTCATTCAAACTTTACTCAAGGTTTCAATTGCATTCAATCGTTATCCAACCCATGAACCCCATCTTCATTATTCTTTCTTAATGTCAAAGACATACCGTTCATTGTATGCTAAGACCGATCGTTCATCGCAACAACATTGCATTCACAGTGTCTATACGCATTACACTTATCTCTCATTACCATGACATAAAATCGGAATGTTATTCATTACCTTCATCACTCAACGTCTGAGGAATCACAACCATAGCAATCCCTAATGTTTGTTCATTACGACTACGATCCTCGGATATCGTTACGTAATCTAGCGCTTACATGTTCAACCTTTAATAAAGGTTTAACTCACTTGCTTAAGTGTTACGTTACGTGAACTATATGTTCATATTTCCTTCTTGCACATCCCCCAGTAATTGAGCACACAAAGTCTCATTCCTTGGCCTTCCCCTGCACCGGCGATGCGGCACCGTGCCCCTTCCTTTTTCTCACGCTGCAGCGCGACCTACGTCTCTCTCTTCCCTTGGTCTGGCGCTGCGGCGCCGAACCTTTTGTTAGCTCTCGCACTGCGGTGCCAACTAACAATACCTGAGGCTCTGAGCTCGCGCTGCGGTGCCACTTCTCAAGGCACAACCGACGCTGCGGCGCCGAGCCTTAACCCTAGAAAATTTTCTAAGTTTTAAATCCGATTCGAGACGCTTTCTTCCCGTTCTCATAACTTATTCGTTATAACTCGAAATGAGATCGTTCCAAAGCCATTCTCTTCCTTATCTTACGTACTTTAATACCCCTCCAACAAAACTTCGTTCTAAATCCGTTAACTTGCCATTCGATTCCCTTAATATACACCCTTCGATCAATTTTACGCTTTTAACGTTCTTCGCTCGTTCGTCTGTAATTCGGTCATCCGAACTCGAAAATCATTCGTTCTTAAGTCCACGACTCACGTTTTCTATATTCTCTTACTTTCTTATGAAACCCTACACATTTGGGTTCATTTACTAACTTTCTAACTCTCGTTCATCTTTTACAAAAATTTCGCCATAACTTCGTTATAGTTACGTTTTAATCCGTTCTTCATGAACGTTTCTTCTATTACTAACCAATCAATATGCAACTAACTTATACGCGATGGTGTTAAGCTTGTCCATCAACAACAATTATCCTATGATGGTTTTAAACTTGTCCATCAACAACAATTATCCTACGATAGTTTTAAACTTGTCCATCAACAACGTTCTTCGTGTTCTTCGTTTGTTCTTCGTTTTAATCGATATTTTGGATTACGATTTTACTTTTTCTTGGAATTTGATATTATAGAACACCATTCCTTACTTAATTCATCTACTCATTCACAATATTCGTTCGGATCGCTCAAAATCCTCACGAATCTTATACTTCCTTAAGAAATTTATAAACTAAATTTCTATGTTTTTATTTCTTCTTTACTCATGATTTCAACCATATGAAATCATTTCTAACACTATCTTCTCTCTATTCTCGTTAAGCTATGTTTTTGAACCTAAAAACTTAAAGAAAAAATATTAGAAGAATTAGGGTTCGGATTACCGTTCTTCTTTATTCTTCTTCCGTTATACAAAGCCGGCAATTTGCAAGCTTTTCTATTTCACGATCACTTTTGATCCGAGCCTTCATGCTCAATCTCTTCCTTCTCCCTCTTCATCTGAGCTCTCTCTCTCTCTCTCTCTCTCTCTCTAAAGTTATAGGATTTTCATAAATCCCACAATAATGAACATAAGCTTTTTATTTATAGAATTTCAAGGCTAGGGGTAGTTTGGTCATCATCCCCCACCTCCTTATTATTCCCACCTCCTCCAACACTTAGCCACCAAGTAAACTTGGCCTCCACCCTTACTTGGTGGCCAAGTGGCCGACCCACATGCCCATGGGTCATCCCGTGGGTTGCCCCAATGGTTATTATCCATCCGTTTACCCATCGGTTCGATCCGCGATTTCTTTTTTTGGTTTGGGCCTTAACCCTCATTCTTATTGGGCCTATCTTGGGCTTGATTTCACAAAGCATTGGGCTTGACATAATCCAAGTCCATTTGGATTCTACAAAGTCCATTAACACTAGTCGTATTCTACACATTCTATTCTCGTATTCTCGTCTTCTGTTCGTGTACCGTTCGTACGATATTCGTATTATACGTCGTACTAATCTTCGTACTATACTCGTATAATAACTAGTATTATACTCATATCTCTCACGCATAATAACCCTAGTTATTACACGTACTCATTAAAATTCTCGAAAATCACTTTTCCTAACCCTTAGGTTTTACGTCCGCAGGCGAAAATTTCGTTTTTGCCATAACTAAAATATTATTGACTATTCCATCACGTCTCATCATTTTACGTAATCAATAACTTCTCGAAATTTTAAAATAAAACTCTGAGCAGAAACTGATGAATAGTGCTTATTTCGCCTTTTTTCCCAAAAATATTTTATTCCTGAAAAACTTTCATTTTCGTCTTGAAAATTCTTACTCGTTCAATCTAGCTCGTAGCCATAATACTCCCGACTTATAATCATCCTAGGTTATAGAACGATTAATAAACATATAGCACGGAATGGTATTAATAAAATTTCATTTTATTAATAACTAATTCTTTAAACTTGAATTCTGGACAATCCGGTTTTACTTGGGTTATCACAATATTACTTGTTGACCACGTATACTTGCGTGCTGTGCATAATTAGATTTTACCCAACAAGTGTTCCCCTATTTAAGTACTTGTCAATCAATGACAATGTCATAGGCTGCATGCTGGGACAGAAAGATGATAGATGCCAAGAAAGAGCTATCTATTATCTCAGCAAAAGATTCAGCACTAGTGAACACAAGCACACTCTGATTGAGAAAACTTGTTGTGCTTTAACATGAGCTTCCATGAGATTACATCATCTCCTTGGTTACACAACCCATCTCATATCCCCCGTGGATCCTCTCAGGTACATGTTCAGCAAACCCATGTTGAATTGTCGACTTTCCAAATGACAGTTGATCCTACAGCAATTCGACAACATCTATGTGACTCAAAAGTCTATCGAAGGTCAAGAAATAGCGGATCAATTGGCCTCCACACCTTTATGGGATTTCAAACCCTTGGAAACATACTTCCCCGAATAAAGGGTAATGACAGTTCAGCAACACCACCAGGGCAATACACACCAACTATAGAAAATATATTTTGATGGAGCTGTGTACATGGAAGGTTCAGGAGCTGGAGCAGTTCTAGTATCACTTACGGGGGAGCAGTATCCCATTGCCCTCAAATTGTAGTTCGCCAGCACCAACAACACAACTGAGTATGAAGGCTGTATCATGGGGTTGAAACTAGCCTAATCCATGGGCGTTAGACGGTTAACTGTCTTTGGAGATTCCGAATTGGTAATTAAACAAACTACTGGGATCTATCACACCAAAGAGCTACATTTAATGCCTTACCATCGACAGGTTATACAAATGGTTCGGAGTTTGAAGAAATAACCTTCCTCCACATTCCTCGAAATATGAATGACTTTGTAGATGCGCTAGCAACATTGGCCTCCTTAATCAACATACTTGATAAGGAAGACATGCCAAATATCACCTTTCCCTTGTAAAAAGCTCCAGCCTATGGGAACTACATTGGAGACGTATCAAATGAGCTGCCCCTCATCCAAAACCCTTGGTATAAGCATATCAAGGAGTATCTGCGAGATGAATCTACACCCACTTAGGCGAGTCTGACTGAAAGAAAGCGGATCCATCGAATGGCTATGAAATTCTACCTGAGCGGAGATGTACTCTACAAAAGAGATGCAGGACTAGGCCTTCTCAGATGTCTGGACAAAGACCAATCTCAAAGGCTCATAGATGAAATCCATGATGGATTACCCAGGCCACACATGAGCGGCCCTCTACTTGTCAAGAAAACCTTAAGAACATGACATTACTAGCTCTCTCTCAAGGCTGACTGTGAAGATCACGTCGAGAGATGTAACCAATGCCAAATTCATAGGAATGTTATCCACGCCCCTCCGAGGGAGCTCCACAATATGAGCTCACCCTGGCACTTCTCAATGTGAGGAATGGATGTGATCGGGCCCATCGAGCCCAAAGCCAGTAATGGGCATCGGTTTATCGTCACCATGATCGACTACTTCACCAAGTAGGTAGAAGCAGCCTCTTCTCCCAGGGTTACTAAAGAAGTTATCATTGGTTTCATCAGAAATAATGTCATTTGTCGATATGGACAACCAGAGGTGATTGTGTCAAACAATGCCAAAAACCTCAACAATCAAATGATGGAGGAGTTATGCAGTAAATTTCACGTCAAACATCTCAACTCTGTCATCTACCATCCAAAGATGAATGGTGTTGTTGAAGCGGCTGATAGGAATATCAAAAAGATCATGAAAAAGATGTCCGCCAATCGCAAAGGATGACCTAACTTGTTACCTCTGACTCTATTAGCCTACAAAATGTCAATGTGCACTTCCATTAGGGCAACTGTTGGGTAAATTTTATATACGCATAACACGTAAGTATACGTGATCAACAAGTAATAAAGTGATAAGTCAAGTATCGTTCCCACAGAGATTAGCAAGAAATTAACCTTCACAATTACCAGTTTCCTATTAATCCAAATTTTATCAAACTATCCAATTTAAGAATTATAACTAAAAAATAGTAAAAAATACTAATAATACCTAACAATCAACAAACCCTAAAAATTGAATTTTCAAACAAATATTGGAGAATTAGGCTTACAACTTCACTCTAAGCATCACTCTGATTATTACACCTTATTCCAGTTTAATTCACTGTCTCAGTTTATTAATCAAAAACACTCAAGTAGAACAAGCCACCTCTCGATGTACTAATCCCGTATTAACTCAAATCCACAAATTAGATGGAATTAAGTTAAACACCTTAATTAACTAACTCACTATATCTCTATGTGAATTATAATCAAAGAAGGATTAAATTCAAGTTCTCTATTTGATTACATGCGACGCTAGGAATATCTCTACCTTAACATTCATCAAGATTCCATTCATTCACTTAATTCAAGAACACATGCTATATTAACTAGGTCTAGACTCGTATTTCCTCTCTCGAATCTATACAAGTCCACATAAAATTGGTGATCAAGCAATTTATAGATTGAAGCACAAATCAATATAGATAAACCGAAAGATAGCTTATTAAACTAAAAATCAATGTTACATAATCATCGTTTAACCCAAATATCCATTATAAGCCTAATAAAGAATTTAGTTCATCGTCAATGAAATAAAAACTAAATTAATTAAAGTAAACATCATCCCAATTACAAATATTAAACTAAAGAAGAAGAATAAATCTAGAACCACCCTTCTCTCTAGCCTTAATCTACAATTATTGTAAAATCTCCTTCAAAGTCTTCCTCCAATGCTCTTGCTCAAAAATTTGTCCTTTATGATGTTAATTCCTTGTGTCCCCTACCAATCTTGTTGTTTGTTGTAAATTCTAAGCTAAGACACGTATTCTGACTCTAATTCCATGTATAAATGAGTCCCAAACCATTCCAATCACTAATCTGCATGTTAATTCCTCTATGTTGTTGTTTGTTGATGAATATTGTTTTTCGGAAAACTTCTCGGAAAACATTTATTTTTATCTTGGAAATTCAAACACTTTAATTCCTTCACGTAGCCAAAATACTACGATATTTCGATACATTTAGGTTATAGAACAACCTTCATCTTACTAACACATAATAATAACATATATTATTATTTTATTCATTATTTAATTAAATAAAATTATTTTACAATTAATCAGATTTTCTCAGTCGTTACATCATCGTCCTACGATCCATTGTATACCAAATATAAACCTCAACCTACATAGGAAAGTAAAGACTAAATTCTAAGTTTGATCATTCACTTGGCACTCTTTGACTTGTCTTCAACACGATCTATGCGTTTAGAAACTTTCATCCATGCGTCTTAAGCTCTCGCCCGTTTTGCTTACTCCTTTCCCAAGTCATTCCTGCGTAATCTCGTTAATAAATATCATCTTTAATACTCTAACTGAGATAATCTCTGCACTATATCTCCCCTTATTCATACTTCATCTTAACCTTCTCAAATTCATCTTCACGATCAAACTCAAGCTCATACCCAAGATCTACAACAGAAATCAACGGGTATGACTTTCCCAATACCAACCATACTCAGACTGTACGAACTTCTCAGGGCTCCTAATCCCTATCTTCCTTCATCAATCATTCTGACAACAAAGTTTTAATAACTCCTACGACTCGATATGTATAATACTCGCGAGCACATATGTTTGTTAACACATAAGCGTATAAAGTCTTTTATCATTTTATCTTCAAAGAATTTCCCTCAATTCATTCCTTAGAACTCGATGGGATTTTATCACCTCTATGTTTTCAATCTCCTAGAAGGTTATAGCCTAAGGTTTCCCCACCTAAAGTTCATAACCTAAAGCTTTGATACCAACTTGTGACACCCCTAAATCTGGGTACTTCAATCCCACAGATTTGGTGTTCACTGTCCAATTAAATCATAACTAACTACTTATAAATAAATGATATAATTAAACTCAAAAGTTTAAATAATAAATCTCCCATTAAGGGTTACGTAATCTCAAGATAAATCACAGGTCATCTAACCTTTATTATTACAATCATCAGCAGAATATTAAAATATAATCATAATCAAATCTATTATATAAGCTTCATAAATAAATGGCAAATTAAATGTCGTCTAATCAAGCACTTTGCCCTTGTCCTTGCTTGTAGAAAGCTCTTAAAACTTCTTAACTTCATCTGTATTATTTTGTGCAAGAGTGAGCAAATAATTGCCCATAATAAGAATAGTATACATTAACATTCTATGAATGACAATTCACTGAACTTTCAATTGTAAAGTACTCATACAGGAAAAATAAACTTTAATTCAAAAGCTATGAGTTCAAAGGAATAATGAATTTTAAGTTAACAACAGACCATAATCATCTTCTATGTCATAAGTTAACAAGTATTTCCACTGTAACCTTCAACAATCTAAACGACTATAGGGGCCATCATCTCATACTCCAGGTGATCACGCCTTTGTACTATGTACTACGCAAACATTTTAACGTTATTGCGTAGCTCTAAAATAATCCCCTGGTATAGGGTTATTCATCTCAGCTTAGATTATCAAGTTCCGTACCAAAGGAAGTTTAGTTTGGAATTAACTTCAAAGGAATTCTAGATCTTTAGGACACTATCAACAAAGTACTGGTTGAATCAAAAAGGGATTAATAACTATTCAATAGTTTGATTACAATATCTTCATGAATAAGGTTTATTGATGAATCAATAAGAGATAGAGTATCAACGATATCTAAATTGAACAAGTGTTAATCATCGTCTACATGCTTTCAAAATCGTGTGAGTACACATAAGCAAACCAAAGAAAGTTTGGTTTGGATTGACTTCAAGGGTAATTTAGTTTATACAACATTCATCAACTAAGGATTAGTTGAATCAATAAAGGATTACTAGTCAACTAAGAGTTTAGTACTATAATGTAAAACTGTACAATGACATTGGTGACCAGAGATTGAATAATAGTTATTCATAGTTGAACAAATATTTTATAACAAGATCAAGCTTTCAACAACAGTACAAACTTTGAATAAGCAAAACAAACTTGTTTATAATGAAGGAGTAAAGATTAATTAACTAGCTCAATGAAAAGTATAGTTTAGGAACTTGCTCAACGGTATTTCAGAGTTAAAGAATATGTGTAACAATAACAAGTTATAAACAAGTACTCGTATAATGAAAGATTAAAGTTAGAGAACTTGCTCAATTGAATAATAACTTCAAGAAACTTTCATAACGTAAAGGTGATGGGTGGGATTTATACCCGCGAATCGGATACTTTATGACTTAAATAGTTTCCTGATCTTGTAGATTTTATATAGTTTTATATGATTATAGTGTTATTGTACTTAATCGACGTATTGTAGGGCTTTACAGGTGTTTTCTAGCATTCAGGGGAAAAAATGGTCATTTTGCATGTAGCCGCGCCGCGACGCCAAAGCCCAGCTTAAAGCTCGCGTCGCGGCGCCAACCCTAGTCCTTGCTGACGTCACCTTCGCGTCGCTGCGCCACTGTTTCTTCTTGGGCTCACGCTGCAGCGCGAGCTCCGGTCTCTTTGTTAATGACATGGCGCCACAGCGCCAACCACCAGTCTATTGCCCGCGCCGCAGGGCGAGCTCCGGTTCCCAGGCAGAGATGACTCAATTTTGACCTAACTTGAAGGAGGGACGCATATATAACATAGGAGAGCCTTTCCAAAACATATATTGGATATCATATACCATCACATACCATATAATTAGATAGTTTAGCTTAGGATAGTTCTCTTTTGTAATTTCTTTCTCTTTCTCTTAGATTATGTATGTAAATATAGATTAGGTAGATTAGGGAGAAGTCTGGCATTTCTTTGGAGCATCAAGAGCAGTGAGCTAGACGGACTGGAAAGCTTGAGAGGAGCGAAATGCTTGGAGACTGAAGAGCTTCGACAGAGTTTATTCTTATCCATTTATTTTCTCTGATTTTGTAATCTATAAATGTTGTCTTTATTGCTACTTATATTTTGTTTATTAGCTATGAACTGAATATTGGCTCTAATGTTATAATGGAACCCTTTGTTATTTAAATTGATTGTCTTGTCTCTCTGGTTGGCACCATATTATTTGGTTTAATATATTTGTGCTTAATGATTCCCGCTATGACATTAGTGATGATTTTGGTAATCTATATGATATTGACAGAAGGATTATAGATTTACACCTAAATATATTGGCATGTGAATGTGGGTTTCAACTGCATAAGTTGTGCATAGAATAGACATATATCGGTGCGCCACGTGTGACCTAATAGAGAACTTATGCTTAAATCCTTGTTATGATTAATTCGCATAGACATGGGTAGAATTGTATCTAGCTTGGACGTTATTTTTTGTTCTATTCCCTTTTGGGTGTGTGACGCCCCCAAATCCGGGTATCATCCAACCCGACAGATGGTGCTCCACTATACTAACATCAATACCATCATTCCATTGAAATACAACAAAACGAGAGTAATTACTATATTCTTATTAAAATCAAAGTATAATCCTTCCCAGTGTCATAAACCGGTTACATCGTTCATTGTTCATAAGGTATAATACATACAAACTTACTAAACTATTACACAATGCCTAAGAATCCATCTTAGCTTTGCCCTTATCTTTCTTGGCATTCTCAGTACGCTCACCTTTAACTGCAGTTATATAATTCACGCAAGAAGTGAGCATGACAGCTCAGCAAGTTTAATCAAGGATAACAGGAATACCACATTCGTGAATTATATAACAATTCCGACATAACTGAACAATAGTTATGAAGTATTATGAATTAATAATATCATAACAGTTTATAACATCAATTCCCAATGTATAGAATAGATTAGGAATTCTGAACCGGTCAATAGACCATAAACAGTAATTTAAGTTTTCATACTTAAAAAGGAGTCCACAGCACTAAGGCCGTTCATCCGTATAACTTACGAGCACTTCTAGGTGATCAGCCTATAGTACTCTATGTTGATCAACACTACATTCATTAAACGTATTTACGTTTAATATTTTTGGCGAACTCGCGTGCCCATCGAAATATCGATGAAAATACTTTTGTTTGTTCATAGACAAACCTTACCTTCACATCCGTACCAATTATTTGACATAGGATAGCGTTAACATTTCTATGTAGAATGATATGGAAAATCATCAATCTATATCTTATGAATAGTCTAGCCGAGTTAAAATCTGGCATCGACCCTTTCTTTTACAACAAAGCTTGCAATTCCAATTTAATGAATCACATAAAACTTGGCTAACTTAGAAGTTAGACAAGCGTTAAGAAAACTTGTCTTTCAGCGTCTTCAATAACTTACTCGACTGACCACAGCCTTTACAGAATCTACATGATATATTCACATAGCACACCGTAATTAGCTATCAAACAACTATTCATATTGTTCCTACCAGCTTCTTTCTCTTCTATGTTTTTAACATAATATTTTTATTAAAGTCAACATGACTTATTACCCTTCGTCCCGGTTTACCTCTCTATGGACGTTTTATTAACCGGACTCAACTTCATTAATAAAGTATTACTTCATTCATTTTACATATTTTGTTTACTTACATTAGACTCCTAAGTTTCATATCATATACCTTAGTATAGATAGTATATGATTAGACTTTATACATTCATTGAGTATATAAACTCAACTCCGATTGATCCTTAACCAACTGAAGTCTAAACCATAACTGGGTCAATTTTTTTCGTACTGCCGGCGCTACGGCGCAGTACGTTGGCGCTGGGGCGCGGCACTTGCACAACATGGGCGCTGGGGCGCGGCACGTTGGCACTGGGGCGCAGCATTTGCACAACATGGGCGCTGGGGCACGGCACCTTGGCGCTGGGGCGCGAGTTTGCAGAGGCTCGGCCGAGTCTGGCGCTGCGGCGCCACCATCTTGTACTGGTTTTGGCGCTGCGGCGCCGAGTCTGTGTATCAGTTGACAAACCAGTTGTTGGTTTTCTATTGAAACTCTCGGCTTCCTAATTTGTTCGTTTTACATCCGAATTGACCCATTCGAATTCCTACAAGTCAGGAATTACATCCTTTACGCGTTCATATAAGAATTCGACACTTTCGAATCCGTTAACTCATAATTCACTATTGAGTTCATTTTATATACGTTCGTAAACGTTAATGAGCGTTCAAAGCTTGTTTTCATCGTTTTAAGTCGGAATCCGATGATTCTCGAACCCACGACTCTTAATCACCCTATCTCACGTGTTGACATTGAAAACCAACATTTTCAAGTCTCACGGCAACTTTTGACTACCCATCCGGAATTTCTACGTTTTTGACGATTAACGTCTAATTCCGTAAAATTCGCCATAACTTCGTTACTAACATTCTCTAAGCCAAATCACATGGAATATTCCATGGATTTCATATCTAGCCCCTAACCAAACAAGATGCATAACTATCGTATTGATGGAGCTCAATCGTTTATCAACAATCGATCCTCCACAATTAATATTTTCATGGTTTAACAACTATATTAAACCTTATTATTTTTGAAAGCTTATGACTTATAGAGATTGAATCTATGGTAAGTCATCTTTACTCCCTCGTACAAGGCATATACCACCCCTTTGTGACTCTCCATGATAAAAGAAAATCAAAGAGATGGATAATGAAGAACAAGAAGTATTACCTCAAGTTCCTTAAGAAAATCTCTTGGAGGAATAATTGTCAAAGCTTCCCAAGTGAAGGACTTATAAGTCTAGCTCTCTTTTCTCTCTCAGTATAATCTAGGTTGCCAACTTTGAAACTCTAAAATGCAACAACCTAGCTTCTTATTTATAGGAAATGAAAATGGAGGGCTTAATGGTCAATATACCCCCACCTCCTTACTATTCATGTGTGGTCACCAAGTAAAACACTTGGTGACCAAGTCTTATACTTGGAGTCCACCCCAAGGTGGCCGGCCCACCTCCCCTTTATGACATCCCATGGGTTGCCCCATGGGTTTTACCCATGGGGTGACCCACCGGTTCGACCCACAGTTCGGTTTTAATGAATTGGGCTTAACTAATTAAACATTGGGCCTTGACTTGGACTTAACCCATCATCTCATTGGGCTTAGTCATTCAATTAATTGGCTACTCATAATCCAATACAAATGAATTACTCATTAAGTCATAACTTAATTCTATAATACGTATCGTATTCTACACGTATGATTCACGTATTCCTTTCGTATACCATAAGTACAATAATCGTATTGTACCTCGTATTTACTTAACGTATTATACGTAGGTACTAACTAGCACCACAACTTGTATAACACTTGAATAAAACCTAACGCCATTCCTTTTACGCATATTATTTCCTTCTCGGAAATCAATATACTCAACCCTTAGTTTCGTTTTTGCCATAAATGAAATATTATCAGATATTCCATCTCATCACGATATTCTATCATTACGCGTTTCTTGGAATTTCAAAATCATTCCTCGGATAGAAATGGATGAATAGTGTTTTTACGGAAACTTCTCAAAAAAATAATTATTATCGTCTTGGAAATTCCAAACAACTATTTCTACCACGTAGCCAGACTACTAACCACGTTAGCACATTCTACGTCATAGAACGACCTTCACATAGTTTATTTCACAAAGAATTCAATTAAATTCATTTAATTCACATAATCAAATAAAAATTTAATTGTAATAAAAATCCGATTTTTCTCGGGCGTTACATTCTCTCCCCCTTATAAGGATTCTGTCCCCAGAATCTTAGCTTATAATTACATAAACAAATGAGGAAAATCTTCCTTCATTTTACTTTCGAGCTCCCACGTTGCTTCTTCAATATTGTGGTTTCTCCATAACACCTTCACTGAAGGTATGACCTTATTTCTTAAAACTTGTTCCTTCCTATCAATAATTTGAATTGGAAGTTCCTCATAGGACAAGTCCTTCTCTAACTGAATAGATTCATACTCTATCACATGTTTATAGTCCAGTTTATAAGGACGCAACACTGACACATGAAACATAATATGAACGTGTTCCATTTCTAGAGGTAAAGCTACTTCATAAGCTACCTCCCCTATCCTTTTTAAAATCTCAAAAGGTCCTACAAACCTTGGACTTAACTTTCCTTTCTTTCCAAAACGTATTTTCCCCTTCCAAGGTGATACTTTCAGAAAAACAAAAGATCCTACATCGAATTCTCTATTTTCTCTATGAGGATATGCATACTTCCTCTGCCGGTCTTGAGCCGCAACTAATCGAGCACGTATTAATTCTACCATGCCCGCCGTCTGCTGAACCATCTCTGGTCCCAACATCTGACATTCACCCACCTCATCCCAACACAATGGAGTTCGGCACTTCCTACCATACAACGCTTCGTAAGGCGGCATGCCTATAATAGCGTGAAAATTATTGTTGTACGAAAATTCTACTAATGGTAGAAATTCGTCCCAACTCCCCTTGAAATTCATAACGTAAGATCTTAACATATCTTCAAGCGTTTGAATTGTCCGCTCACTCTGACCATCCGTCTGAGGATGATACGTTGTACTTAATCTTATCTGCGTTCCCATTTTTTCTTGCAAACTTCTCCAAAAGTTCGATGTGAATCGTGGATCGCGATCTGACACAATCGACACGGGCACTCCATGTCTGGAAATAATTTCCTTGACATACAACTTAGCTAACTGATCTAAGTTATAACTAATTCCTATTGGTAGAAAATGAGCCGATTTCGTTAATCGATCCACTATCACCCAAATAGCATTGTATCCTTTTCTTGTGGTTGGAAGTCCCACCACAAAGTCCATCGTGATGTGCTCCCACTTCCACTCTGAAATTTCTAACGGTTGTAACAACCCACTCGGTCGTTGATGTTCAGCCTTAACTTTTTGACAAGTTAAGCACTTACTAACATATTCTGCTATCTCCCTCTTCATATTCGGCCACCAAATGTTCCGACGAATGTCTTGATACATCTTCGTACTACCGGGATGTATCGAGTACCTCGAACTATGGGCCTCCATCATAATTTCTTCTTTTAATTTAGGATCATTAGGAACCCAAATTCTTCCCTCAAAATGAAGTAATCCCTCCTTATCGAGGTTATACTCAGTTTTTTCTTCTTTTTCTATCTTATTCAATATCTTCTTACACCCCTCATTACTCAGTTGTACTTTCCTAACCCGCTCCACTATGGTAGGTTGGGTTTCCATGGAAAATAACAATTCTACCGATTCCCCCGGTAACTTAACTTTTAGTTCCATTTTTGCCATTGCTGTTACCAACTCATTCTGAGTTGTTAACATTAATAATTTCTCTCTACCCTTTCTACTTAGCGCATCCGCTACTACATTTACTTTTCCCAGATGATATAAAATATCACAATCATAATCTTTTATTAACTCTAGCAACCTTCTCTGTCTCATGTTCAACTCCTTCTGTGTGAAGATATATTTTAGACTTTTGTGGTCCGTGTATATCTCACATTTCTCACCATAAAGATAATGTCTCCATATCTTTAGGGCAAAAACAACAGCTGCCAATTCCAGGTCATGAGTAGGATAAACCTTCTCATAATCCTTCAATTGACGTGATGCATACGCAATGACCTTGCCATGCTGCATGAGCACGCAACCCAATCCTTTATGCGAAGCATCGCTATACACTACAAAATTCCCAGTATCGTCTGGTAAGGATAATACCGGTGCCTCACTTAATCTCTTCTTTAATTCCTAAAAACTGTTCTCACATTTTTCAGTCCACACATACTTCACTGACTTTCTTGTCAGATCGGTTAACGGAGTAGGTAATTTAGAAAAGTCTGGAATGAACCTTCTATAGTACCCTGCTAACCCCAGAAAACTCCGAATCTCAGTCGGCGTCTTCGGATGCTCCCATTCGTTAACTGCTTCTACTTTGGCCGGATCTACGGAAATGCCATCTTTATCAATAACATGTCCTAGAAATTGCACTCTCTCAAGCCAAAATTCACACTTTGTGAATTTCGCATACAACTTCTCCTTCCTTAGCGTTTCCAAAACTATTCTTAAATGTTTCGTATGATCTTCTAGCGTCTTTGAATAGACTAGAATATCATCAATGAACACTACTACAAACTTGTCCAAATATTGTTTGAACACTCTGTTCATCATATCCATAAATGCGGCTAGCGCATTAGTCAACCCAAACGACATCACCAGAAACTCATAGTGACCATAACGAGTTCTGAATGCGGTCATAGGTATATCTTCCTTCCTCACCTTCAGCTGATGATACCCCGTGCGTAAATCTATTTTAGAAAAATACTTTGCCCCTTTCAACTGATCAAATAGATCATCGATCCTAGGCAAAGGGTACCTATTCTTAATCGTTAACTTGTTCAACTCTCGATAGTCAATACAAAGTCTTAACGACCCATCCTTCTTCTTTACAAACAACACCGATGCTCCCCAAGGAGACACACTTGGTTGAATGTACTTCCTATCTAACAGTTCTTGTAATTGAACCATTAACTCCTTCATTTCAACTGGCGTCATTCGATATGGTGCCCTTGAAACTGGTTCCGTTCCCGGTAACAAATCAATTACAAATTCTACCTCCCTATTCGGTGGAATACCCGATAATTCCTCCGGAAATATATCCACGAACTCTTGCACAATTGGTATCTGATCCAAGGATGTCCCCACTCTTTGGGTATCCACCACATGGCATAGATAACCTACACACCCTTTTCTTAACATCTTCCTAGCTTGTGTCATAGACAGACAACAAGAGTGTCTAGGTGAATTACTACCGAAAAACACTACCTTGGTTTTCTTAGAAAGCCTAAGGTTTACACTTTTCCTATGGCAATCTATAATTGCCTCATGGTTCACCAACCAATCCATACCAAGAATTACATCAAATTCTTTTAGCCTTATCGGTACCAAATCTACCGATAACTTATTTCCCCTAATTTCTACGCAACAGTTCTTATGAATATGTTCAATGGGGATTATCTCCTCGTTTGCTACCTTAACGTCTAAAGGTATAGGTAACTTCTCAGGAATTAACCCTAATCGTTTAGCAAATTCACATGCTATAAAAGAACAAGTAGCACCCGAGTAAAATAGCACATAAGCATTTATCTCATTGACCGGAATGATACCTGTTACCACATCTGTTGATGCAACTGCATCTTGAACAGTCATATTAAACGTACGAGCCGAGGGTCTACCCACTAATGGTGTTGGTCCAATAATGGCTAATTTACCACTACCAGAACTCTTATTCCCGTCTAAACCCTTCTTTGGGCAATTTCTTACCATGTGATCCTTTGACCCACAGACAAAACACCCCTGATTCTTCTTAGGGTTAGGACAATTGGGTGACAAATGTCCCTCCTACCCACAGTTGTAGCATACTGCTTTCCCCTTTAAACAGACTCCCAAGTGAGATTTTCCGCATGTCTTACATGCTTCAGTTCTCCTTTTGGGATCTCCCTGTTTTACCCCGGTATTCCCGGGATTAAAACCCTTCCTCTTTAGCAAGTTGCCGCTTCCGCTGGCAACTTCAGCCTTATTACTTCCTTCTATCTTACTCTTAATCTTCCGCTCTTTGTGGTACTGAGACAAGGCCTCACCACCACCTTCAGCTATTATTGCCTTCTCTAGAATGGTTCCATAGGAAGCACTCTGGAAAACTGATATTCTACTATAGAGCCAAGGTTTTAAGCCTTGCTCAAATCTGCGCGCCTTCCTTTCCTCCGTATCCACCTGATGTGGAGCAAATCTTGTCAACTCATTAAATTTGGCGGCATATTGGGGAACAGTCATATCCCCCTGCTTGAGTTCTAGAAACTTAATTTCCATCCTACCCTGCATGCTAGTAGGAAAATAGTTCTCGAAGAAAACCTTCTTAAACTGTTCCCACGTAACAGCCTCTATCCTAGCCCCACCCTGGTGAGCTTCCCACCAGTAATTGGCTTCTCCCTTCATCATGTAAGTCGCAAAAGAAGTCTTTTGCGCCTCACCTACGTTTGTTATCACAAACGCCTTTTCAATTTCCCTAATCCATGTTTGGGCTTCAAGTGGATCCGTCGTTCCTCGGAACTCGGGAGGACCCACACTTTTAAAGTCCTTAAAGGTAGTTGTTCTTACTACCCCAGGAGTTACAGGAATCCCACCCCCCACTTGGTTAAATGCAGCCGTTAATAAATTGATGAACTCTTGCATAGGGTTGTTAGGACTCCCTTGATTTTCATTATGAGACTCGGCCTCTTGGTTCCGTTGTCTCCTTCTTGGCGGCATAATTCTGATTAAATAAATAAAGTTTTGTTATTATCTATTTAATTACTCGATTATCATTTTAAATTAACAACAACCATTCATACCACACAAGCATGTTAAATAAAAACGTCATTATATTAATATGCTTTCATAGTCAAAACTATTTATATCATGTTCCCTTAGCCAAAAGCTATCATGTACTATCCCGCGATTGCCTTCTACAAAAGTTGAGATTTACAACAGACTACCCTTAGTTATATAAAAGAGGGTTTTACGTCACTACTTATATACAAATAGTTCTAGCGACCTTCTAACACTGTCGAACGGCATTTTTATATTTTTGATTTGCCAGAATCGACACTATATCTCGACTTATGGTATGTCGAGTCTGCCCGGACTCAATAGAATAACAAGCAATTTTCAGCTTGAAATCCTCATGAGCGCATTCATGGATGTATGACATCCTAGCTATTTTCTGATCTTTCTCAATCAGTTTCTGCTTTAGCTCGAGGACCTCATCCTTATAGCTATGAGCCTTATCAGTCATAAGCACTTTTTCATCGTGCTCCGACTCAAAGTCTGCCTCTGCAGATTCTTTCGCCTTATATAGGGCAGTTATCTCCTCAATCTGTGCCTCTACCTGAGTACGAAAGTGCACATTCCTATCCAACACCGCTAGATACAGTGCTCTAGTTGCATCCAAAGATGCTGGCTCCAGAGTAGGTAACACCGTGTTAATCGATGTCACCTCCATTTCCTCATCCACATCTAGCATCTCCTTAAGGTATGATGCTAATCCCATAGTCTCCTCAGAGTATTCCTCCTCAGAGATGTATTCCTCAATGTCTGAGTCTTCTAGTACAACTATCGGTACTTCCATCACTGGCATTGGTACTACCTCAACTTGGTTAACTGAGTCCTCACTTGTCATTTCCACGTTTCTAAACATCAAGCTATCGGTTGACATCTACAAACACCTAACACGTTGATTAGTACATAATACACAATAGTATAAGCACAAATCACATTTAATATCTTTAAGATTAATTTTCATCTTTTAATCCTTTTGATACTGAGTTATCTCAATATATTCTTAATTCAATAGACTTGAATTTCATTTCTCGGACTTTACCTTCCGTACAAGGTTATCAGCCTAAGGTTTTCCCCCCATTAAGTTTTATAACCTAAGGCTCTAATACCAACCTGTGACGCCCCCAAATCCGGGTATCTTCCAACCTGACAGATGGTGCTCCACTATACTAACATCAATACCATCATTCCTTTGAAATACAACAAAACGAGAGTAATTACTATATTCTTATTAAAATCAAAGTATAATCCTTCCCAGGGTCATAAACCAGTTACATCGTTCATTGTTCATAAGGTATAATACATACAAACATACTAAACTATTACACAATGCCTAAGCATCCATCTTAGCTTTGCCCTTATCTTTCTTGGCATTCTCAGTACGTTCAACCAACCTGTGACTCCCCCAAATCCGGGTATCTTCCAACCCGATAGATGGTGCTCCACTATACTAACATCAATACCATCATTCCATTGAAATACAACAAAATGAGAGTAATTACTATATTCTTATTAAAATCAAAGTATAATCCTTCCCAGGGTCATAAACTGGTTACATCGTTCATTGTTCATAAGGTATAATACATACAAACTTACTAAACTATTACACAATGCCTAAGCATCCATCTTAGCTTTGCCCTTATCTTTCTTGGCATTCTCAGTACGTTCACCTTTAACTGCAGTTATATAATTCACGCAAGAAGTGAGCATGACAGCTCAGCAAGTTTAATCAAGGATAACAGGAATACCACATTCGTGAATTATATAACAATTCCAACATAACTGAACAATAGTTATGAAGTATTATGAATCAATAATATCATAACAGTTTATAACATCAATACCTAATGTATAGAATAGATTAGGAATTCTGAACCGATCAATAGACCATGAACAGTAATTTAAGTTTTCATACTTAAAAAGGAGTCCACAGCACTATGGTCGTTCATCCGTATAACTTACGAGCACTTATAGGTGATCAGCCTATAGTACTCTATGTTGATTAACACTACATTCATTAAACGTATTTATGTTTAATATTTTTGGCAAACTCGCGTGCCCATCGAAATATCGATGAAAATACTTTTGTTTGTTCATAGACAAACCTTACCTTCACATCCGTACCAATTATTTGACATAGGATAGCGTTAACATTTATATATAGAATGATATGGAAAATCATCAATCTATATCTTATGAATAGTCTAGCCGAGTTAAAATCTGGCATCGACCCTTTCTTTTACAACAAAGCTTGCAATTCCAATTTAGTGAATCACATAAAACTTGGCTAACTTAGAAGTTAGACAAGCGTTAAGAAAACTTGCCTTTCAGCGTCTTCAATAACTTACTCGACTGACCACAGCCTTTACAGAATCTACATGATATATTCACATAGCACACCGTAATTAGCTATCAAACAACTATTCATATTGTTCCTACCAGCTTCTTTCTCTTCTATGTTTTTAACATAATATTTTTATTAAAGTCAACATGACTTATTACCCTTCGTCCCGGTTTACCTCTCTATGGACGTTTTATTAACTGGACTCAACTTCATTAATAAAGTATTACTTCATTCATTTTACATATTTTGTTTACTTACATTAGACTCCTAAGTTTCATATCATATACCTTAGTATAGATAGTATAGGATTAGTCTTTATACATTCATTGAGTATATAAACTCAACTCCGATTGATCCTCAACCAACTAAAGTCTAAACCATAACTGGGTCAATTTTTTTCTTACTGCCGGCGCTACGGCGCAACACGTTGGCGCTGGGGCGCGGCACTTACACAATATGGGCCCTGGGGCGCGGCACGTTGGCGCTGGGGCGCGGCATTTGCACAACATGGGCGCTGGGGCGCGGCACCTTAGCGCTGCGGCGCGAGTTTGCAGAGGCTCGGCCGAGTCTGGCGCTGCGACGCCACCATCTTGTACTGGTTTTGGCGCTGCGGCGCCGAGTCTGTGTATCAGTTGACAAACCAGTTGTTGGTTTTCTAATGAAACTCCCGGCTTCCTAATTTGTTCGTTTTACATCCGAATTGACCCATTCGAATTCCTACAAGTCAGGAATTACATCCTTTACGCGTTCATATAAGAATTCGACACTTTCGAATCCGTTAACTCATAATTCACTATTGAGTTCATTTTATATACGTTCGTAAACGTTAATGAACGTTCAATGCTCGTTTTCTTCGTTTTAAGTCAGAATCTGATGATTCTCGAACCCACGACTCTTAATCACCCTATCTCACGTGTTGACATTGAAAACCAACATTTTTAAGTCCCACGGCAACTTTTGACTACCCATCCGAAATTTCTACGTTTTCGACTAATTCCGTAAAATTTGCCATAACTTCGTTACTAACATTCTCTAAGCCGAATCACATGGAATATTCCATGGATTTCATATCTAGCCCCTAACCAAACAAGATGCATAACTATCGTATTGATGGAGCTCAATCGTTTATCAACAATCGATACTCCACAATTAATATTTTCATGGTTTAACAACTATATTAAACCTTATTATTTTTGAAAGCTTATGACTTATAGAGATTGAATCTATGGTAAGTCATCTTTACTCCCTCGTACAAGGCATATACCACCCCTTTGTGACTCTCCATGATAAAAGAAAATCAAAGAGATGGATAATGAAGAACAAGAAGTATTACCTCAAGTTCCTTAAGAAAATCTCTTGGAGGAATAATTGTCAAAGCTTCCCAAGTGAAGGACTTATAAGTCTAGCTCTCTTTTCTCTCTCAGTATAATCTAGGTTGCCAACTTTGAAACTCTGAAATGCAACAACCTAGCTTCTTATTTATAGGAAATGAAAATGGAGGGCTTAATGGTCAATATACCCCCACCTCCTTACTATTCATGTGTGGTCACCGAGTAAAACACTTGGTGACCAAGTCTTATACTTGGAGTCCACCCCAAGGTGGCCGGCCCACCTCCCCTTTATGACATCCCATGGGTTGCCCCATGGGTTTTACCCATGGGGTGACCCACTGGTTCGACCCACAGTTCGGTTTTAATGAATTGGGCTTAACTAATTAAACATTGGGCCTTGACTTGGACTTAACCCATCATCTCATTGGGCTTAGTCATTCAATTAATTGGCTACTCATAATCCAATACAAATGAATTACTCATTAAGTCATAACTTAATTCTATAATACGTATCGTATTCTACACGTATGATTCACGTATTCTTTTCGTATACCATAAGTACAATAATCGTATTGTACCTCGTATTTACTTAACGTATTATACATAGGTACTAACTAGCACCATAACTTGTATAACACTTGAATAAAACCTAACGCCATTCCTTCTACGCATATCATTTCCTTCTCGAAAATCAATATACTCAACCCTTAGGTTTTAAGTCCGTAGGCGAAAACTTCGTTTTTGCCATAAATGAAATATTATCAGATATTCTATCTCATCACGATATTCTATCATTACGTGTTTCTCGGAATTTCAAAATCATTCCTCGTACAGAAACTGATGAATAGTATTTTTACGAAAACTTCTCAAAAAATAATTATTATCGTCTTAGAAATTCCAAACAACTATTTCTACCACGTAGCCAGAATACTAACCACGTTTGCACATTCTAGGTCATAGAACGACCTTCACATAGTTTATTTCACAAAGAATTCAATTAAATTCATTTAATTCACATAATCAAATAAAAATTTAATTGTAATAAAAATCCGATTTTTCTCGGGCGTTACATTCTCTCCCCCTTATAAGGATTCTGTCCCCAGAATCTTAGCTTATAATTACATAAACAAATGAGGAAAATCTTCCTTCATTTTACTTTCGAGCTCCCACGTTGCTTCTTCAACATTGTGGTTTCTCCATGACACCTTCACTGAAGGTATGACCTTATTTCTTAAAACTTGTTCCTTCCTATCAATAATTTGAATTGGAAGTTCCTCATAGGACAAGTCCTTCTCTAACTGAATAGATTCATACTCTATCACATGTTTATAGTCCGGTTTATAAGGACGCAACACTGACACATGAAACACATTATGAATGTGTTCCATTTCTAGAGGTAAAGCTACTTCGTAAGCTACCTCCAATATCCTTTTTAAAATCTCAAAAGGTCCTACAAACCTTGGACTTAACTTTCCTTTCTTTCCAAAACGTATTTTCCCCTTCCAAGGTGATACTTTCAGAAAAACAAAAGATCCTACATCGAATTCTCTATTTTCTCTATGAGGATCTGCATACTTCCTCTGCCGGTCTTGAGCCGCAACTAATCGAGCACGTATTAATTCTACCATGCCCGCCGTCTGCTGAACCATCTCTGGTCCCAACATCTGACGTTCACCCACCTCATCCCAACACAATGGAGTTCGGCACTTCCTACCATACAACGCTTCGTAAGGCGGCATGCCTATACTAGCGTGAAAACTATTGTTGTACAAAAATTCTACTAATGGTAGAAATTCGTCCCAACTCCCCTTGAAATCCATAACGCAAGATCTTAACATATCTTCAAGCTTGTAATTGTCCGCTCACTCTGACCATCCGTCTGAGGATGATACGCTGTACTTAATCTTATCTGCGTTCCCATTTGTTCTTGCAAACTTCTTCAAAAGTTCGATGTGAATCGTGGATCACGATCTGACAAAATCGACACAGGCACTCCATGTCTGGAAATAATTTCCTTGACATACAACTTAGCTAACTGATCCAAGTTATAACTAATTCCTATTGGTAGAAAATGAGCCGATTTCGTTAATCGATCCACTATCACCCAAATAGCATTGTATCCTTTTCTAAAGGGTCACACCATAAAAGGAAGAATAATTATTTAAGAAGCAAATGTCATAATCGTAATAATAAGTTAAGTATATTTAATTTAATTTATGGTGATAGAATAAATTAAATAACTTAATATTTATTATTTAATATTTTAGAAATATTAAAAATAAATTAATAAGAGGAGTCTTATTATTATTATTACTACTATTATTATTATTTAATTCCTAAAGGAGTTTGGGAATTAATTAATAAAAGTACTCTCATTTATTCTTAATATGATTGGGAGCCTAATTAATTAAAGAAATTTAATTAATTAAAATAAAACTCAATTCCTTAATTGTTAAGGAGGGTTGCTCACATCTATAAATAAGAGGAGTCTTATTATGGGTGAGGTGGCTGTTGACTTTTACAACATATGTGATTTCAATTGTTGGAGAGTACGTTCTTTTTTTTATAGAGATAGAAAACTAGGGTTTAGCCAACCACCCATGTTCTTGAATCTTTCTTCTTCCTTGGTGGATCACCTCTAGAGACCAAACACTTGGGTGGCTAACGTTGATAAAAGGAAGGAACCAAACCCAGTGGATTCAAGTTGAACGCGAAAGGATTTGGAGGTGGACTTGTACTCTGATTTTCCATGCTTCCGCTTATTTTATGCAATTTGATTGCGTTCATGAATATTACAAACCTAACAATTCCATGAGGAGATGTGCTAATTTTTCAGACCGTTGGTTGAAGTTATAATAGTAAATCAATATGAATCGTTGGTTGAAGATATAATAGTAAATCAATAAGGACAGCTGGTGGAAAGTTATAATAGTAAATCAATATGGACTGCTAGTTTAAAGTTTTAATAATAAATCAGTATGGACCGCTGCTTTAAGTTTTAATAGTAAATCAATATAGACCGTCCGTTTAAAAGTAAATTAATCTGGGTTGTTTATGAATTAGTTACTATTCAGCCTTTTTTCCTATAAATATAAGCTAATTCCTTTATTATTTCTTACGAATTTACTAAAACTCTAGAGAGAGAAACTATAGAGAGAAAGAAGAGGAGTATTCTGCTACTACCCTACTTGAGTATTCAATCTTCTACTAAGGTAAGGGGTGTTATTTATTTTTTATTCATAAGGGATATTATGTGTTGTATTCGTAAGGGTATTATTTCTTTCGTATTCATGAATAGAGCTATTTTTTTTCAATACTCGTAAGGGTTGTTATTCCATTCTTTATTATTCTGTTGGAATAACCTGTCTACGCGGACTACCGCATGCATGGTGAAATCTTTTTGTCATTCCATTCTTTATTATTCTGTTAGAATAACATGTCCACGCGAAAAACCGCATGCAAGGTGAAATTCTTCTATTATTCCATTCTTTATTATTATGTTAGAATAACCTGTTTATGCGAACTACCACATGCATGGCCAATGACTCTTCGTATTCATTTTTATTAATATGTGGGCATAACCTGTCTACGCGGATTACCGCATGCATGGTGAATGACCCTTCGTATTCATTCTTTATTAAATTATGGAAATGATATGTCTACGTGGATTACTGCATGGCGGGTGAAAATCCATATGCAGTTCATATATTCTTTTATACTCGTATGAGATATCATTTCTTTTGTACTCTTCATGGAATATCATTTTCTTTTGTATTTTCCTTTTATGAGTATTATTCACGGGTTACTATTCATGGGTTACTATTCACATATACGGCACTATTTACGCATATGGCACTATTCACGTATATAGAGTTACTATTCACGAGTTATTATTCACAGGGTACTATTCACGACAAAATTTGTTTCTTTTTCTAACCAAATTATCGTTGATTTATAAATCTTACTCTTAAAATTAAATCCATGTTTTGACTATATTATTTTTGTTATCATATATAAAATTTTTATAACCCTAGTGTTGAAATTTCTCTTTCACTTAAGTGTAAATATGGCTAGATTATTGATATGATCGTGACTATGAGTTCTCTTTGGCCAGTAGTGTAAAGATGAATTGTTGACTGGTATGATCATGACCATTGAATTTATAATTGCATATCTTTAGCTTAAGTGCAAAGGTGAATTGATTAACATGGTTATAATTATTGTTTATATAAATTCTGAAATGATTATATATTTCGTTGAGATATGAATATCTTTGGCTCGTAGTGCAAAGATGACCTATTATTGAATATCTTTGGCCCGTAGTGCAAAGATGTCATGTTGTTGAATATCTTTGGTACGTAGTGCAAAGATGAACTGTTGTTGAATATCTTTGGCTGGTAGTGCAAAGATGACCTGTTGTTGAATATCTTTGGCATGTAGTGCAAAGATGAACTATTGATGAATATCTTTAGCCCATAGTGCAAAGATGAGTTTATTAGTATAATTATGAACAGGAACTGTGATTTGGTATAACCATGATCTTTGATGTTTTAGGTGATGAAAATTATCTTCGTCCTGGATGAGAAGAGGAATTTAGAACTACAATTATGATTATAATTTATTCATATGATTGTGGACAGGAACTCTTGATTGATATTATAGGGTTAAAAAATTGTTGGTGGACTTTTAACATGGACAAGATAATAGACTTTATGGTCTATTTGACACTAGTAATGGATTGCTCGTTCCGCTGTACCTATGGTTGAAAAGTTTTATCATCTACCATATGTTCTAAATCTCTGATTCATTACTGATGAAGGCTATTGATAATTAAATTATCTTTAGTTGTGATATTCTTTACTGGACTAGTTGTGCTCACCCTTTTATTTCAAAATTCCTTTCAGGTAATAAGAGTTTAGCTAGGTCGAGCGGGGGTAACAGCGGAATAGAACGATGGTCGATAGTTGTTGAGGTTTCCCTAAAACAGCATGCAAATAATTTTATTGAGAATTTTAGATAAGTGTGTCGTATTTTTATACGTCATTTAACTGTTGATTTTGGTTAACCGAATAGGATGAGGTGAACCCAACTTTGGAAGGGTGTTTTGCTACTATCATACAAGATGTCTAATGATAGAGGACTTCGTATTATCATAAGACAGGGTTGCGCACATGCATTTGTTAATTATATCTATGAGCACTTCCTATAAAATTTTAGGGTTTGGTTGAAATATAATTCTCAATTGGAGATAATAGAGATAATTATATGTCAAGAGAAGACTCACCATTGGAAAGAACATGATAGTAATCTTCTCATTTTTCTTTGGGGTCTATTGGGTTAACCAAGGATAATTCTCGAGTCATATGATATCTATCATAACTTAGATGCATGACCTCCCATGTACGAAGGTTTCCTTGAGCATTTTCCAAAGATTTTAATTTCTAAAACAGTTATTGATTGTACTTTTATGTAAAGTACCATTGTAAGGTGTCGTGGTCAAGGCACCATGAGAGTTACATATATTTGTATTAAAACTCACAGCTTATATGTTGTCGTACTCTGCACGACAGTTCAGCAGTTGTATAAATAAAGTTTTAATTTGATTTTTGTAGTTTGATATCTGGAGACTCATAATGGGTCGTGTAGACCTATTTTGGGGGCGTCACACCTATCATCCAAACTACCAGGGTTATCCAAACTCTTGGAACTACAATCAAGAGCAATATCATGATTTGAATCATACCTATCAGTTTGAATATCATTCTCCGCTATAATATGAGTTGACATCTCAGCTCAATGAGAGCTTTTCTGAGTACTCAACACAAGAAGAAGAAAACATGCTTGAACAGCTTCTTACCAACTTTATTGAGAGAAATGAGGTTTGGATGGCAAGCCAAGAAGCTGCATTGCAGAGCCTCGAAAGTCAATTGGGGCAACTCGTCAATGCCATTACAAATCCACCGCCAACTTTTCTACCAGTCATAATTGAGTTTAACGATGAAGTAGTAGAGCAGTGCACGGTGGATACGCGAGGGGAAGGCGATGAGTCTCACCAAGTTGTTGAGGGCAATGTCAAGGTGAAAATTGACCAACCTGCGGAGGTTGAACTAGAAGACGAGAGGATCAGTAGTGGTTGTATAGTCAAGACTAATCAACAGCCAGAAACCACGCTCACGACTGTGGAAACCTTAGAGGGCCCAATAGAGCACAAAGAATGGTTTCAACTTAATGACAAAGGCGAATTAGTGGATAATTCTAGTGGTGAAAGATTCTTCGTGCCAATGGGTGAGGAAAACGAGGATGATCCATCGTCCCTGTGTGCCAAAAATCCAAAGGAATTGACGAATAAGCGACATGAAATGGTTATTTTCGCTTATGAGCCGGATTGAACGACATCTGTATAGTCAAGCAGACGACTTTAAAACAAGCGCTTGGTGGGGAGGCACCCCCATCTCAGTATAAATTCTCTCTGTTTTCTTTACTGATGTCTAGCTTACTTTGTGTTTTTTTGCTTTAGTTGATAACATAGCTGTCAGATTGGGTATTAATGTTTTTGTGACTATCATCTGTAGGCAGCATGTTTGTTATGATGTATTGTTTATATAATTATAGAATTACAGTAGTTTTTATTGGGTTGTTAATAATGTATGTTTGCCATTTATAGTTTAGTTTTTATAATTGGCTTTGCATATGCAAACAACAGGTAGGAAAAACTCAGGAAATAGCCTTAGCGTCGCAGCGCCAGATAATACTATGTAACTCGCGCCGTGGCGCCAGTACTTAAAATCCAACTTTTCTACCTTTCACCGCATCGCCATAGAACAAAGGCCAAGTTTCACCGCGGCGCCACCAATGTTTAGAGCATACTTCTAATCCAGGCCGCAGCGCCAACCAACAAAGGCTAACCCCCGCCGCGGCACCACCAACGAGATTTTATTTTTTAAAAAAACACACTGAAGCCAGCATTTTAGCCCATTACTCCTCTCTTCTCTCAACGTCTCTTGGCAGCACCAGTAACCCAACAGCACCTCATCTTCCAGGACAACTGCACAACACTCTAGCCGTTTTATGCTCCACAATCACCATCGCTTCCCACAAGATCCCAAGTCAATTGCCCACTAGCAAGCCAATTGCCCAATAGAAAAAGGGGATCCAAATCAAACTAGGGCTTATCCACTCAAGGCATTATGGATTTCGTTTAAATTAGAAACTTCTTGTGGTTTAATTGTTGAGTTTTACGCATTACGTCTGGTCTGTTTGGGTTATTTCCACTGAAGGAAATCTGGTTAGATCACTGTCAAGCGAAGTTTGTCTAGTTGGGTTTTCAGAGTGCAAACAAGGTGTTCGATAAATTGCCTGAGAGAAAAGTTGGACTGTTTTGACTTAGAATCATTGGGATTTCATTGGGGATTTGCCGTGCATTGCTTCAAAGGTCGTTTCTACAGAGAGTGACACTATTTAGGGACTAAGTTTGAACCAACCCAACTAAAATTCTGACATGGCACAAAAGAGGCTACGCCTTAGTATGGGGGGATAATCTTCCGCAGCACCACCAACGGCTTGGGATAGCACCAAGTTCATCAATGAGGAGGCCTGGAATAGGAACAAAAGCTCCTTTGCAGCATGAAATTTGATTCGTGAGCGGGGTTCAGGCCGGACAAAAAGGATGGTGAGCTAACCACCATGCTACTTGAACGCAGCTGGGTGCATTTCATAAAACCACCCAGGTCAGCTAGTGTATTTGTGGTTTGGGAGTTTTATAAAAATGCCAATCCCGAAGGTCCTGCGGTTGTCCAAGTTAGGGGGAACTCAGTGGCGTTTGGTAGTCAGACCATCAATGCATTGTTCGCGGCACCCAACTATGAGGGCAGGGATTATATGGAGCCGGGACTCCGCAGTTATGACCTTGAGGATATCATCAGGAGGCTCTACAAGCCCGGTACGACATGGAAGAAAAATGACTACACGGGGGAAAAGGCAAGCTTCTCGTCTTCAGCACTCAGTCGCTATGGGAAGGCGTGGTTCAGCTTTATTTGTGCTGGCATGATCCCGACCCGTCACTTAAGCGACGTGACTAAAGATAGGGTGATTCTGTTATTCGCCATTGTCACAGGTCTACATGTGGATATTGGAGTTCTTATTCATGAGTCAATTCTAAAGGCAATCAAGAGTAACGTCACTGCAGGACTTCCACATCCATCATTGATCGCCCGCTTGTCCAAGCAAGCAGGTATTCAGTGGGGGCTAGAGGAGATAGCCTTGCCACCCATGGTAGTCATTGACCATCAAACTATCGCATGCTATAATGTGTAGGACAGGGCAGATTTTCATGTTATAGGCGAAGGTTACGGGCTACCTACAACACTACCTCCTACAGCAGAGCAAGAGCCCTCGTAGACACCAGACGTAGGCCCAGCAGCACAAGGACTACTAGCAGACATCATGGCATCCCTCACCTAGCTGCATTAAAAGCACGACGCAGAGGCTCAGAAGCAGCACATGCACATAACATCAGTGACTCAGAGGCAGGATATAGCTCTACAGTACCAGGCTGAGCTGGTAAACACGATGCAAAGTATTTACACCGACTATTGTGGCGAGAACGCTGAGTTTATGCTATACCAGTTCCCAGAGCCTCTTGTCTTTCCACCCTACCCTCCACCATCACCATCTGCCAAAGCTGATGAGGATGATGCTGCTGCTGAGTGAATGATCTTCAGGGAAGCCCTCTTGTATCGATTGATATATGTTTAGCAATGAGGGCATTGCTCACCTTAAGTTTGGGGGTGTTTTGGCTATTATCTGTTTATTTCTGTACTACCATGTTAGGTTGTCATATTTAGTACTTTGTTATGTTTTTATTATCAGTATTATTGTGCAGTCGTTTTGAACTGCGGGATTATGTTTGGATTATTATTATTATGAATGTCGTGAACTATTTTTTGGTTTTATTTATTAATTCTTTGATTATTATTAGCATGATTGTGGTTTATAGCCATCTTTTTGGGGCTTATACAGATTTAGATACTTATGCCATGTGAATGGCTTTTTTACCCTATTTTGAGCTGCTATTTAGCAAAGGTGTTATATTTATCATTAATTTTTTATTATGGCTGATGACAAGCGCCAAGTAATTATGTCTATCTCTTAGAGTAGTGTCAAGCATGTATGAGCTAGGGGTTGTTCAATCGATAAGTTTAGACTGTTATTGATCCATCCTTCTTACCAAGCATCGACCAACTGTGTCAACTAGTTATTTTTCGAATTTAGTTCACGTATTTATTGCTTTGAGAGTTTGTTCACTCTTATAAACTTTCATTTTTACAAGGTAATAAAAGGCTTAGACGTTTATACAGTTTTGAGTCTTAGATTCTGGCATGTTGACATATAAAAAAATGAATGAATTGAGAATAAAAATAGAAATGAATATTTAATATCAAAAGTTTTGCAGTGGGTCGAGATGGAGCATAAATCGCACTCGCCCATAAATGCAGGACCGATGTTGAGATGGAGTATAAAATGCACTCGTAGAATAATCTTCGTTTTTGTTGTAAAGTCTCAGTTGGCTTATGTTGATTACGTGGCCTTTACTGTTCGAGTTATTAGATTCATAGGGGTGTTCTACACATAGTGCCCTAAAGTCGTCTAACTTAGGAGTCACTGATCAAAAGCTCATTAATGGGTAGTTTTGAATAGCCTAAGGTAATTAAGGACTGTCCGAGTCATATTTTACGGTCTTTTTGCTAGAGTATTTTGATCTTTTCATGCACTTGCGTCTTATTCTTAATGTTTGTTGAATGTTTAAGTTGCAGAGTTTGCTTATTAGTATTAACAATCGATTGTACAAACTTATTTGAGCTACGATTAGTTAGGACGGTTGGTCTCCACCCACGCACATATAATGGATCGAATACAGTCTTATGCTTGAAATTAAATAAACCCTTGTTCATATCTATGTTTGCCCTATTCTCTGGGAATAGATATGATCGAGCTTAGAAGCCACGATGCCACTATACTGTTTTATTTTTTCGTTCGCGTGTGTTATACTAGTGTTAGTGTTGTGTTAAATAGTTTGGTCGAGGACAAGCAAAGACTTAAGTTTGGGGGTATTTGATGAGTGGGATTTATACCCGTAAATCGGATACTTTATGACTTAAATAGTTATCTGATCTCATAGATTTTATACAGTTTTATATGATTATTGTGTTATTGTGCTTAATCTACGTATTGCAGGGCTTTACAGGTGTTTTCTAGCATTCAGGGGCAAAAATGGTCATTTTGCATGTAGCCGCACCGTGGCGCCAAAGCCCAGCTTAAAGCTCGTGCCGCGACGCCACCCCCTGGTCCTTGCTGACGTCACCTTCACGTCGCTGCGCCACTGTTCCTTCTTGGGCTCGCGATGCAGCGCGAGCTCCAGTCTGTTTAATAATGAGATGGCGTCGCAGCGCCAACCACTAGTCTATTGCCCGCGCCGCAACGCAAGCATCGGTGCCCAGGTAGAGACGACTCTATTTTGACCTAGCTTAAAGGAGGGACGCATATATAACACATGAGAGCCTTTGAAAAACACATTTGGGATATCATATATCATCACAAACCATATAATTAGATAGCTTAGCTTAGGATAGTTCTCTTTTGTAATTTCTTTCTCTTTCTCTTAGATTATGTATGTAAATATAGATTAGGTAGATTAGGGAGAAGTCTGGCATTTCTTTGGAGCATCAAAAGTAGTGAGCTACACAGACTGGAAAACTTTAGAGGAGCAAAATGCTTGGAGACTTAAGAGCTTCAACAAAGTTTTTTCTTATCCATTTATTTCCTCTGATTTTGTAATCTATAAATGTTGTCTTTATTGATACTTATATTTTGTTCATTAGCTATGAACTGAATATTGGCTCTAAGGTTATAATGGAACCCTTTGTTATTTAAATTGATTGTCTTATCTCTCTGGTCGGCTACATATGATTTGGTTTAATATATTTTTACTTAATGCTTCTCGCTAAGACATTAGAGATGATTTTGGTAATCTATATGATATCGACAGAAGGATTGTAGATTTACACCTAAATATATTGGCATGTGATTGTGGGTTTCGACTGTATAAGTTGTGCGTAGAATAGACATATATATCTATGCGCCACGTGTGACCTAATAGAGAACTTATGCTTAAATCCTTGTTATGATTAATTCGCATATGCATGTGTAGGATTATATCTAGCTTGGACGTTCTTTTATGTTTTATTCCCTTTCGGGTGGATCTGGAGAAGATATGTTTGTACATACCTCGACAGAGGTGCATAAGCACATGTGTGTTATCGGTCGACAAATTGTCGTGACCATTAAGACCAAAGAGAGAAGGGTAGGCAGTTTGATGAAGCATAACACGCCGGGTGCTCGACAGAATGCCAAAGTGGGGTGAAGTTGTAACCTTAGCTTGTAATTCCTTCGATTAAAATTCGTTATCCATTTACTTGCTTTGATAATTAGTTATAGCTAGTTTAATCACACTTCCGTTTATTGTTGTTCGAATAAGACTTTAGCGAAACAAAGTTGGTACTTTGTAAATATTAGTGATAGTTCCCCGTGGGTACAACACTCTCCTTATCACTGTATTACTTGTTAAACCGCGTATACTTATGCGTGTTTACTAATCGGTTTTCTGACCAACAAAAGGTAAGGTTAGGAAACTTGCGTAACAATAATAACTTACTGCTCAATAAGAGAACTCGCATAAGTATAACATGACAGCGAAAAGTAAACCTTGTTGAATAATAAAGTAGCAAAGGTTAGGGAGCTTGCCTCTTGCGTAATCTATACAATTATAACTCACGTACTCCAATATCCTAAACATACCATTAGGATTATCAGATCAATTAGCTACATACACATTATCCTCGTAGATTCAATTCTCATCTTAGTTAAGTTATAACCCTTAGCTTAAGGTTTAACCATATTAATCAACCACATAACATGAATCTGAAAACTCACTAACATAAAACTTAAGACTTTTAGCATCCAAATCACATTCTCAACTCTTACAACGTTGAGTTTCAATCTAATATAACTTATTAATCAATACTATATTTCTTCTTAGTCAAACTCGAAGTTCATTCAAGTGTTTAAGTCATCCTAGGACTCCTTATTGATTTTATATTAATCGCATTCCATATCTTATAATGTTCATTTCATTTTAATTAAAACACTTTTTAAGTTCATTAACACTTGTCACGGCGTTTCGACGTTCATTCATCGCACGCCCGATTCGTCTCGCTTCCGTACGCTTAGTATGCTTATACAACTTATCTAATACATCAAGTATTAATGTTAAGCAATATTATATTTACTAATATTAATGTTTTATAACTTAGAATAACATCTCCTATCGTCAAAATCACTACACTTGCATATGTGTATGCCCGACGCCCTCTGATTACCTCCGAATACATATCAGTCCTAAAGATAGTCATTTGTACCCCTGTTTCCGACCTCAAAATGAAAACTTTAAAGAATGAAAGTTGTATCTCTACTCGTTATATTTTCGAATCATCCTAAATCGCCTCAATCAGAGTTCGTATGAAAAAGTTATGGATATTTTACCAAATGAGGTCAAAACAGTCACACCTGACACTCCATGAGCGCAGTTGCACCCAAATAAGCCTTGGGACCAGTGCAGCTGCGCCCTAGAGAGCAGTTGCACCCCAATAAACTAAGGGCACAACGCAACTGTGCCTAATAACAGAACCAGAATTAGCAGTTTATTGTTCTTGCGATTTTTGACCTTTTTTCTCCTACTAATCTTCATAACTTAAGTTATACACATCCAAATTAGTTCATTTTTAATTCTATGGATTTGTAATTCACAGTACTACAACATATCAAAGAATCAACAATTTATAAAAACAATAACTAACCCAAATCTTGACCTAAAATGCATGTTTATATAAAATGTTCATGTTTTAACATGTTTAGCGAATTCATTCACTACGAATTCGTTTCTTAATCAAATTGATTCATTCAACTTGCATTATTTTCGTTTTTGAATGTATTAACACAAATGATCATCAATTTACAATTTATTACATGATTTGAACATCAATCTTTGACTCAAAATAGGCTATATTGTGCATACTCATCCAAGAACTCAAATTCATCTTTTTAAAACATGATTTCATCGATTAAAACATACCAAAATCATTTCTACATATTAGTAACAAATTATAATCATCAACTAACATGTACAGACTATATCTCATCAAATTATACAACAAAAATCAAAGTTTCTATGAAAAAAATTCAAGAACATATAATCTAATAATATAACCCAGATATTCATTTAAAACATATTTCATATGAATTTGATTTCTGAAAATCATTTCTAGATAACAACTAATAGATTATAAACATCTAGTAACACATATAACATCATATCTAAACAAATCATACAACCAAAATCCAACTATTATGAAGAACTCAAGAAAACATAAACTAAGAATAAAACTAAATTTCTTACCTTTGATTCTTGTTTAGCTTTGTTAGATGATTAAGAAACCTTTATTACACCACTTCTCCCTTCAATTCCCAAAATTTGGCTCTCAAAATCTCACTGAGAACTTATTTTATATCAAGTTCCCTCTATTTTCTCTCTTCTCTGTGTTCCTCTTCTTCTTAGACATAGAAAGAAAAACACGTAAAAATAAAACTGATATAACATTATACGTATACTTATTTAGCCTTATTAGTTATACAAATGAAGAGTTCCATCAGTTAAAAATAATCAAGAGCCACAAAGCCTTGTTTAATTCCTCCTTATTAGGCTCTTTCTAAATTATATGATATACAATTGTCACATTTATTCAATTTAAATCACAATCATTATTTAACCTTATAATATTTTTTTAACCAATATAATTGTTAATATTTATTTAATAAATACTAATCTTCTAATTTAATTATTCCTTTAATTATATTATTCTTTTAATTCAATAACTCTATAATTTAATTAGTCTCAAATTAAATTAACATCATCATACTTTAATAAAATTACTCCATAACAACATCCATGAATTTAATTTATTTAACAAATAAATCAACCAAAATATTTATTTAATTCGAATAAATATTTATAATTAATTACAAAATTCTCGATCGTTACATTCTTCCCTCCTTAAAAGGATTCTGTCCCCAGAATCACGACTCAATAAATTCATTCGTTACACGCCAGATTCTCCTCCACTTGAATGGGCTCGTAGGAAATCATGTGTTCATAGTCAGGCTTGTACAGACACAACACGGAGATGTGAAACACGTTGTGGATGTGCTCCAACTCAAGTGGTAATGCAACTTTGTATGCCACTTCACCCACTCACTTCAATATCTCGAATGGTCCTATGAACCTCAGACTCAATTTTCCCTTCTTGCCGAATCCTATTTTTCTCTTCCAGGGATATACTTTTAAGAACACATAACTTCCGACTTCAAAGTCGCGATCTTGACGATGCAAATCTGTGTTTTTCTTCTGGCAATCATGTGCAGCTACCAGTCTGGCTCTTATCGTTGCCACTACGTCAGCTATTTGTTGAACTAATTCCGGTACCAATATCTTTCGTTCTCCGACCTCATCCCAACATAACGGTGTTCTACACTTTCTACCGTAAAGAGCTTCGTACAGTGGCATGTTGATACTCGCATGATAACTATTGGTATATGCAAATTCCACTAGGGGTAAGTGATCGTCCCAATTTCCCTTGAAGTCCATCACACAAGTTCTAAGCATGTCCTCCAGCATTTGTATCATTCGCTTAGTTTCTCTGTCTGTCTACAGATGATAAGCAGTACTCAACCTCAACTGTGTTCCTATCCTCTCTTGCAAGCTCTTCCAAAATTTTGATGTGAAGCATGAATCTCGATCGGAGACAATTGACACCGGCACTCCATGTCGTGAAACAATTTCCTTTACGTACAGGCTCACTAACTGATTCAAATTATATCGAATCTTGATCGGTTGAAAATGAGTTGTCTTCGTTAGTCGATCAACGATAATGTAACGACCCCAAAATTCATACAATTTAATTATTAACTTCGGTCGTTAATAACACATCTACCTTCTGATTTTACATCATTATTCGATGTTAAACTTTATATAATGCGGAATAATTTAAACTTTCATGTCTTCTTTCTTTAATTCCCCGAATCAAAACCTTTATCATCTACATGTCTTTGAATCAATCTTATTTTATGATTCACTTTATTACTGTTATTATAAAATTTTACATTTCAATTCGATAATCTTTACATATCAGATAGCTCTAACATTAGCTTTACAACTCAACATAAAACTATACATCATAAAACATTTAATACATCTCATGAATCTTAATCATGTTACAAAGAAATAACAACTTTAGCTAAAATATTAATCTTCGTATATTTCTGATCCACGTCGTTCAAGTAGCACATACTGTTACCTTCAATCCTTAACCTACAAAAATCGTTATTTGCAAGGTTGAGCTCGACAGCCCAGCAAAATCTAACAGTTTTCATGCATCACGTAGCACATAATAGCATGCTCAACATATAACTCATAAACATTGGACTAACATAACATACATATTATAGTTCATATAACAAGTATAAAGATATATAGAGATTGAGTTCCTTACTCAATCAACATGCTTTGCTCAATCAATGTGGTCATAAGTTCACTTTAACATTTCATACATTCAACATATATATAACACATCATGCTCTTTGTAGTAAAGATTTAAAATAATCAAATTCACATCGCAAATAGGAACTGAAAGACTTGCCTGATTCGTAGTTTATGAACTACAACTTAACTGCTTATCGCTTATCTGCACTTCGTGTATTCCTACACAGTTATATCAATATTCACATTAACTATTAGTCAAATAGTAACTGTGACGCCCCCAAATCCGTGTAACATCGATTACAGGACTTGGTGCTCGCGATACAACATACATCATCATCTATCTAAGTAAACTTTAACAATAAGGAATAATAATATTAACTATTACATAATTATTCAAAATAAAATCCCAAGTCTTTACAACCTTAAAACATACTGGAACTTAGTCTTAGCGTTTATCGCTACATTACACATATGCGGAAATAATTAACTTATTACATAAACATTAGCATCACTTCATCTTAGTCTTTCCCTTGTCCTTGCCCGAACCCTCAGCCTTCTCACCCTTAACTGAAAGGTTGAAACAAGAATGAGCACGAATTGCCCAGCAAGTATATATGAAATTTGAAAACATACATCAGGAGTGAAAACAGTTGAATAGTTAAACCTCAATAGTTGAAATGATTATCAAGCGTTAAATAGGAACATCAAGATTAGAAATTTAAGAATTTTCAATATCATACTAAGGGGTGTAAAATACCCTGAACATATTTTCTTTCATCAAAAACCATCAGACGGTTTAACAATCAAATAGACTGTAAACGGTCTCTGCAAGTACGCCAGGTGATCAGCCTATTGTACCCTACATTGTGCACAAGTATTAGGTTTTAAGCTGCATAAGCAAAATGGGACTATTTTCCCGACATCTGTTTGCCCGTTTATTCGGGTTGTTCATCTTAGTAATCATGTAAGACCGCACCAAAGCAATTTGGATTGGTAAACATTTAATAGCTTCGAAAGATTTGTTTTAAATCACTTTTTTCATGAATAATAACTAGCCGGAAACAAAGGCCAGGAACATACTTTAGAACAGTTCGATAATGAAATGAAATTTTAAACATATGGCAGTTAAAAATAATAACTGAATAATCATCGATAAGTTTGCAAGATAATTGAAGTTTGTATGACTTTTCAACGAAGAAACTTGCACGAATAAATAACTATCACAAGTCCAATACTTACCCTTACTGCGATAATATTAGTAAGGATTTAATAAATATCCAATAGAAATGAGGGTTAGGAAACTTGCACGAATAAATAACTAGCACAAGTCCAATACTTACCCTTACTGCAATAATATTAGTAAGGATTTAATAAATATCCAATAGAAATGAGGGTTAGGAAACTTGCACGAATAAATAACTAGCACAAGTCCAATACTTACCCTTACTGCAATAATATTAGTAAGGATTTAATAAATACCCAATAGAAATGAGGGATAGGAAACTTGCCTGATAAGCCTGATACAATTAATGCTAGCAATTAACCTTCACATAATCTAATCACATGTGCCTCGTTAATCACCATTCATACACAATCCAGTTTGAAGTATAAGGGTCTCCTATTGGATATACTACAAACATCATAAGAGAATATATTTAGAAAATATATACCACCCATCTTAGACATCATAGGCAGCCCAAAACAGAACTTAAAAAAAATGCGCAAACATAACAGTTTTTTAATTTATTTATTTTTCTCAGCTTTACCATATCTCGCTAAAACAGTCATAACTAATTCATTTTAAAACATTTTTGAGCGATTCTTGTGCCCACGCGAAGATAACTTCTGGGGCTACAACTTTCGTTCATGGACCATCTCCAAATTCCAAGCACAAAATTCCAGAAACTCCATGCAAGGGGACTGCCCGAATTTGTTTGACAGATTTGATGCAACTACTTTGAACAGTCATAACTCCTTGCTCCGAAGTCGGAATTAGTCCGTTCCGGAGTCTATGGAAAGCTTATACAGTGTACTATAATCACCCAAAAGCCCACAATTTTCTGAAAATTTTAACTAGCACCGAATTTTGACTTTAGGGTCAGTAGTTCACAGTTCCCTTTTTTTTTCGGTTTCTAACACGTTTGTTTACGATTTTCATATCTCACTCAATATAGCTTCGATCCGAATGAAATTTGGACATGTTATACTTCATGTTACATACTATTTTACAAAATTATTACATCCAACAAATGGATTATCTAAGACATGATTTCGAGTGACCAAAAATCTTGAAAAATCATGCAAACTAGTTTAACCCAACTTTTGAGAAAATCATGATTTTGATTCTAGCATGCATGGATTTGATTCCTACTATCCAAACCACATTTACTAACATATATACACATGTTACAACAATCAAACCCTCTAACTTTTCATGTTTTGATCAAATTAGCAACTAAGAGGCATTTTATCAAATAGTTAGCATGCACACATGAATTCTATGATTCTTTATGTAATAGTAACATGTTATATACCAGAATTTTCATTCTTATCATCCACATAGCAGTAATACACGAAATCATGGCATCACTAAGCCAAAACAAAACATTTATCATAGCTATACATGCATTTTTCACTATTTTTCCTCAAGAACATACAAGTGGATCTCATAGCTTACCTTGGTTGCGAATTCTTCTTGATTGGGGCTTGCTAACCACCTTCCTTGCTTGCAAGATTCTCCAGAATTCGTAGCCCACCTTGAACCACTCTAAAACCCTCAATATTTTCTTCTCTTTTTTTTTATTTTTTTGCTCTCTAGTTAGAAAGTTGTTGTGAAAGGAAGAAGAGGCTTAGATGGAATGCATATATCTCATATATAGTGTAATGAAAGTGAAATCTCCAACCCATTACAACTCCCCCATGATCAGATATCATTACACTCACAATTCATTAGGCTAATTATGGGTAGGAGTTAAGAAAATGAAAGGTTTTTATTTAATAACACAAGAGTAACCCCCTCTCCCTCAATAATCCTTATAATATGTATACTCCCTCCCTTGTCCCATATAGATTGTCACAAGGACTCCCAGCAACTGAAATTTATGTAAATAAAAACATTATTTTAATCATTTAATCAATTAATAATCAGTTTGACCATTTTGCCCCTCGTAGCAAAACGTGTTCGATACTTATATCGATTCCTACTAAAGTCGACGTCCCGGACGTCATGGAACTATCTGTTTCGTCAAACTCAACTTCAAAATTAGTAGTTGACTTTTTCCCCAAAAAAAAAAAATCAACCGGTTGACTTTGACCAAAAAGTCAACCGTAACACATTTTCGTGGTTACAGTCCATCCTGACTAATTTCGACGTTCCGGACCCAAATACGCCGTCCGCGCCACCAAATTCCGCTCCAAACTCAAGGTCATGATTTAAGGTCATCCCACGAAATTAATTAGAATTAATTCCATCCTTAACCAATTTAAATAATTGGCCTAACTGTAACAACCATTACAATACATCTTATCACATAACATATAATGACAATAAATAATTCATTTAAAAACAATTGTCACATAAGTTCATTTATTGCACTTGTTAAATTACATAGCAAATTTAGGATATTACATTCACCCTCCCTTATAAGGATTCCGTCCTTGGAATCATATTACATCATACAAACAGATTAGGGTAATGTTTCATCATCTTCTCTTCGAGTTCCCACGTAGCCTCTTCGGCGTTGTGGTTCCTCCATACTACCTTAACAGAAGGTATTACCTTATTTCTTAACACTTGTTCTTTTCTATCAATTATTTGCACTGGAATCTCTTCGTAGGTTAAGTCTTTTTCGAACTGAATGGGTTCATACTCTATGACATGCTTGTAGTCCTGCTTATATGGTCTTAAGACTGAAATATGGAATACGTTGTGTATATGTTCTAGCTCCGGAGGTAAAGCTATTTCATAAGCTACCTCACCCACTCGCCTCAACACTTCGAAGGGTCCTATGAATCTGGGGCTAAGTTTCCCCTTCTTCCCAAATCTCATTTTCCCTTTCCAAGGTGATACTTTCAAAAACACATAAGTGCCGACGTCGAAGTCTCGTTGTTGCCGGTGTTGATCAGCATATTTCTTCTGTCGATCCTGAGCCGTCACTAGCCTTGCTCGAATAGTTTTGATCACATCCGCAGTCTGTTGTACCAATTCTGGCCCTAGTAGTTGACGTTCTCCTACTTCATCCCAGCACAATGGCGTTCTACATTTCCTTCCATATAAAGCTTCATAAGGTGGCATCCCGATGCTCGCATGGTAGCTATTGTTGTATGCAAATTCCACCAACGGTAGGTGGTCATCCCACTCCCTTTGAAATCCATCACACATGCTCTCAGCATATCCTCTAGCGTTTGAATAGTTCTCTCGCTCTGCCCATCTGTTTGAGGATGATACGCGGTGCTCAATCTCAGCTGCGTTCCCATGAGTTCCTGAAAACTTCTCCAGAAATTTGCTGTGAACCGCGGATCGCGATCTGACACAATTGATACTGGTACACCATGCCTGGAAACGATCTCTTTGATATAAAGCCTTGCCAACTGATCCAAGGTATATCTGATCTTGATTGGCAAGAAATGCGCTGACTTGGTCAATCGGTCGACGATCACCCACACTGCATCGTAACCCTTCTGCGTAGTTGGAAGTCCTACCACAAAATCCATCGTGATATGCTCCCACTTCCATTCCGGAATCTCTAAAGGTTGAAGTAACCCGCTCGGTCTTTGATGTTCTGCCTTGACTCGCTGACAAGTTAAACACTTGCTAACGCACTCCGCGACCTCTCTTTTCATATTGGGCCACCAATAATAGTGACGAAGATCCTGATACATTTTTGTGCTTCCCGGGTGGATTGAGTAATTTGAACTATGAGCTTCCTGCAGGATTTCTTCCTTTAACTCAGATACCGCTGGCACCCAAATTCTCTCCTCAAATTTTAACAGACCATCACCACCCATGCTAAATTTAAGCTCCTCTCCGTCGAAAATTCTTTTCTTCATTTTCTCACATTCTTCATTACCGCCTTGTGCTTCCTTGATCTTGTCCAATAGAGTTGGACGAACCTCTACTGCGAACAATTTCCCATCTGGCTCTCTCGACCTCTTTATCTCTAGCTCCAAACTGGCCATCTCCTTGATTAACTCCTCCTGAGCTGTTAGCATTGCCAATCTACCACTGCCCTTTCTGCTTAACGCGTCTGCTACCACGTTTGCTTTTCCCGGATGATATAAAATATCGCAATCGTAATCCTTTATTAGTTCCAACCATCTTCTCTGCCTCATATTTAACTCCTTTTGCGTGAAAATATACTTCAGACTTTTATGGTCCGTGTATATTTCACACTTCACACCATATAAATAATGCCTCCAAATCTTGAGGGCAAATACTACCGCTGCCAATTCCAGGTCATGGGTAGGATATCCCTTCTCATAATCTTTTAACTGGCGCGATGCGTACGAAATGACTTTACCATGTTGCATAAGCACACAGCCAAGCCCCTTGTGTGACGCATCACTAAAAATCACGAAGTCACCTGTATCGTCTGGTAACGACAACACCGGTGCCTCACTCAATCTCTTCTTGAGTTCTCGAAAACTCTCTTCACACTTCTCAGTCCAGACAAACTTCACCGAGTTCTTCGTTAAATTCGTCAATGTTCCTGCTATCTTCGAAAAATCTTGAATGAACCGTCTGTAGTAGCCCGCCAATCCTAAGAAACTTCTCACCTCAGTCGGTGTTCTTGGTTGCTCCCAATTCTGTACCGCTTCCACCTTTGCTGGATCCACAGAGATTCCGTCCTTGTCGATTACGTGGCCTAGAAACTGAACCTTCTCCAACCAGAACTCGCACTTCGAAAATTTTGCATATAATTTATCTTTTCTCAACGCCTCCAATACCAACCTTAAATGTTCAGCATGATCTTCTTGAGTCTTAGAATAGATTAGGATATCATCAATGAACACAACTACGAATTTATCTAAATACTGTTTGAATACCCGATTCATCATGTCCATAAACGCTGCTGGCGCGTTTGTTAACCCGAATGACATTACAAGAAACTCGTAGTGACCGTAACGAGTTCTGAACGCTGTCTTAGGTACATCCTCCTTTCTCACCTTCAACTGGTGATACCCCGTCCTCAAATCGATTTTGGAAAAATATTTCGCTCCCTTCAATTGATCAAACAGGTCATCTATCCTAGGTAATGGGTATTTGTTCTTGATCGTCACCTTGTTCAGCTCTCGATAATCGATGCACAGTCTCATCGACCCGTCCTTTTTTTTTACAAACAACACTGCTGCTCCCCAAGGAGACACACTCGGTTGAATATACTTCCTATCCAATAATTCCTGCAACTGTACCATCAGCTCCTTCATCTCTGCCGGTGCCATTCTATACGGGGCTTTCGAAATCGGTGCCGTTCCCGGTACTAAATCAATAACGAATTCGACCTCTCTATCCGGCGGAAGGCCTGGCAATTCTTCTGGGAATACATCTGGAAATTCATTCACTACTGATATTTGTCCGATTTCTAACCCTACTTTCTGAGTATCGACGATATGGGCCAAATAACCTACACATCCATTTTTTAGTAACTTCCTCGCCTGCATCATCGTCAGACAGCTCGAGTGTCTTGGCGACCTATTCCCATAGAACACTACTTTAGACTGCTCGGGAGTCTTAAGGTTTATACACTTTTTCTGGCAATCTATCATCGCTCCATGGTTAAATAACCAATCCATCCCTAGAATTACATCAAATTCTCCTAATTGAATTGGGATTAAGTCCACAAGTAACTTATATCCCCTGATATCAACAACGCAATTCCTATGAACATGTTTAACGGGAAGAACTTCCTTATTAGCAACTTCTATGATCATAGGAGATTCTAATTCTTCCTGGGGTAAGTTTAAGCGTTGGGAGAATTCAAGCGATACGAAGGAATAAGTAGCACCCGAATCAAATAATATGTAAGCAGATATATCATTGACCGGAATGATACCTGAAACTACGTCCCTGGACGCAACCGCATCCTGAACCGTCATGTTGAAAGTCCTTGCTGTTGGTCGATTCTGAGTTGGTGGTCCACCAATTGTGAGAGTTCCACCGCTTGGTCCCCTCCCTCCATTTCCTCCTGCTGAGTTCTTCTTTGGGCAGCTCCTTGCCTGATGATCTAATGCTCCACAGTTGAAACATCCATTTCTCTTCGGTGCAGAGCAGTTGGGAGAGATGTGCCCCTCCTGCCCGCAATTGAAACAGACATTCTTCCCCTTTAGACATGCCCCCGAGTGATTCCTTCCACATTCCTTGCATGCCTCAATCCTCTTCTTAGATTCCCCTGGTTTGCCCCAAGGGTTTCCCGAGTTGACATTATTGTTGTTGTTGTTGTTGTTGCTTTTCCACTTCCTCTTATTTGCGCCGTTGCTGCCACTGCCTTCTCCACGGTTTTCTCCTTCAGTCTTCTTCTTTTTCTCCTTGTTGAACTTCATTAGGGCTTCACTTCCGCCCTCAGCAATTATAGCTTTCTCCAGGAGAGTCGCGAAACTGTTCGTCTGCAGCACCGAAAGTCTGCTGTATAGCCATGGTTTGAGGCCTTGCTCAAACCTCCTCGTCTTTCTCTCCTCAGTGTCGACCTGATGAGGTGCGAACCTTGCTAGCTCGTTAAACTTTGCAGCGTACTGCGGTACCGTCATATCTTCTTGTTTCAGCTCCAGGAATCGCATCTCCATGCGACTCTGCATACTAACAGGAAAATAGTTCTCGAAAAAGATTTTCTTGAACCCTTCCCAAGGTATCACACCTTCTCCAGCTCGGGTCTGACTTGCCTCCCACCAGTAGTTGGCTTCACCTTTCAGCATATACGTGGCGAAGATAGTTTTCTGGTCGTCTCCTACTCGAGCGATAGCGAATGCCTTTTCGATTTCCTTAACCCAAGTCTGGGCTTCGATAGGTTCCGTAGTTCCTTTGAACTCAGGTGGTCCCGCGCTTTTGAAGTCTTTAAAGTGTGCCACTGGAGCCACTGGAGGGTTGTTGACATTCGGGGTTCGATTTTGAAGTGCCCCTACTAACATGTCCACAAATTGCTGCATAGGGTTCGGTGGATCCCCAGCATTACCGTCTGACCCCTCGGGTGCTTGGCGACGTCTTCCTCTAGGCATCTATCTGTTCAAAATGAACTTCATATTATTAACTAATAATTTACTCTACAGTATATAGAATTCATTATAACTGAACCATCACATCACATACTTAAATAAAAACATATTTATTTATAAACATAATACTCAAAGTATTTCATCGTTTTATGGCATTATGCCATTTACATCACGTTGCATCAATCACTTGGTAAAACAGAAACCAAGCTTTTTATTACATAGATAAGCATTTTATTTGCTACTAGGAAGAAGTTTATCATAATAACTAAAGACCCCGCCTAATGGCATCCTCATGCTCCTCATCCGCTATCTCTTTCACTAGCTCACGGCTTATAACTCGACCAGACCGGCGCTCCTCACGTGGAAAGTGACGCACCCTATGTTGGAACCTTCTATGTGCCGACTTAAACACGTATTTCATCTTGTCTATCTTAACCTTCTTGTCTCTAACTTCTCCCTCCAACTCTCCGGTTAGCTTCTCAGCCCTAACACGGTCTCTTCTCTCATCTTCCCAGAAAGTGGTAATAATCTGCTTGTCAGTTTGGAGTCTCTGAATCCTCGACTCTAACCCATTAATGGTATGCCCCAAGTGGGTCCTAATAGCTTCTTTCTCATCCTCCAGCCTATCCACCTTCTGGTCTGATGCCCGCAGTTTGTCAGCTAGGTCCCCGTTCCTAATTATCAGGTGGTGCACCAATGCCTCAAGCAATGCTGCAGCTTGCTGCTCCCCCTGATACAGCTCCTTCAACTCATGGACCTTGTCGTCCAACTCCGTAATCCTATCCATCAACTCATCCAATAAAGTATCCTCAGGTGTTTCTTCCGAGTCCTCCTCGGTCTCCTCTTCCTCTTCAGGATACTCCTCTGGGTCTGAGTCAACTGCAGCCTCAGCTATAAGCTCAGGCACAGCTGCCACCAACTGCTCACTCACAACGTGGATATCTCTAACCTCGTCTTCTCCTGACATCCTTCAAACCATAAAAAAAAAAAATAACTCGGTTAGTATTTTAAAATAGATGTTTTTGTTTTTAGAAAAGAAAAAAAAAAAAAAAAAAAAACATATTTGACACAACCCTTAGAACTCTACATGAGTTCATCTCTTTATTTCCTCCACTAACTTTCCTAAGGTTATATTCTAAGGTTCCCCACCTAAGGTTTATAACCTATGGCTCTGATACCAACCTGTGACGCCCCCAAATCCGTGTAACATCGATTACAGGACTTGGTGCTCGCGATACAACATACATCATCATCTATCTAAGTAAACTTTAACAATAAGGAATAATAATATTAACTATTACATAATTATTCAAAATAAAATCCCAAGTCTTTACAACCTTAAAACATACTGGAACTTAGTCTTAGCGTTTATCGCTACATTACACATATGCGGAAATAATTAACTTATTACATAAACATTAGCATCACTTCATCTTAGTCTTTCCCTTGTCCTTGCCCGAACCCTCAGCCTTCTCACCCTTAACTGAAAGGTTGAAACAAGAATGAGCACGAATTGCCCAGCAAGTATATATGAAATTTGAAAACATACATCAGGAGTGAAAACAGTTGAATAGTTAAACCTCAATAGTTGAAATGATTATCAAGCGTTAAATAGGAACATCAAGATTAGAAATTTAAGAATTTTCAATATCATACTAAGGGGTGTAAAATACCCTAAACATATTTTCTTTCATCAAAAACCATCAGACGGTTTAACAATCAAATAGACTGTAAACGGTCTCTGCAAGTACGCCAGGTGATCAGCCTATTGTACCCTACATTGTGCACAAGTATTAGGTTTTAAGCTGCATAAGCAAAATGGGACTATTTTCCCGACATCTGTTTGCCCGTTTATTCGGGTTGTTCATCTTAGTAATCATGTAAGACCGCACCAAAGCAATTTGGATTGGTAAACATTTAATAGCTTCGAAAGATTTGTTTTAAATCACTTTTTTCATGAATAATAACTAGCCGGAAACAAAGGCCAGGAACATACTTTAGAACAGTTCGATAATGAAATGAAATTTTAAACATATGGCAGTTAAAAATAATAACTGAATAATCATCGATAAGTTTGCAAGATAATTGAAGTTTGTATGACTTTTCAACGAAGAAACTTGCACGAATAAATAACTATCACAAGTCCAATACTTACCCTTACTGCGATAATATTAGTAAGGATTTAATAAATATCCAATAGAAATGAGGGTTAGGAAACTTGCACGAATAAATAACTAGCACAAGTCCAATACTTACCCTTACTGCAATAATATTAGTAAGGATTTAATAAATATCCAATAGAAATGAGGGTTAGGAAACTTGCACGAATAAATAACTAGCACAAGTCCAATACTTACCCTTACTGCAATAATATTAGTAAGGATTTAATAAATACCCAATAGAAATGAGGGATAGGAAACTTGCCTGATAAGCCTGATACAATTAATGCTAGCAATTAACCTTCACATAATCTAATCACATGTGCCTCGTTAATCACCATTCATACACAATCCAGTTTGAAGTATAAGGGTCTCCTATTGGATATACTACAAACATCATAAGAGAATATATTTAGAAAATATATACCACCCATCTTAGACATCATAGGCAGCCCAAAACAGAACTTAAAAAAAATGCGCAAACATAACAGTTTTTTAATTTATTTATTTTTCTCAGCTTTACCATATCTCGCTAAAACAGTCATAACTAATTCATTTTAAAACATTTTTGAGCGATTCTTGTGCCCACGCGAAGATAACTTCTGGGGCTACAACTTTCGTTCATGGACCATCTCCAAATTCCAAGCACAAAATTCCAGAAACTCCATGCAAGGGGACTGCCCGAATTTGTTTGACAGATTTGATGCAACTACTTTGAACAGTCATAACTCCTTGCTCCGAAGTCGGAATTAGTCCGTTCCGGAGTCTATGGAAAGCTTATACAGTGTACTATAATCACCCAAAAGCCCACAATTTTCTGGAAATTTTAACTAGCACCGAATTTTGACTTTAGGGTCAGTAGTTCACAGTTCCCTTTTTTTTTCGGTTTCTAACACGTTTGTTTACGATTTTCATATCTCACTCAATATAGCTTCGATCCGAATGAAATTTGGACATGTTATACTTCATGTTACATACTATTTTACAAAATTATTACATCCAACAAATGGATTATCTAAGACATGATTTCGAGTGACCAAAAATCTTGAAAAATCATGCAAACTAGTTTAACCCAACTTTTGAGAAAATCATGATTTTGATTCTAGCATGCATGGATTTGATTCCTACTATCCAAACCACATTTACTAACATATATACACATGTTACAACAATCAAACCCTCTAACTTTTCATGTTTTGATCAAATTAGCAACTAAGAGGCATTTTATCAAATAGTTAGCATGCACACATGAATTCTATGATTCTTTATGTAATAGTAACATGTTATATACCAGAATTTTCATTCTTATCATCCACATAGCAGTAATACACGAAATCATGGCATCACTAAGCCAAAACAAAACATTTATCATAGCTATACATGCATTTTTCACTATTTTTCCTCAAGAACATACAAGTGGATCTCATAGCTTACCTTGGTTGCGAATTCTTCTTGATTGGGGCTTGCTAACCACCTTCCTTGCTTGCAAGATTCTCCAGAATTCGTAGCCCACCTTGAACCACTCTAAAACCCTCAATATTTTCTTCTCTTTTTTTTTATTTTTTTGCTCTCTAGTTAGAAAGTTGTTGTGAAAGGAAGAAGAGGCTTAGATGGAATGCATATATCTCATATATAGTGTAATGAAAGTGAAATCTCCAACCCATTACAACTCCCCCATGATCAGATATCATTACACTCACAATTCATTAGGCTAATTATGGGTAGGAGTTAAGAAAATGAAAGGTTTTTATTTAATAACACAAGAGTAACCCCCTCTCCCTCAATAATCCTTATAATATGTATACTCCCTCCCTTGTCCCATATAGATTGTCACAAGGACTCCCAGCAACTGAAATTTATGTAAATAAAAACATTATTTTAATCATTTAATCAATTAATAATCAGTTTGACCATTTTGCCCCTCGTAGCAAAACGTGTTCGATACTTATATCGATTCCTACTAAAGTCGACGTCCCGGACGTCATGGAACTATCTGTTTCGTCAAACTCAACTTCAAAATTAGTAGTTGACTTTTTCCCCAAAAAAAAAAAATCAACCGGTTGACTTTGACCAAAAAGTCAACCGTAACACATTTTCGTGGTTACAGTCCATCTTGACTAATTTCGACGTTCCGGACCCAAATACGCCGTCCGCGCCACCAAATTCCGCTCCAAACTCAAGGTCATGATTTAAGGTCATCCCACGAAATTAATTAGAATTAATTCCATCCTTAACCAATTTAAATAATTGGCCTAACTGTAACAACCATTACAATACATCTTATCACATAACATATAATGACAATAAATAATTCATTTAAAAACAATTGTCACATAAGTTCATTTATTGCACTTGTTAAATTACATAGCAAATTTAGGATATTACAGTAACACATAGTAGCTATAGTGTAAATTTGACTCTACATCTCATAACCCTTTTTATTAATCAATACACAATGTATTAACATCCTTTTTCCAACATAACACTCATTTTTAGTTAAAATTTGTTATTTCGGTACAAATCTTACATTACCATTTATATTTCAGAAATTCCAAGTGTTGACTTCACAACACTTGTCTAACATTCATTGTATTAACTAAGTTATCACATAATGCGTTCGTAACCTACTAATCACTTTTACAACTTTGAATTCATAATTCATATAACACAACTCTGTTTTAGCCTTGTTGTTACACGTTGGACACATTATCCTATCATTAATCTAAGTTAAATTGAACGCCCAAAGTCTGCATAATTAAAAGACTTTACTGTCTGTGGCAGGGTACTGGCGCGGCCGCGCCAGTTTTACACTAGGTTGAGGCGCACCCGCACGACACACCAGTTCCAGTTTTTCAGAACAGAGCTACGACACTTTTCTTAAGCCAACTAACATGAATTTCACCCACCAAATAATAATAATAACACGTACAAATGGTATAGAATTATCACAAACATGTTTGCGAACATATTCCACCAATTAAAACAATTAACAACAATTTAAGCTATGTTAATTTATCAAATTTCATGTTTTTCCTATGAAACTCAATTTTTGACATCCTTCACGAAAATCAACACTGTAATTTCAATTCTTGTTCAAATTACTTCATTCAAATTATGTTTTCTTCGTTTCTTAACGAACTATCATACTCAAGCCTCAATTTGCAGATTAACATATGAATTGACCACTAAAATGGGTACTTTTACAAGCCATATGAAAATATACATAAAAACATACGCTGTAGTTATTTTTCCTACTTTTTAAACGAAATTAGCATAACAAATTTCTTGTTTACATACACTAAAACCTCACCAACATGAATAATCACCACAATACATTTGTATAGCAACAATTCAAAAATATGGAATTCACAGAATATAAAATTGTTGCCACGAAGTATATATATATATATATATATATATATATATATATATATATATATATATATATATATATATATATACACAACCAGGATCCTATCAGGGATCCCAGATTTTAGTAAAAGACGGACCTTTTTTTTTTTTTTTGCTTTTTTTTTTTAAAACAACTAAAAAAAAATTTAATATTTTATGGAACTGAAATTTTTCTATAATAAAGTGTTTTGGGCGTGTTTTGAATACCTATACCAAAAAATGGTGGTACAGTCTGCACAGACTGTACCACCATATTTTGTTATACGTACCCAAATCACGCCCAAAACACTTTATTATGAAAAAATTTTAATTCCATAAAATATTAAATATTTTTTTTAGTTGTTTAAAAAAAACAAAAAAAAAAAAAGGTCCGCATTTTGTTAAAATGCGGGAGTCTGGATAGGATCTGCTCCTATATATATATATATTATATATATATATATATATATATATATATATATATATATATATGATTAATATCAAAGTTATGAATAATACCTTCAATTAACTTGAACAATCTTTGCTAACACCACAGAAATTACTTGAAAACTCATAAATTTCTCTTAATCTCTCTAAAATTCTCTCAACTCTGCTGAAACTTTTCTTTCTTCTCTGAATATCAGACTAGGCCTAACAACACTAAGCGTGAGCACGAAATAAAACTGATAAGGCTAGCCATAATACGTAAACTAAATAAATTATCTGTTACAAAGTAATAACATATATCAGTTATAATTAAATTTTATATTTTATTTGATTTATTATAATTATTATAATAAAATTCAAAAGTCAAAAATCCAAAAGCTATAAGGCTTTGTTTGGCAAAAACTCTTAATTTTTTTTAAATACTTAATATCCTTAAGCCTTGTTCGGCAAAATTAATTTAAACTCCTTTAATTTTAATAAACAAATTAGTTTATAATTTATAATCACATATTATTTATTTGGATTTCCATATCCAACATTAATCAAATAAATTAATTACACATACTCTATTTATAATAAATACTCCACTTAAACAAATATCACAAAATTATAATCTCATTATAATTTTTATTTAATAACTTATCATACCATCTTTAATTATTAAATTAAAACAACAATATAACATCACATGTTATATTACAATTCTCTAAATTATTAATTAATTTAATTTAGAATATTACCTAGTCATAAATATTTACTAATAATAACCACATCAATAAAAAATTTATTTCATTTAATAAATATTTTAAATTATAATTACTAAAATCATGGATTGTCACATTCTTCCCTCCTCACAAAGATTCTGTCCCCAGAATCGAAAGAACAAATTAAACAAATAACTCAGGGTACTATTAAACCTTACTTCTCCAATATATATATATATATATATATATATATATATATATATATATATATATATATATATATATATATATCCACATTAGATCACATATTTCAAAATATATATCACGTATATATACATACTCAAACTCAAAACATCTCATAATAAGAATTTTAATTATTAAATTCCTATTTTAATAACTAATAAAAATTCGGGTTGTCACATCATTCCCTCCTTACAAGGATTCCGTCCTCGGAATCACCGAAACCTTACCTTACTCAGGTTTTCACCAAACTCTTTTCAAAATTTATCATCGAATATCTTCAACGCATTACCTTAATATAAGTTTAATATTTCTTACTACATTCATTTCTTCAACAACTTCTAGGTTTTATTTCATAACTTTTACTTAGACTCAATTATATTTGAGTATTACATATTCTTTAACCAATTCATATCCTTTTATAATGATCGTTATCATGAACACTCGGGATATTACATTTCACCCTTTCTTCTAAGAGTTTCGTCCTCAAAATTTTATTTATTAATCTTTATTTATTCAATCTATAAAAATAGATTTTTACGTTAATACTTTATTCATTCATTAGATTCTACAACCAAATTCTTTCTCTAAGGATCTTTCTAAGATCATCATATTCCTCACCTCTTCCTCTTCTAAGAGTTTTACATTTCTCTACTTTCTGGAGTTTCAATTCTTTCTTGAAATTATTATGTTTTGCTAAATTTTCTCATCCTTTCCACTTTCACCTTTCAGAATAATAAGAATCTTCCACAATTGCTCAATAATTGGGAAGCGATATGAATAATAGGAATTTAAAAGATTTCAAATCATGCTGAGGGTCATAAGACATTGAATTACGTCCCCATGTTATCAAGTATATCTCGACTTGAACCTTTAACAGTCATAAGACTATATGGACCTCTGTACTTAGGGTGTAAAGCCCTTTGTACAATGTATTATGCACAAACATTTCAGTGCAAAGTGTAAACTAAGCGTAACCTCTAATAAAAGAGTTGTTCATCTTAGAATTTAGAGTGCAAGCATTCAATTGAGGGTCTAATGACCACGAACCATGTCCACAGTTATAAGTAATCTTTCAACTTTAACTTTAACAGTTATAAGACTATAAGGACTGTACGTACTTAGGGGATCAATCCTTCATACAATGTATTGTGCACAAACATTTCAGTGCAAAGTATAAACTAAGTGTAACCCATAATAATAGGGTTGTTCGTCTCAGCTTTTCAACATCTGAATTCGCACCAAAATAATTTGGTTCTAGAAGATTTCAAAGAACACTTTGAATTTCATAAAATGTTGGTCTAGCTGAATCAAATAGCTTAGACTCATATCAATAATTCAATTTCAATCGAAACATGTATGGCCAAACCCTGTAGGCAATTAACTATCTTTAAAATTCTAAAAATAATTTTATGATGTCATGATATTGTACTGTGTTTACAGCCCATTTAAGGATTCCGTCATTTTGTGACTTTGTCATACTACATCATACCATAGTGGGCTGACGATCCTTAGATCACATCCAACACTAAGTAATTCTGCATTGATAACTCCATTAATTTTATCATCTGTGCACCAGGTTACATGATGCATTAATGATATAAAATATATTTTGATGTTTTCAAATCATTTTCGTCTAGCCGAAACAATTAGTATAGACTATTCTTTAAACAGTTCAAAATTCTTTGAAAATCAGTTTTAGTGATATCATATCTCAACAGGTAACGATGTGTCAGTGTCCCGAAGTCCACACATACACATTTGTCACCATGCGTTGAGAATAAAAATTCATTTTTAAAAGGCACATAGTGCGAATTTAGCTTGATGTCAAAAATTTTGAAGTCTAGCATAGCTAGAAGATTTGGAATACCTGTGCTTACACCATCAACTCCACTTTCTATAATGATCCATTGCTTAATAAGTCTATATATTCCTATCCTCCTCAATACTCCATTCACACTTATTATACCCCAATTCATCAAACTAACCGCGCATTGGAAGTTCAGGACATGCCACAATAATATGAGTTTAAGAACTTATCCTAGTCAGACCATCGGCGTCCATTCGCTGAGGGATTCAAAACATACCATATTATTATGAGTCACGAACTTACCATATGCATTAGATTTAAGAACCGCACCTAATCCTAATAATATCTAACTAATCTTAGTAGTTTCTAACTATCAAATATACACATGAGAAAAGAATCACCTTTCCACCACATATACAATGATAGCGCGACACCAATATTCCAATGATTATCAATGTTATAAACTAAGTGCAATCACAAAACCCTCGCCCATACCAAGATTTGTACAACTCAACCATCACATAAGTCCTCAATTGAAATCCCACCTAACTCTATCTTACCCTTAACTTGCTCTTTGCTCGATACGAATTTCTCGTATCACATCATTTATAACTCCTTGTGAGTTTATCTCGTACTGTTTCATAGTACAACATCTTCATAAAATCAAGCTATAATCATTCAAACATTACAGACCATCTTTCTTTTATAACTTAAATAGATCACGTCGTGATCTTATTCTATAATCATCTCCCTTAAAATTCTTTTCTTAACTCGTGATCGTTTTGTTTTACGATCCCCTTTCTTTCCTTTTATTTACGACATTATTCGTTATCTTTGCTATTGGAGTTAGGAAACTCCCATTTCTTATCTACATATCTTTTTAAGATCCTTCTTTGAATCTTCTTGTTTATATAACAATTCTTGCTTTAAGAATTTCCAACTTCATTTATATCGTTCAACATTTTATTCAAGTTCTACATTTTCATCATACGTATCAATTTCTATACTTGGTACACATCGAGTCTCTAACAGTTTTAATATGGTAAGCTGAGTGGTTTCCCACAAACAACCAACAAACTAGGTTCCGAGTTGCTAGTTCGTATATACCTCCGCTCTATGAAGGAATCGTTTAGGCCAGATACCATACATCAACTACTAAAGAGTACAATTGCACCATACTTGAATATAACTCTCTATTCTTAACTTCTTTATCATTCTCTTCTTATAGACATTGTCTATTTATTATCATCTCACATCCTTATTATTGGAGTTGGCTAACCCCATAACTCTGCGAGATTCTTCTTTGAATCCTCTCACGCATGTTTTAGTCCCTTCTCTATACGTTTCATAAATTACTTCTTATGTTCAAACTATATCTGAGATTATTCTTTCATTATCTTCACATCTCTCTTCTCTAAGGTTATAACATACAGTACTCCTACCTAAGATTTATAACTGACAACTTTGATACCAACTGTAACGACCCCAAAATTCATACAATTTAATTATTAACTTCGGTCGTTAATAACACATCTACCTTCTGATTTTACATCATTATTCGATATTAAACTTTATATAATGCGGAATAATTTAAACTTTCATGTTTTTTTACTTTAATTCCCTGAATCAAAACCTTTATTATCTACATGTCTTTGAATCAATCTTATTTTATGATTCATTTTATCACTGTTATTATAAAATTTTACATTTCAATTCGATAATCTTTACATATCAGATAGCTCTAACATTAGCTTTACAACTCAACATAAAACTATACATCATAAAATATTTAATACATCTCATGAATCTTAATCATGTTATAAAGAAATAACAACTTTAGCTAAAATATTAATCTTCGTATATTTTTGATCCACGTTGTTCGAGTAGCACATAATAGCATGCTCATCATATATCTCATAAACATTGGACTAACATAACATACATATTACAGTTTATATAACAAGTATAAAGATATATAAAGATTGAGTTCCTTACTCAATCAACATGTTTTACTCAATTAATGTAGTCATAAGTCGACTTTAACATTTCATACATTCAACATATATATAACATATCATGCTCTTTGCAGTAAAGATTTAAAATAATCAAATTCACATCACAAATAGGAACTGAAAGAATTGCCTGATTCGTAGTTTATGAACTACGACTTAACTACTTATCACTTATCTGCACTTCGTGTATGCCTACACAGTTATATCATTATTCACATTAACTATTAGTCACATAGTAACGCATAGTAGCTATAGTATAAATTTGACTCTACATCTCATAACCCTTTTTATTAATCAATACACAATGTACTAACATCCTTTTTCCAACATAACACTCATTTTTAGTTAAAACTTGTTATTTCGGTACAAATCTTACATTACTATTTATATTTCAGAAATTCCAAGTGTTGTCTTCACAACACTTGTCTAACATTCATTGTATAAACTAAGTTATTACATAATGCGTTCGTAACCTACTGATCACTTTTACAACTTTGAATTCATAATTCATATAACACAACTCTATTTTAGCCTTGTTGTTACATGTTGGACACATTATCCTATCATTAATCTAAGTTAAATTGAATACCCAAAGTTTGCATAATTAACAGACTTCACTGTCTGTGGCAGGGTATTGGCGCGGCCGCGCTAGTTTTACACTGGCTTGAGGCGCGCCCGCGCGGCAGCTGTGCGCTCGCGCCAAAGGGTTGCGCGCCCGCGCGACACACCTGTTCCATTTTTTTCAGAACGGAGCTACGACACTTTTCTTAAGCCAACTATGACGAATTTCACCCACCAAACAATAATAATAACATGTACAAATGGTATAGAACTATCATAAACATGTTTGTGAACATATTCCACCAGTTAAAACAATTTAACAACAATTTAAGCTAGGTTAATTTCTCAAATTTCATGTTTTTCATATAAAACTCAATTTTTAACATCCTTCACGAAAATCAACACTGTGATTTCAATTCTTGTTCAAATTACTTCGTTCAAATTACGTTTTCTTTGTTTCTTAACGAACTAACATACTCAAGCCTCAATTTGCAGATTAATATACGAATTGACCACTAAAATTGGTACTTTTACAAGCTATATGAAAATATACATAAAAACATACACTATAGTTACTTTTCCTACTTTTTAAACGAAATTAGCATAACAAATTTCTTGTTTATATACACTAAAACCTCACCAACATAAATAATCCCCATAATACATTTGTATACCAAAAATTCAAAAATATGGAATTAACATAATATAAAAATTGTTGCCGCGAAGCATATATATATATATATATATATATATATATATATATATATATATATATATATATGCTTAATATCAAAGTTCTGAATAATACCATCAATTAACTTGAACAATCTTTGCGAACACCACATAAATTGCTTGAAAACTCATAAATTTCTCTTAATCTCTCTCAAATTCTCTCAACTCCTCTGAAACTTTTCTTTCTTCTTTGAATATCAAACTAGGCCTAACAACACTAAGCGTGAGCAGGAAATAAAACTGATAAGGTTAGCCATAATACGTATACTAAATAAATTAGCAGTTACAAAGTAATAACGTATATCGGTTATAATTAAATTTTATATTTTATTTAATTTATTTGATTTATTATAATTATTATAATAAAATTCAAAAGTCAAAAATCCAAAATTCATAAGGCTTTGTTTGGCAAAAACTCTTAAAAAAAATTAAATACTTAATATCCTTAAGCCTTGTTTGGCAAAATTAATTTAAACTCCTTTAATTTTAATAAACAATTTAGTTTATAATTTATAATCACATATTATTTATTTGGATTTTCATATCTAACATTAATCAAATAAATTAATTACACATACTCTATTTAAAATAAATACTCCACTAAAATAAATATCACAAAATTATAATCTCATTATAATTTTTATTTAATAACTTATCATGCCATCTTGAATTATTAAATTAAAATAACAATATAACATCTCATGTTATATTACAATTCTCTAAATTATAAATTAATTTAATTTAGAATATTATCTAGTCATAAATATTTACTAATAATAACCACATCAATAAAATATTTATTTCATTTAATAAATATTTTAAATTACAATTACTAAAATCTTGGATTGTCACAGATAACCTAAATGGCATCAAAACCTTTCTGCGTGACTGGAAGTCCCACCACGAAGTCCATCGTAATGTGCTCCCATTTCCACTCTGGTATTTTCAATGATTGAAGTAGACCACTCGGCCTCTGGTGCTCTGCTTTGACCCGTTGGCAATTAAGACATCTATTGACGCACTCCGCGACTTCTCATTTTAGATTAGGCCACCAAAAATGTTGTCTCAAATCTCGGTACATCTTTGTGCCTCCTAGATGAACGGAATACGTCGTATTTTGTGCCTCGTGCATAATTTCTTTCCTCAACTAGGTTACCGCTGGCACCGCACCGACACTCTCCCTTCGAATCTCAAAATACCGTCCGTATCTGTTTTGAATCTCTCTTCTTCATTTTTCGAGATCCTCTTCCTGATTTTCTCGCACTCTTCATCCTTCGCTTGTGAATCCTGTACTTTGTCCAACAAGGTTGGATGAGCTTCCACTGCAAATAATTAAATTAGTTAAATTAGTTAAAGTTGTTGTTAAATTGTTCTAAGTGGTTGAATATGTGAGGAATTATGTTTGTGTTAGTTCTATACCAATTGTCTATGTTAATATCATTGTTTTGTGGGTGAAATTCGTGCCAGTTGGCTTAAGAACACTGTCGAAATCACGTTCTGCAAAACTAAAACAGGTGCGTAGCGCGGGCGAGCGGGCTCTTGGCGCAGTTGCGCCGAAAACCAAGGCAAAACTGGCTCGACCGCGCCAGTAGCCAGCCAGAGATAGTGAAGTCTGCTATTTTTGCAGACCTTAGATACAATTATAACTTAGTTTAATGATGTGTTAATGTAATAAACATGTAATATGGAGGTTAAAATAGAATTGTGTTATGTCATTGATAATTTCAAAGTTGTAAATAGATTAGTAGATTAGGAAAGCGATATGTTAGGATTTAAGGTACACAATGAATAGTGAATGGGTGTTATGAAGCTAACACTTGTCGTTTCTGAGATGAACATTATAAGATATGGAAGGTGATTAATATAAAACCAATGAGTCCTAGGAAGACTTAAACACTTGATTAAACTTCAAGTTCGATTAAGGAGAAACGTGGTATTGATTAATAAGAGTTGAAAATGTGATTTGGATGCTAAAAGTCATATGTATGTGTTAATGAGTTGTCATATTCGTGTTATGTGGTTTATTAATATGGTTAGACCTTAAACTAAAGGTTATAACTTAACTAAGATGAGAAATGAATATAAGAGGTTAATGTATATGTAGCTAATTGATGTGAAAATCCTAATGGTATGTGTAGGATATTGAAGTACGTGAGTTGTAATTGTATAGCTTACGCAAGAGGCAAGTTCTCTAACCTTTGCTACTTTATTATTCTGCAAGGTTACTTTTCATTGTCATGTTATATTTATCCAAGTTCTCTATCTCTAATCTCTTGTTGAGCAATTTATTGTTATGCAAGTTCCTTAACCCTCATTTATTGTTGAGCAAATTAATTAATCTTTGATTCTTTATTCCAAACGAGATTACTTTGGTTGTTCAATGTCTGTAATTTTATTGTAAGAAATGTGTTTATTCAGCTACTAATAACTGTTGTTTGATCTCCATTCTCCAATGTTATTGTACAATCTTACATTATTATTTCGAACTCTAAGTTGCCTAGCGATTCTTTACTAATTCAACTAATCCTTAGTTGATGAATGTTCTAAACTCTAAATTACCCTTGAAGTAACCCAAAACAAACTTCCTTTGGTTCGGAACATGATAATCTAAGCTAAGATGAACAACCCTATATTAGTGGATTATTTTAGAGCTACGCAATAGCGTTAAAATGTTTGCACAATACATAGTACAAAGGGTTGATCACTTGGAGTACGGGATGATGGTCTATATAGTAGTTTAGACTATTAAGGGTTACAGTAGAAACACATGTTAACCTAGGACATAGATGATAATTATAGTCTTTTAGACTGTTAAAGGTTAAAGTAGAAATACTTTAAAACCTAGAGTATAGTCCGTGGTCTTGTGACCCTCAGTGTGTTCTTTGATGTTGATATCTATTGTTAACTTAACCGTTCATTATTCCTTTGAACTCGTAGCTTTTGAATTAAAGTTTATTGTTCCGGTAAGAATATTTTACCATTGAAAGTTCAATTAATTGTTTTTCATAAAATGTTATTGTATACTATTCTTTTTGTGGGCAACTGTTTGCTCACTCTTGCACCAAAACAAAGCAGATGAAGTTAAGAAGTTTGAAGAGGTTTCTACAAGCAAGGGCAAGGGCACGGTGCTTGATTACAGAACGTTTAATTTACCTTTTATTTATGAAGCTCATGTAATAGTTTTAATTATGGTTATGCTTTAATATTCTGCTGATGATTGTAATAAAGGTTAGATGACCTGGGATTTATTTTAGATTATATAACCCTTTAATGGGAGATTGATTGTTTAAACTTTTGAGTTTAATTATATCCTTTGTTTATGGGTAGTCAGTTATGATTTAATTGGATAGTGAACACCAAATCTGTGGGATTAAAGTGCCCAGATTTGAGGGTGTCACAAGTTGGTATCAAAGCTTTAGGTTATGAACCTTAGGTGGGCTATAACCTTGTAGGAGATCAAAAACATAGAGGTGATAAACTCTCATCGAGTTCTAAGGAATGAATTGAGGGAAATTCATTGAAGATAAAATGATAAAAGGCTTTATGTGCTTATGTGTTAATGACTTTTGTGCACGCGAGTACTTAGGAGTAGCGAGTATTATACATATCAAGTTGTGGGGTTGTTAAAACTTTGTTGTCGGAATGACTGACCAAGGATGGTAAGGATTAGGAGCCTTAGAAGTTTGCATAGTCTGTGTATGGTTGGTATTGGGGAAAGCCGTACCCATTGATTTCTGTTGTAGACCTTGGGTATAGGCTTGAGTTTGAACGAGAGGATAAATTTGGGGTGATAAAGGAGACGGATGAGTACGAGGAGGGGGAATTCCTCAAATGAGGTGTATGGTGATAACATTAAGTTATAAAAGAGGGTCAAAAAATTAGAAGGTCTAGCCGTAAAGCACCAAGCCATATTAGCGCAAAAAGATGTTGTGACTCAAGACTACACTGCACAACTTGCAGATGTAGAGCGGATATTAGCTCAGTCAGAATACTAAAAAGGATAGTTATTAGCTAGGAATGAGATTGCGCAAGAATGACTGGGGAAAAAAATAAGCAAAGCGTGCTAGAGCTGAAGTCGCATGGGTGAAGGCTTTTAAACGCATAGATCATGTTGAAGACAAGTTGAAGAAGGCCAAGTGAATGATGGAACTTAGAATGTAGTATTCTACTTTCTGTATATGTTGAGATTTATCTTTGGTATGTGATGGATCGTCAATGATTTATATCATGGAGCAAGAGTGCAATAAAGTTGTATAATGTGGAACGTTCTTGTAGATTTCAAGAAAAACATTAAGATTATATATAAATCACGATGAAAATTAATAAGCTGTGTATCCTGACTTTTGAAATAAATAATGGGATATGAAGAAGTAATCCTAGAATTTTATTATTACAAGATAAATAATATAAATAGCAGTGAGGCTATTTCGTGATGTGGTGATGGAATAAATGAATAAAGACATCATTGTTTATTGAGATATATTATGTGTTGTGTATAAGTGGTTGAGATAAGTTTGAAAATTTTAATGCGAGAATGAACGATGATCTAATGGTGCAAGTTTTAAATAGTAAAATGCCACCTAGAAGAAGACAGCAGCGTTAACAGAACCCCAAGGAATATGCATACAATAGGGAAGCTAACGCAAATCCGATGCCACAATTGGTGAATTTTTTTGGTGGGACCACTAGCAAATCAACTGAATTTCTGGCTTATAATCAAATACAACAGGGTTGGAGAGAACGATTGATATAGACGGGGAATGTAATATGCTTGCATAAAATCAAGAGCAGAGGGGAAAGAAGAGTGAAGATGATAAGGTGGATGATAGTCATACAGGTAATGCTCGAAAAAGAAATTGGAACAAAGGTATTGACGCTGAAAATTAGCAAGAGAATGAAAAGAAGAAAGTGGTGGCGTGTAGAAACTGCAGAAAGAAACATGTAGGTGTTTGTTTGAAGGGAAAGAGGGTGTGCTGTAATTGTGGCTCGAAGGGTCACATTGCACCAAAATGTTCAAGACCAAGGAAGGGAGCCTGCCTCACGTGTGGATCGAAAGAGCACTTGGCTCGAGGATGCCCAAAGAAAGCGGTAGGAAAAGCAAGTGGAAGCAAATGGGGCAGTGGAAAACTGGTTATTGTAGAATCAGCTCCGCCGAGTTGACCAACCGAACAATCAACCAACATGACGATACAGGGTGCAATGCAAGGTATGGTTCCGATCAGTTATTTATATGACTGCATGTTATTGAATTCAAGTGTCTCTTGTTAATGTATGTCTGATGAATTTTCTTAGAAACTAAATTCGATTCGGGAAGAGTTAGACTATTTTCTAAATATAGAAAATGTGAATAATGATTCCTTTTAAGTTGATGTGTAGAATTTTTGTATTGGTATTAAAGGCCACGTGATGTCAATGGATTTATTTTCGATTTGATTTATGAGACTCTGAGGAAGTCAAAGGTAGTATTTTATTCCTTTAGTTGAAAACGTCTGTACGGTAGAGTTATCTATCGATGTTGTACATCAAGAAGTTATTAAGAAAATATTGTGTGGGATACGCGAAGTTCAAGATAACCACTTCGTTAGTTAAATAGACGAGGAAATCAGTGAAATTTATATGGGCCGGAAATTATGAAGTGAATTCTCAAGAATTGAAGAAGAATTTAGTATGACACCTATGTTGTCTCTACTAGATCGTACAGAAAACTTTGTGTTGTATAGCGATGCATCGTGTAATATACAAGACTGTGTGTTTAGGTAGAACGATAGGGTCATTTTATATGCATCGCGTTAGTTAAAATTTTTATGAGAAAAGGTGTCCGACTCACGATTCGGAACTAGAGCTAATAGTGGTTACTCTGAGGATTTAACGATATTACTTTTGGGTAGTAGTGTGAGATATAAAAAGACCATAAGTGTCTAAACCATATTCTCATATAGGGATATTTAAGCATGCATTGAAGTGATAGTTGGAGTTGATCAAGGATTGTGAATGCAAAATCCTAAATGATTATGGTTGCCAACGTCTTAAGAAAAGGGTAGGAGTTATTTTTATTAACTATTCAAGATAGGTTCATAATAGAAATGACAAATTTGTGGTAGGAGGTAAGATATAGGGAAAAAATCAGAGGAGAAGCTGTTCAGATGAAAAACCGTGCAACTTTGCTAGACAGAGTAAAGGAAGAGTAGCTCCAAGATGAGGGTGTCAAATTCAAAATCGATACTGAAGGATAGTTGAAAGTAGACGGAAGAAACTAGGTTTCGCTAATACCAGGAATTGAAAATAAAGTTTTACATAAAATTTATATATTGAATGAACTAGGAAGCACGAAAATATATATTGCCTTCGATAATACTATTGGTGGCAAAATATGGTGGTAGTTTTATGGTATGTCAAAGTTAGCATATTACCTATCGATCAGTGTGCAAAGTTATATGTTAACGAAATTATTTGAAGACACGGTATTTCAGTGTCAATTGTGTTGAACCGAGATTCACGATTTACATTGAATTTTTAGAAAGGTTTACAAGAACGTATGGAACGCAATTAGAAATAAATATGTCATATCGTTTGTAAATCAATTGCCAAAACTAAAAGAAAATCCAGACATCGGAAGGCGTGCTAAGCACACGAGAAGTTTTTGATAATGTCATACGAGGAATCCGCATTGAGTAAGTTATGGGCAAGTTAAGAATAAGTTAAGAGTAAGGTAATGCTAGGTGGGTTTTCAATTGAGGACTCATATGGTAACTAAGTCGTACAAACCTTTGTATGGGTAGAGGTTTTGTGCATATACTTGGTTTATCACATTGATAATCATTGGAATATCGGTATCGCGCTATCCACGTATATGTGGTGGAAAGGTGATTCTTTTCTCATGTATATATTTGATAGTTAGATGATATTAAGATTAGGTTCGGTTCTAAAAACTAAAGAATATGGTAAGTTCGTGACTCATACTCATATGGTATGTTTTGAACCCCTCAGCGAATGGACGCCTATGGTCTGACTAGGATAAGTTACTAAACTCATATGGTTATGGCAAGTTTCTGAATTTTCAAAGTGTGGTAAGTTTGATGAACTATATTAGGTATAATACGGTTATGGTATAGGAAGCATTTATGAAGTTGAAAAGATGGTTTTGAGGTTGCCCTACCTCTACAGTTAGAGCGCATTCGTAATGTTTTCATGTTTTGTTAATATAATTGAACAAGCCCGACTGCAATCATGTGATCAAGTACGAACCGTTATAGTTGTCCTACTAGGAAATTACTATTCAGATAGTCGACAGAAAAGAACGAATGCTCAGGGATAAAGTGATACCTTCTGTAAAGGTGATATGGAGGAACCACAACGTCGAAGAGGCTACGTGGGAACTCGAATTACCCTGAGTTATTTGTTTAGTCTATGTCTTCGATTATGGAGACAAAATCTTTGTAAAGAGAGAAGAATGTGACGATTTGATTGTTTGAGTTGTGATTCTGGAGACAGAATCCTTGTAAGAAGGGAAGGATGTAACAATCCAGAATTTCAAATTGTAATATTAAATATTTATTGAATTATATAAATATTTATTTGATGTGTTTATTGTTAAAATTGATGAAATAAATATTTTATTAATGTGATTATTATTAGTAAATATTTATGAATTAAATTTATTAGATAATATTCCAAATTAAATTAATTTATAATTTAGAGAGTTGTAATATAACATGAGATGTTATATTGTTGTTTTAACTTAATAATTTAAATTGGTGTGTTAAATTATTAAATGAAATTATAATTTTGTGATAATTGTTTAAGTGGAATATTTATTTAAAATATGGTATGTATAATTAATTTATTTGATTAATGTTGGATATAGAAATCCAAATTAATAATATGTAATTATAAATTATAACGTAAATTATTTATTAAAATAATTAAAGTAGTTTTAAATTAATTTAACCCAAACAAGGCTTAAAATATTAAGTCTTTATTTTAAAGACTTTTTGCCAAACAAAGCCTTAAGGCTTTTTGATTTTTAATTTTAAATTATAATAATATAAATAAAATATAAATAATATATGTTAAATATGTTATAACTGACATGTAATTATTATTATATTAAGTATATGGCAATTTCGTACGTTTGGGTTGTAGGCGTCGGGTGTATTTGGTTATACGTGAAAAATAATTGGCTTAAGCCTAATAAAAGATAAGGAAAGAAAAAGGTTTTCAAAGAAGAATTTGAGAGAGTTTAAGAGAGAAAAGGCTGGGATTTCAAAGCAAGTTCTGAGTGTTCAAGCGATTCTCAGTGAAAGGATTTCCAAAGCAACAAAAGGTATTTCTCTAAAAATTTTATATCTTATATATGAATATATATGAGTTTTACGGCATGAAGCTTCAAACTCTTTGAATTCAATTTTTTTTTTGAATTCCTGTTATACAACTTATTATGGTGATTGTATGTGTTTGAGATGCTAGAGTTTATGTTTAAACAAGGAATTTGTATGCTAATTACAGTTAAAAGTAGAAAAATAATGGCAGTGTTTATATTTTTTCATATGGCTTGTAAAAGTACAAATTTTAGTGGTCAATTTGTATGTTAATCTGCGAATTGTGTTTTGATTATGCTAGTCCATTAAGAAACGAAGAGAACGTAGTTTTAATGAAGTGATTTGGACAAGAATATTGATCACAATGATGATTTCTATAAAGGATGTCAAAAATTGAGTTTTTATATGAAAACATGAAATTTAAGGAATTAAATTAGTTAAAGTTGTTGTTAAATTGTTCTAAGTGGTTGAATATGTGAGGAATCATGTTTGTGTTAGTTCTATACCAATTGTCTATGTTAATATCATTGTTTTGTGGGTGAAATTCGTGTTAGTTGGCTTAAGAAAAGTGCCGAAATCACGTTCTGTAAAACTGAAACTGGTGCGTAGCGCGGGCGCGCTGGAAACCAAGGCAAAACTGGCGCGACCGCGCCAGTAGCCAGCCAGAGATAGTGAAGCCTGCTATTTCTGCAGACCTTAGATACCATTATAACTTAGTTTAATGATGTGTTAATGTAATAAACATGTAATATGGAGGTTAAAATAAAACTGTGTCATGACATTGATAATTTCAAAGTTGTAAATAGATTAGTAGATTAGGAAAGCGATATGTTAGGATTTAAGGTACACAATGAATAATGAATGGGTGTTATGAAGCTAACACTTGTGGTTATTGAGATGAACATTATAAGACATGGAAGGTGATTAATATAAAACCAATGAGTCCTAGGAAGACTTAAACACTTGTTTAAACTTTAAGTTCGATTAAGGAGAATTGTAGTATTGATTAATAAGAGTTGAAAATGTGATTTGGATGCTAAAAGTCTTATGTATGTGTTAGTGAGTTTTCAGATTCGTGTTATGTGGTTTATTAATATGGTTAGACCTTAAACTAGAGGTTATAACTTAACTAAGATGAGAAATGAATCTAAGAGGTTAATGTATATGTAGCTAATTGATGTGACAATCCTAATGGTATGTGTAGGATATTGAAGTACGTGAGTTGAAATTATATAGCTTACGCAAGAGGCAAGTTCTCTACCCTTTACTACTTTATTATTCAGCAAGGTTGCTTTTCACTGTCATGTTATACTTATGTAAGTTCTCTATCTCTAATCTCTTGTTGAGCAATTTATTATTATGCAAGTTCCTTAACCCTCATTTATTGTTGAGCAAGTTAATTAATCTTTGTTTCTTTATTACAAATGAGATTACTTTGGTTATTCAATGTCTGTAATTTTATTGTAAGAAATGTTTTTATTCAGCTACTAATAACTATTGTTTGATCTCCATTCTCCAATGTTATTGTACAATCTTACGTTATTGTACCGAACTCTAAGTTGCCTTGCAATTCTTTACTAATTCAACTAATCCTTAGTTGATGAACGTTCTAAACTCTAAATTACCATTGAAGTAACCCAAACCAAACTTCCTTTGGTTCAGAACCTGATAATCTAAGCTAAGATGAACAACCTTATATTAGGGGATTATTTTAGAGCTACGCAATAGCTTTAAAATATTTGCGCAATACATAGTACAAAGGGCTGATCACCTAGAATACGGGATGATGGTCCATATAGTCGTTTAGACTGTTAAAGGTTATAGTAGAAACACCTGTTAACCTAGGACATAGAGATGATAATTATAGTCTTTTAGACTGTTAAAGGTTAAAGTAGAAATACTTGAAAACCTAGAGTATAGTTCGTGGTCTTGTGACCCTCAGTGTATTCTTTGATGTGGATATCTATTGTTAACTTAACCGTTCATTATTCCTTTAAACTCGTAGCTTTTAAATTAAAGTTTATTATTCCGGTAAGAGTATTTTACCATTGAAAGTTTAGTTAATTATTATTCATAAAATGTTATTGTATACTATTCTTCTTGTAGGCAATTGTTTGCTCACTCTTGCACCAAAACAATGCAGATAAAGTTAAGAAGTTTGAAGAGTTTTCTACAAGCAAGGGCAAGAGCACGATGCTTGATTAGACGACGTTTAATTTACCTTTTATTTATGAAGCTTATGTAATAGTTTTAATTATGGTTATGCTTTAATATTCTGCTGCTGATTATAATAAAGGTTAGATGACCTGGGATTTATTTTAGATTATATAACCCTTTAATGGGAGATTGATTGTTTAAGCTTTTGAGTTTAATTATATCCTTTGTTTATGGGTAGTTAGTTATGATTTAATTGGATAGTGAACACCAAATCTGTGGGATTAAAGTGCCCGGATTTGGGGGTGTCATACACACTAGTTCGAATGTAACCTTTATCTAGTAACTCTTGCAGTTGTATCATCAATTCTTTCATTTCTACTAGCGCCATACGATATGGAGCTTTCGAAATAGGTGTTGTTCCCGGTGCTATGTCTATTACGAAATCGATTTCTCTGTCTGGCAGAAGACCAGGCAGATCATTTGGAAAACGTCTTGGAAATCTTTGACTACCGATATATTTTTCATTTCTACTCCCCTCTTCTGAGTATCCACTATATAGGCTAGATAACCTACACATCCTTTCTTTAACAATTTCTTAGCCTGCATCATTGTAAAGTAACACGATTGCTTAAGCGATGAGCTACTATAAAAAACTACCTTAGACCGATTTGGAGTCTCAAGGTTCACACTTTTCTTTTGACAATCGATTATCACAACGTGGCTGGATAACCAATCCATTCCCAATATTACGTCAAACTCTCCCAATCTCATCGAAATCAAGTATATACTCTTAGTTCATGATCTCTAACGTTTGTGCTACAATTTCTGTAAACATATTCTACGGGGATTACTACATTATTCGTAACTTCTATGTTAAAAGGATTTCCTAATCGTTCTCGGGGTAAATTAAGTCGACTGGCAAATTCATCAGATACAAAAGAACAGGTTGCACCCGAATAATGCATTTTTATCTTTGATTGGGATAATACCTGACACCACATCCTTCGCAGCTACTGCGTCCTGGATAGTCATTTTAAAGATCCTAGCAGTTGGGCGGTTGGATTGCGTCAATCCTCCAATCATCAGTTTACTGCCTCCCCCTTGCTGGCCATTTCCTCCGTCACTCCCTTTCTTCTGGCAGTCCTTAATCAGGTGGTCTGTCGAGCCACAAGTGAACCAACCCTTAACCTTCTTGAGCTTTGGGCAGTTAGGTGAAATATGCCCTTCCTGGCCACAGTTGTAGCAAGTACTACGCCCCTTCCGTCACTCGTCCTGGTGATTCTTCCCACAATTCGATCATCCCTCTGCCCTCTTCTTAAAACCTACATGAAATTCCCCATTTGAATGTTGTAGTTTTTGTTGTTGTTGTTATTCTCTCATTCCCTCTTTCCTATATTACTTCCCTCGCTGCTGCTTCCTCCACGGCTTTCTCCTCCCATGTTCTTACCCTTCTTTTCCTTATTATACAAACTTAAAGCTTCACTACCTCGCTCTACAATAATAGCCTTCTCCAGCAACATTGCAAATGAATCGATCTGAAAAACCGACACCTTGTTGAAGAACTAAGGTTTTTAGTCCCTGCTCAAAACATCTAGGTTTCCTATCTTCATCCCCTACCTAGTGTTCTGCAAACCGGGCTAGCTCTATGACACCCCCAAATTCGGGTACTTCATTTCACCGAATTTGGTGCTCACTATCAAAATAATTACATCTAACTACCCATAATAAAGGATAAAACATCAATTAATTTAAACAATAATCTTTCCCATTAAAGGGTTACATCATCTCATAAACAATCCCAGGTAATCTAACCGTAAATTATTACATAAGTTTGCAGAATACATCATAAAGGAAAATAAGTCTTATAACATAATGCATTTAGATAAATTCTAATAATTCTTCAACACTTGGACATCTTTCCCTTTCCTTTGCTAGTAGATGGCTCATCGACTCTTTCAACTTTAGATGTAGTGTTAATTGCAAGAGTGAGCAAACAATTGCTCACTGATATATAAAGAGTAGTAATAATAACCATATGAGAATGAACAACGAATACTGAATAATAATGAACTTGTTCTACGAATCAAAAATAGAAAACAAGTTCGAACTTTAATATCTGAGGGTCTGAAGACCACGAACTATGTCCCCGGTGATTAGGTATTACTACCCCAACCTTAACAGTCATTTAAACTATACAGACCCTGCTTAACATACTTAGGGGGGTCAGCCCTTTGTACCATGCATTGTGCATAAACATCTAAACGTTAACACGTACAAAATCCCCTATGTTAGGGTTGTTTGTCTCTGCTTGAATTTAGAATTTCCGCACTAAAGAAATTTTAGCTCGGAACTAGCTTATCAATGGTTCTAGAATTTTAGAACACTATTCATCATAGGTTAGTTCAATCAATAAGAGTTCGCTAACTATTTAATGGTTCAACACGATAATATAGAATTGAACATGATTAATTAAGTCAAAGTTTGAGTGATGACAATATACATTGGAACAGACATGGTATATATATGCAAAGTACTATATTAAAAAGAGTTAGAATAGTCTAATTTGAATCAATGTTTTAAAACAGTATATGCTTTGAATAGCAATAACAAGAAATAGGAATGTGCAACTCGCTCGATATAATGAATTAGGTTACAAGAGCATATTCAACCATACATAAGATAAAATCAATAGACTTGCTCAACTTTAGTATAGGATTTGCATAACGATAATTTAGAACTAGAAAGCTTGCTTGACAATAACAAATATCGAATTTATGAAACTTGCATTTGCTATAAAGAGAATGAAGTTAGAGAACTTGCCTTGTATGTAAACTACACAAATAATAATAATAAAACATTTTCCAATTACCCTACTTATGCCATTAGGATCACAATACCAATTAGTTATATTAACATCAATTTCATTTTAATCATGTCTATAATCCTCAACTTAGGACTTGATTATCCTACTCATTCACGTAACATGAAACTGAATTCTAAATTATATCATAGTATACGTCATGGTGATTGCAAAATAATTCCAATTCAAATGACATCACATTACGAACTTTCACCACTTACTAATCTATAATCTATAGTTTCGGCGTTGTGATTACAACACATTACTACGTCTTGTAGCACGTTTTAGATCTTTACAAATCGTTACAATATGTTAAGTTAACAATTTCCTAGCTATATTGTTAACAGCTCAACTCTAGGTCTGACTGACCATTGGCGCGGTCGCGCCATGTTTCCCTTTGAATCCGGTGCGCCTGCGCGGCAGCGCGCCTGCGCGGCAGCGCGCCCGCGCTAGACACCAGAACCAGTTTTACAATAAAGAAATCAGACTATGTTCTATGGCCAAAAATCACAATTGCACAAAAATTCATGAAACCTAGCAACTAAAACATTGCAATAACATATTTAAGCATGCTACTCTTCATTCTAATTACATAAACATTACATATACACAATTTAAAGAATCAAAATCACAATTTTCTAACTTTCTTTACTTTCAACACTTTTAGCGAATTCGATCGCCACGACTTCGTTTCTTAACTAATTAACACGATTTAAACTACGTCGCTTTCATTTCTTAACATCCTAACATAATCCAACATCAAATTGCAGATTATAACACATATTGGACTATAAATTTTTTACTTAAACCGGCCATATCATATGAACATATCACTATTATTTTAATTCCTTCCAATTTCACGTATTTAATCATCAAATAGCACTCACATAAGTTAATTAACAGATTATAAACCCTTCATACATGTATATATAACAATCCAACATAACTACCAATAGAAATTTCAACAATAAAAGTTAAGATTAGAGTATGTTATACCTTGATTTAGCAAACTCTTCTCTTAAAATCACCGTGTTTACTTTCTTCTCCAAAACCTCTGCAAGTCTTCTCACCAAACTCTCTCTCTAATCTCTATGTTTCTCTCTTGTAGTTCTATTATCTAGCCTTAGGGAAATATGATGCATAGAATAAACCGAAGCTCCCCACGATCATCAGTTAAAAAAATAATACGTCTATCAGTTATGTTAGGCCAAAAGCCACAAGGCTATGTTTGGCTACACATAAATCCCATACTAGTTTATTTTTATAATATTATATTATATAATTACTTTTGTCACACTTGATTTTAGTTAATTTAAATGACTTTAACTTAATTAATTTAAATAACTTAAAATAGTAAATATAACAATTTCTATTATAATTATATTTATGATTAATAAATAATTATATATCTAATTTAATTAATAAATTAGACTAAAATCTTACTTTGTTTAATTTACTTATTTTCTTAAATATTAAACAATTCATTTAATTTAATTATTTTTATTAAATTAAATCCTCAAATAATAAAATTACTATTCATTAATTTAGTTAACATACATACTCAACTAAATTATTACATCACCATTCATCAAATATTTATTTTTCCAATAAATAAATTATTTAAAATATTTATTTAATCAATAAATATTTAAATTAAATTATAAATTTCTCGATCGTTACATCATTCCCTCCTTAAAAGGATTATGTCCCCAGAATCACAACGCGATAAATTCATTCGTCACATTCTTCCCTCCTTAACAGGATTCTGTCCCCATAATCATTATATAGATTAAGCAAATAATTGAGGATAATTCTTCATCATATCATCTTCAAGTTCCCACGTAGCTTCTTCAGCATTGTGGTTCCTCCAGATTACCTTAACAGAAGGTATCACTTATTCCTTAGTACTTGCTCTTTCCTGTCAATAATTTGAACAGGGACTTCTTTATATGTTAAGTCTTTCTCAAATTGTAACGGTTCATACTCTAGAACATGTTTATAATCAGGCTTATATGCCCTTAACACCGATAGATGGGAAATATTATGAATATGCTCCAAATCTGGAGGTAAAGCTACCTCGTATGCCACTACACCAATGCGTCGAAGCACTTCAAAAGGTCCTATAAACCTAGGGCTTAATTTACCCTTCTTGCCAAATCAAATTTTCCCCTTCCAGGGATATACTTTCAAGAACACATAACTATCAACATCGAATTTCCAATTTTGTCGATGTTGATCGGCATATTTCTTCTATCTATCTTGTGCAGCTATCAATCTGGCTCGAATCACCTTGACGATTTCGACGGTTTGTTGTACCAACTCTAGACCTAATAGTTGACGTTCATCTACCTCATCCCAGCATAACGGAGTCCTGTATTTCCTTCCGTATAACGCTTCATAAGGCGGCATGCCTACTCGTGTGATAACTATTATTATAGGCAAATTCCACCAATGGTAGATGATCATCCCAATTTCCTTTGAAATCCATGATACATGCTCTGAGCATATTCTAGAGTTTGGATGGTTCTCTCACTCTGTCCGTCGTTTGGGGATGGTACATTGTGATCATTCTCAGTTGTTTCCCAAATATTTTTGTAATCATTTCCATAAATTAGATGTGAAACGTGGATCTCTATTTGAAACAATGGACACAGGTACACCATGTCTTGAAATAATTTCTTCACGTAAAGATTTTGCCTACTGATCTAGGATGATCTATCCTGGTTTAGTACGAGTATGCCGACTTCGTCAATCGATTAACA